>JASPKZ010008050.1:1030000-1512500 GCA_030220185.1 Diploptera punctata | reverse complement strand
ATAATGCCAGGGCACATTCTGCGGCTGTCACCAGGGATTTCCTGAGGAGGAATGAGATTGAGGTAATGGAGTGGCCAGCGGTCAGCCCAGACCTCAACCCTATTGAACACTTGTGGGATCTTCTAGACAGGAAGGTCAGGAACCGACATCAAGCTCCACAAACTCTGCAGTAACTTGGAGATGCTCTGAGGGAGGAATGGGAGAATATCCCGCAAGAGGAAATCCAGAATCTTATTGGGAGCATGCCACGAAGGTGCCAAACTCTCATCGAATGTCGTGGAGGCCGTACACGATACTAACTCTATATAACGAGTGTTTAACTTTGAAAAATAAGCACAAGATTCAATTGCTTACATAACGAAATTATTTGAAAAGTTAATTGTCAGCGTTATTAATTTTTTTACTGACATGAGCAATAAATAAATAAATAAATAACAACAAATAATATAGGCCTACTTTATTAATTTAATGTTTGTACCTTTATCCAATAAAAAAATATTTGCATATTTCATAGTGTTCCTCTAATTATTTTGAGCAATGTATATATGTGTGTGTGTGTAGAAATGAGAGTGTAAATAATTATTGAAGAAAGAAGAATCATGTTTGCAATGACTTCGAATGACAGGATATAGAAGGCGTTACATGGGAATGATCCTAAATGAGGAACGACAGATGTTAAAGAATGGTGTTAGTAATGAGAAAGTACATGAAATGAGTAACGATGAGATAAATGTTTGACGGATTTCACTCTTAATAGAAATCGCAGAATTGATGTTGATTATGATGAAATGAAATTTAAGATCCAAATGTTGTATGTCATTAAACATTCAATTCTGATAACTCTTGACGTCCCAACTCCTTTCAAAAAACGTTAAGCTGAAAATATAGGCCTATAAAACTATTATTCTACCAGTTATATTATATGGATTCGAAACATGGACTCTTACTTTAAGGGAGGAAAGGAGATTACGAATATTTGAGAATAAAGTTCTTAGGAACATTTTTGGACCAAAGAGCGTTGGAACAGACAAGTGAATGGAGAATACTACATAACAGTGAGCTACATGGTCTTTATAGCAAGCCAGATATGATGAGAAAAGTTAAGTCTCGTAGAGTGCGATGGGCTGGACATGTGGCAAGAATGGGGAATGAAAGACGTGCATTGAATCTTCTTGTAGGAAAATCAGAGGGAAAATGCCCAGTTGGTAGACCAAGAATGGAGTGGGAGAATAACATTAAATATGATTTGCGGGAAGCAGATTACACAGGGGATGATTGGAAAATATTGCCTCAGGATAGGGATATATGGAGAGCTTATATCTGCGCAGCCATGAACCTACGGGATCGATAGTGCCAGTGAGTTAGATAGTTAATTAGTTAGATCAAAGTTCTGATATATTGAATATTCTGATATTTAATCGCCCATTTTTCACGGCACACTGATTCGAACACCTCTTGTTTGAAAAAATGATAGCTGAGGCTGTTATTATGCTATATTCTTAAAATTTTAGATCAGTATTTTATCCATCATCCTGACCAAATATATCAAAATGGAAACAGACAATAATCTTATAGCATAGTTTTGAACAAAAGGTCTTAAAATTTCTTATAAACGTCTATTACCGTGATGATGATGATAATGAGGTCAGTTAAATATCTCTTTCAAATGAGTACACTGATAACCAACTCATTAAATTACACCACGAAGATAAGCTTTTATGATTAAATGAGAATATTTAATGGTAAATGAAAATTGCTAACTTGATTGATATTCGTGTCTAAATGCCATTGGTCTTTGTTACATGAGTAAAATATTGAATAAAATTACATTCCATAAACTACAATTTCAATTTAGAGACATGAAATTGCACCTTTACATAGATTTTTTGTTTGATAGCTTGAAAATATTTACATGTATTTAAAAAAGGCTGTGGATGTGAGAAAATGATGCAATAAAAATGGGTGACTCTCTCTCTTCCACGAAGAAGGTTATGAATATTATTTATGTTCACGTACAGTTATTATGCTGAGTTAACACAGTCAAGACCTTTCTGTCTACTTTCGTTCTTGGTAGTGAATGGTACAAGAAATATATTAGTTCAGTCATTGGTCATTAGGGTACTTAAAATGCCACTATGAGCAGAAGACTGTAGTAAAAAGCTAAGAGAAAATAGTCACATCTCTGAATGAAAGGCTTTATCTTCTTGAAGATTTTTTTTATTTCTTTGGTAATTATAGACATTCAGCCTAACTTCTCAGTGACATGTTGTCAGCAGAGAATGTTTCAACACAAAACCCATTATTATTTCAGAATGTAGACGCACAATACACTATAGAAATACAATTTGTTTATCATTGAAACGCTTTGTTTTTTTGTCAGACTGGTGAATTTCTGTTTCCTTATGGAAACCTGAAAGGAAATTTTTAGAATGACGTCAATACAATGTAATAAAATACTTGATTAATACAAAGGGTATTTGTGTTATAGGAGATTTTCATCTACCGCACTTCACACATAAGATGTACTCTTGAAATAAAAATGAATTTTTTTACGTGTACAATACAACTACGAAATATTATCTATTTTCTTATAAGATGATGTTTAACATATCATATCATTAATAGTTGGAATTACTGACACTATCATATTCGGAGGGTCATGTCAGCGCTATATTAGCTATCCATACATCCCTAACCTGGGCAAATATTTTCCAAAATAAAACAGTGTACCATAGCAGTAATTCCGAATTTTTAGCGGAATATTTACTAAAGTACATTATTTTATTTTGTATATCATGAATTTTCGCAAGTTAGATCTGACTCCATTAATTAAATATTTTCCAATCATTCCCTGTATAAATCATCTCCTTCAAATCATGCTTAATGGTATTCTCCAATCTCATCATTAGCTTGACTAATGGGCTCTTTCCTTCTGAATTTTCTACAATAACTTTCCATATTCTCTTTCATTCTCGATGCGTGTCAATTGTCTTACTCACAGTAGTACAAGAATCAATTAATTGTGTTTATTACATAGCTTCTCTCTAAGGATCATGTAGCACACAATTATCCTTTTTTTTTTTTCTTCATTCTCCAGTCTCTTCGTGTCTCTTTGTAATTTTCCTAAACACTTTTATTTCTAAACACTCGTAATATTTTCTCCTCTGGTAATAACACTTGGAAATGAAACCAGGTTTCGATGATACTAAGATTTGTAACTTATATTTGTCAACTGATTAATACATAAATCCATATGCATTAAATCCAATCACAAAAACCAAATAATAAAACTACTTTATTTTTTCTTACTCTTTTTCAAATATCACTTCGAGAACATTTGAATACGTAGAGTTTTATTTGTGCATTTATTTGCAAACTGCAGGGCAGAATTGAAATTCGTATATGTGTGTGTGTGTGTGTGTGTGTGTGTGTATGTGTATTGATTAAATGAAGTAAAACAGTCTTCGTGTTTCAATTGATCCACAAACTAAAATCAAAGCACAAAATACAGATATTTTAAAATGTTAACATATTTATGTTTGAATTCTTTTACCAGTAAGATATATTTTTCAGTGGCGTGTTCTTATAAGCTCCAGGAGGTGATGTGCGTACTTAACTAACTCACCGGTGAACCATCACTGGTGAACCATGCATGTCTGAGCAAAATTTTTGAACACACACATTATGTAGTGTTTTGTTATCTACCTTCCTTTCCCCTACCTTTGGGCGCAGTATGGAATGCGCGTAAGCTTCCTTAAAATTCCTGTTAGTTTCTATATATAGCAAGGATAATCCATCATGTTTCGCCGTTTAGTAGAGTTTACTACAACACTATGGATTTATATTTTGACTGATAGAGAGCCTTCGGAGGCTGGTGGCGATGAAGTATATAGGCTTACCTAAAATAGGAATAAACTAATCACAATAATATAATTTCACCCCTCGATTAAATGTAGAAATCGTAAACTCGGTTTGTGTACTTTTGCTTTCTGTAAAAGTTTACAATGCTATCTCCCTTCAACTTTTTGTTAGGCTGTTCATTGTAAATGTATATGTCAGTTCTATAATATGCAATGGTTTGGTTGTCATTAAACACATTTTAGTTAACTTATGTCCCTTCATTCAGTAGTTTGGCTCGTCGTTATTTACATAAGTTATATCTGTTTCGTTAATTTACATTAATAGGATTCAGTCCTTTATTAGGCTCCTTATGTGTTTATGAGACATTGTTTAACTGTTCGTTATGTAAGACGTAAACATTATTAAGATACTATGCTTCCACTGCGTTCAGTTTAATTATCTCCGCTGATTGACTGTTTGACTAAACATTACTATCGTTCATTAGTGCCACATGTCCTGCCCATCGCAGTCTACGAGACTTAACTGTTCTCGTTATATCTGGCTTCCTATAAAGACCATGTAATTCACCGTTATGCAGCCATCTCTATTCACCTGTCTGTTCATCTCTCTTTGGTCCAAAATTTTTGCTAAGAACGTTATTCTCAAATACTCGTAATCTCCTTTCCTCCCTTAAAGTAAGAGTCCATGTTTCGCACCCATATAATATAACTGGTAGAATAATAGTTTTTATATATTTTCAGTTTAACGATTTTTGAAAGGAGTTGAGAAGTCAAGAGTCTCTGTAATGCATAATAGCACTTATTTCCAGAATTGTGCCTACGTTTAATTTCCTTGTGCATCTCATTCCTGTTTGTGAATATTGTTCCTAGGTATTTGAATTCAGCCAATTTCCCACGTTTGTCATTAGCTGTCCATTTCCATTATATAATGTATTTCTATGTGTGACCATATATTTAATTTTATTGATATTTATTTCCAGGCCCAATTCCTTAATGTTACTCAGTAGTGTGTGCATGTTGGCCTTTAGAATCTCCTCGCTATCGCCGAATAGTACTAAATCATCAGCATAAACTAACAGCTTAGTCATATCATTGAGTTGTAAGCCTTCTTCATTCTCTAAAGATTTGATGGCATGCTGTAGTACAAAATTAAATAGTAGAGGAAATTGTGCATTTCTTTGCTTCAACCCATTCTGGATTTCAAATATATCCGAAAACTGTTTGCCTACAGACACTCTACTCTTTGTGCCATTTAGACACATTCGTATAAGTCTAACTAACTTTTTAGCAATTCCGAAATCTAGCAGGATGCTATATAACTTCTTCCTCTTAATTGAATCATATGCCTTTTTGAAGTCTACATATATTTGACGTACAGTACCATTATATTCCCATTTCTTTTCTAAAATTTGTCTTATACTAAAAATCTGATCTGTTGTAGACATGTTTCTTCTAAATGCACATTGATCCTAGAATCTAATCAATATAAGGAATATGTCTGCTTACTAATATATTTGTTAGAAATTTGTAAGAAGTTGAAAGTAAGAAGATGCCCCTATAGTTGTTGCAATCAGTTTTATCTCCTTTCTTATAAATTGGTACGATAATTGATTCTTTCCATTCATCTGGAAGAGCTTCTTTATCCCAAATCATATTAAGTAACTGACACATCTTGTCCATCCATTTTTCTCTCCCTTATTTTATCAGTTCTGCTGGGATCTCATCTGAGCCTGATGCTTTATACAGCTTCAATTTTTCTATCGTAAATTCAACCTCTAATGCACTTGGTTCTGCGATTAGCATTTCTGCTGTCTGTAAATTATCCTCTTCAATATCCTGTTCTGTACGTACATTTAATAGTTCATTAAAGTAACTTTTCCATCTATTTATTATATTCCTGGAATCTGCAATCATATTCCCATTTTCATCCCTAATTATCTTTGTTCTAGCCTGAAACTCTATCTTCTCTATCTTTATTCCCTGATATAATTCTCTAATGTCCCTATTTTTGGCATTCACTTCAAGATCATTAATCTTCTCTCAAATATTCCCTCTTTTTACTCTTAATAACCTCATAGTTTCCCGTCTAACACTACCCAATTGCTCCAAATTTACCTCATTTGGCCCATGTAACCATTTCATTTTTGCTAGCTTTCTTTTCTTTACAATTTCGGCACATTTCTCATCAAACCATTTCTTGTTTTGCCAATTTTTACATATTGTATGTACCTAAATACCTCGCGATGCTAATGGGCACGTGTCTCTTACTGGCCGAAATTCCTTGTGAAAAAATTTTCCCCATGGGGATTCGAACCACCGAAGTCCTCCTGTAGTACTTCAACAAGTCATGATGCTTTAAATCGCTCGGCTACACCACGGGGCTAATACTACTACTACTACTACTACTACTACTACTACTACTACTACTACTACTACCACCAATAGTAATAATCATAATAATAAGAGTAAGTTCGTAGCCGTGACATATCTAAATGTATTGCTGCAACTGGCAAGCGGAAAAAAAAAAATCGCGAAGACATGTGGTTATCGGGAAGAAATCCGTGAACCTCAAATTTAGATGATAACTAACTAACCCACTGGCACTCTCCAAACCGTAGGTTCATGGCCGCGAGGACATTAAGCTCTCCATACATTCCTATCCTGAGCTAATATTTTCCAATCGTCCCCTGTATAACCCACCTCCCTGAAATCATAGTTAATGCTATTCTCCCAATTCATTATTGGTCTACCAACTGGACTTTTTCTTCTAGTTTTCTTACAAGAAGCTTTCATGCACGTCTTTCATTCTCCATTCGTGCCACATGTTCTGCCCATTGCAGTCTACGAGACTTAACTGTTCTCATTATATCTGGTTTCCTATAAAGGTCATGTAGTTCACTGTTATGTAGTCTTGTCTATTCGACTGTCTATTCATCTCTGGTCCAAAAAAATTCCTAAGAACTTTATTCTCAAATACACGTAATCTCCTTTCCTCCGTTAAAGCTAACTGGAAATAATAATAATAATAATAATAATAATATAATAATAATAATAATTAATAATTATTATTATTATTTTATTTATTATTATTATTATTATTATTTTATTATTATTATTATTATTATTATTATTATTAGTAGTAGTAGTAGTAGTAACAGTAGTAGTATTTTTAGCGTTTAATCCTTTACATAAAATACATTAGGCATATTGAAGGACTTTAATAATGAGAGTGATAATAAGAGTAAAGTGAAGTGATCCCACTACAGACCTCAGGAGGCCCTTGGAGTAGTGGGAGGTTATGGCTCCCACTTTTTCTAGACAATTGGCACTTGATATTAGCCGGTTTGTCAGCCCTGCGTGAAGGCCGCTTTTACACCAGAACAAGCGTCCGGTACTCATTTCCGTTTGAGGCTGAGTCGACCCCAGGGTCATGGTGCCCCAGAAGGTTTGGGTCAGTTTATAAATCCTGATCCCACCGGGACTCGAACCCTCAACATGCCGGTTTGTAGCGCAGTGCCTTAACAATTACGCTACGGATACCGTTGTTTAAATATTTACTTTTGTTACTAATATTTGCTCTGTCACATTAAATAATCAAAATCCAAATAAGGGAGAAAAAATAAATAAACCAATGGATTTGTAGCAAAATTCTAATGTGAAGAAGTTGCTTTCCTAGAGTCGTGATTAGCCTCGCAAAGACGCCATTAAATCCTTCAAAATATAGGCTACATATACCCATCAATAATTGAGGGCAAATTCAAAATTTTAGTGACCAAATATAGATTGAGTTTTCAATTTCAAAAGATTCGTAGTTAGCTACCTAAAAAGCAAAGAAACATTGTTTTCCTTACTTTATATGCGACCTCTCTGTAAGCTAAAATTTTCAAATAATTCCTGATTTTAATTCTCTTGATAATATGAAAATTGTTATGGAGTACATTTCGCAATGAACTGTATGGCAGAGAAATCATGTAAAATAATCCACTATCCCATGCATAAAATGATAATTTTCAATCAGTAGATTATCACCAATTAAATTAAAATTCAATAAAATTGTTCGGAGATGAGAGTCCAGAACAAGGTGAGATATTTTTTGCCAATATTTGATTCAAGTGAACAGTGAAGCGGACCACGTCAAATAGTTGTTCTTTCTATTTCAAAATTTGATAAACTCACTAGTATGAGTTTTCCTATCATTAATGAAGCATTCCAAACCTGACAAACTTATTCTGGGTCATGGTCATTTCGCTAAATTCAGCCACATGGAATATAAATGTACCATGAATACTACAAAATGCCATTTCTATAAAATATTGGAGTTAACATAGGCAAACTCGTGAAACTATCTCACATATGTAATTAACAGATTGTCAGGCCAAGTCGACCATCATGTGTCTTTTTTTTTCTCGAGATGTTCTGCCCGGTGGTCCTTAAAACGATAAATTGTGTGTGTGTATGAAGGTATCACAAATTTACCTTATTTCCTCGGATTTTAAGGTTCATGCTTATTTTTTCCTGATTGAATCATGTTAAGTACAAATTTCATGAGAAATCTGTTTATTTATTTAGCCTCATGGAGTAAAATACATGTGGCCTATTCCACTCATCAGGACAAACAAGTTATGTTAAAATACATCAATCACAATAATATTAGATACTAAACGATTATTTGGCCAAATTGAGCAATAATAAAAGCAAGATTTAATATCACAATAAACTTTATGATAATTAAAATTGAAACTATTAAAAAAATTAGGAAGATCAGCACTAATCTAGTATACATGAAAAAGACAAGGAAAATAAAAAAAATGCAATTAATTAATCCATCAGTTATACAGCCTTCAAGAAAACAGCACCTGGTAGAGTTTGACTATGATCAAATATCAAAGAAGCTACCAAAAGGCGGAGTTTCGCGCGTGTCTCTTACCCCTTTATCAACCTTGATGTTCTGGGGATTGTTTCTTAGCCACTGTTCCGGATGGTCGCGGGTTCAAACCCAGGCAGAGAAATCCAAGGAAGAAGTCCTTCGGAAGGGACTTTAAGCTGTGGATCCCACGTCTGTTCGTAAAATAACCTCAAGCCTTAATTGGAGCTTCTGGCCTTTCCCATCCAAGTAATACCTTAGTTTCCTACGAGATGCCATTTGAGATGATGTGCTAACCACATGCCACTCGCTGGCATAATGCGAATAAGTCTAACTAAATTCACTTGGTTTAGTAACTCCCTATAGGGAGCATCCTTGACCCCACATGGTTGTACTTGGATGTACAGGAATGTTACACATTCCTTCATATGAAATGCATAGCTGAAAATTGTAACAGTTCCTAGCTAAACATGGCGGTTTGCGTAATGCGCGAAATGTGTTATACGCAAGTGTATAACCAAGCGCCATTAAACCTTCAACAAGAAATGGGCTGGAACCCTTTTCACGAAATGTTCCAGCATCTGCTTTACAACCCGGGAAAAACACAGAAAGCTCATGCCAAAATAGTACATTCAGCTCTTGGCATGTAACAGTGCAGCGTAATACTGCTGGATTGACTTGACTCCGCACAAGTGCCGAGAGATAAATGATAAATTGAGACACATCACACTAGATTGCAATCCAGGTTCCCGAACTAGAAGGTTCCACTCATCAGAGCTCTAGTTCTAGGTTGCTGTGATGTTGGGCCGTGAATCCAAACTTCCATATCCTTGTGGAATAGTGACAAGTTTGGAAGAGTTTGACTGTGTCTGCATATTTAACCCATTGGTACTAATTTTTATGTTTTAATGCCTGAAATTGCCTTTTTTAAAAAATAAATCTATAATAATAATAATAATAATAATAATAGTAATAATAATAATAATGCTTTATTTTAGCTGGCAGAGTTAAGGCCATACGGCCTTCCCTTCCACTCAACCAGCGAATCTCCCTAGTTTAGAATTTCTGGATGTCCGAAAAATCTTAAAAGTTTTATCACATCATAAAAATGATGCACCAACATTTAATATTTCTACTTTGTGGTCAATAAATATATTCACTATAGTTGGTTAACTTTACTACCTATGTTGGAGACGTAATAGGTGATAATTAGACCTCCGATTTTAGGCAAAAACCTATTTTGTTCCTGAAGGTATAACTTAAAATGAAGTTGTATTTACACGTTTCATATAGTTATATGATAAAAAGATGGCGGTCCTATAGTGCCTAAAATCCCTAAATTAACGTTAAACCCTATTTTGCCTGCATTCCTTTATTTTATCACTAAATTAAATAAATATGTCTTTGTTTCGTTCCGATAAATTAAAATATTTACATATTCGTTTTTATTATCTTGAACAGAATATTCTTGAAACACTTATCAAACATAGTCTGACTTTTAAGCCAGACGCTGTAAAACAATTAACACACCCCGGAACACCTTTTAAAAAAAGCAGATGCATGTGATGCTATGTTAAACTCCTACAGTCTTTGAAAACACCTTCATAGTGTGTGTGTCACCAGGTGTGTGATGTCCACTGTTCGACGGGAAACAATACACTTTACTTCATTCAGCAAGAACATTACATCATGCCGAAAGTTCCAGCTTCCAAGTCGCCTTGAATTAAACGTGGATACATGAGTTTCTTCATTTCACATCGGATGGAAAAATTATATTCTCTAACGTTTGCAAAAAAATTGGTGAGTTAATTATGTTTAACATTTCCCTCTAAAGTACGTACTTAGTTCTGCGGATTTAATGTGTTACGTAGGCTTACTATTGTTCTGTGTTTACAATTCTGTGCCACCATGCATAAAACCCATAACCCTCAAATTAAAAAAAAATGAGTTAATATTATTAATGTAATATTGGAGCTGTCATTTATCATCCCTCAAATTTTTATTGCTGTACAATTAGTTAAATATAAGATCCAGAGATGGACAACACATTGGTGGTTCACTTCAGATAGGAAACCTCCATGCATGAATCTTCATTTTCTCAGAACTACTTAAATGAGGGTTATTATACACTAAACCAAAAAACAAAAGTAAATATTTAATAATTATTTTATAATATACTATATACAATATAATATAATTTCGTAAATTAGAAACTTTATCAATTAATCTAAATAATAATAATAATAATAAAATTTTATTTGATAAATTCGTACTAAAATTAGTAAACCTGAATCTGCCTAAAATATATTTATAAAACCTATTTCGCATGTGATCAGAACTCATTTTAGGCACCTAAAATAAGACTTTAGAACATAAAAATCCGAGGTCCAGTGATCATCAATGTGGATTTACAAAAGTATATCTACTACAGATCAGATTTTATAGGTCCCTATAATACATATTTTAGAAAAAAATGGGAATATAATGGTACTTCATATCAACTGTTATGTAGACATCGAAAATATATGATTCAATTAATGGAGGGAAGTTGTATAGTATCCTGCTGAACTTCGAAAATCCTAAAACATTAGATTTATTCGAATGTACGTACACCCTTAGACAAAACAAAAAGAGTCATCTCTTGAACGCACATTTCTTGCAAGTCCTAGTCGGCACAGCGCTGGATTCAAACTAGGAAACTAGTCATAATTGTGCAGTCCCTGAGCTACTGTGTTAAGTGGCATGAACTGAAGACACTCCTACGTGTCCTGTTGGGTCAGCGGTAAAGCATGCAGTCACTGTTTCTGTTAATGAAGATCGCAGGTTCGTGTCATCATTTATGCAGTATTTTTTCGTGATATTTGTATTAAAATGTTTTAGGAATTAAATACTACATTTTATTTTGACATTTGAATAAAATCAATGTTAATGTCGTTATTGTAACAATTATATTTACCACGTTCAGGGTTTGATCTAGGTAATTTCAATGTATTGCATTCAATAGACTGTGATGCACAGACGTGTGCGCATAAGCAACAGCCTCTAACAAGTTTGTTTATAATGAATTATGTTGAGTTTTACCATGGCTCAGCGCACACACAAGGACATAGGCACAAGGCAATCCCAATGCCCCGCAGATTGAGAGCGGTAGTAGATGCTGTGGGTTCATACACCCGATATTGATTTTGTTTTGTTAAAGTTTTCATTTTAGAAGATATTATTTTCTTTCCTCATTTATTTATCAGAAGGTTTTAATCTATGTTTTTGTGCGTTTTGTGTGTTCATTAAAGCCATAAAACTCAAATATAAAATTAAATATTAAACTATATTAGAGGCAAATGTTATTCTAACATTCAGTTTAAAAAAAATAGAACGGGAAACAAACCCGTGAGGTTACGAACGCAGATGATGTCTGTTAAACCTCTCGACCACGGAAACACACTAAGCCACACTCTCTCTTTCATGTTGCTTGAGTGTGCACTGCGTTAACTAGCAAACAACCCAGTAAAATTACTGAAAACGTGTTGATGTGAATACGGCTTCTGCGAGCGCTCACGAAGTTCCTCGATCGGTTGACAGAATCTGCTGATGACCTTTTTTCTTTCTTTTTTTGTCTAAGGGTGTACCTATATGGCACACAGCAGAAGCGGGAAGGCAAACAATTTTCAGGTGCTTTTAAAAATCACAGTGGGTTCAAGCAAGGAGATTCACTATTTCCTCTATTATTTAATTTTGTACTTCAGCATGTCGTCAAATCTTTGGAGGATAAAGAAAGAGTAAAACTCAGTGGTATTAATAAACTGTTAAATGATGATGATGAAGTATGTTATTATTAGGCGATAGCGAGAAGATACCAAGGGCCAACACGCACATTCTATTGAGTAACACTTAGAAATTGGGGATGGAAGTAAACATAAACAATAAATATATGATCACATAAAATTGCATTAGCCTAATAGAAACGGTCAGTTGTCAAATGAGGGAAATTTTGAAGAAGTGACTGAACAATAATTACAAAAGGAATTAGATACAGAAAGAAATTAAACATACGCTCAATTCTGAAAATGCATCCTATTATGCATTACAGCGACTTTTGTCAACTCAACTTCTTCCAAAATAGGGTTAAACTGTAAATACATTAAAATGTTATTCTCGCTGTAATATTATATAGATACCAAACACGGACTCTTACAAGAGAGGAGAAACGTTTACGGGCATTTAAGGATAAAGTACTTAGGAACAATTTTGGACCAAAGAGAGACGAACAGAAGACAGGTGAGTGAAGAAAGCTACATTACAGTGAGTTACTTTTTTAAATGGCAAACCAGATGTAATAAGAACAGTTAAATCTCGCAGAACATGTGGCACGAGTGGAAAATTGAAAGAGTGGCATGGATACTCCTTGCAGGGAAACCACAGTGAAAGCGCCCAGTAGGAAGACCATGAAGGAGATGGGACAATAAACTTAACCATAATTTGAGGAAGGTAAATCATACAGTGGATAATTGGAATACGATCTATGGAGAGATTATGTTTGGACGGATCCTTTTTCTATACTATATTGCATTAAACATGTTTAAAAGGATGAATTATCTTTGTTAGAAAATATTTCACAGATTTTAAAGCCTATTTAGATGTTTAAATCTTAAGTTTAAGTCCTGAAATCTGAGGTATAATAATAATAATAATAATAATAATGATAATAATAATCATGATAATCTTGTAAGCCCTCATTTCCCTCAACGAGATTTAGGAGCTCTCTCCCTACAGGGAAGAAATTGAACCATACTAATTTAGTTACACTTGTTTTCGTATAGATGTCATTGGAGTGACCCGTGGTCAGCGTTCCGCCTCATACTGACATCTAGAGAACCGAGGTACTCATAGGACGGGAAAGTTCGGTTAATTTTGCTTAGAGGCATTTTTATTCAGGCTTAAGGATTTTTACGAGCACGAAAATCTTCAGACTCGGGACCTATGGCTTAGTCCCTCCCGGAGGACTTGCTCCTTGGATTTTTCCATCCTAAAAATCCATCGACACCGGCAGGGTTTAAACCCAGGATCCTCGGGACTAGAGGCAAGGAGCATTATTACTTGTCCACCGCGGCCGATAATAATAATAATAATAATAATAATAATAATAATAATAACAACAACAACAACAACATATATAACCTCACCTATTGGAGTTGGCCTCAAAAGTGGAAGCATTGTTAGGAGCGAGAAGAAAATATAATGAAATTAACTAAACAACTACCACCTAACTGGTACTATATAACCTGGAGGTTGTTCCCTGGAAATAAGCTCTCCATACATCTATATTTTATGTTTTCCAGACATTCTCTGTATAATTCATATTTAATGTTATTCTACCACTTCAATCTTTGACTCCCTTCTGGGCTCTCTCCCTACAGATTTCATTTCCATGTCCCTCATTCATTCAACATTCTTTTGCATCGCTGTCTATAACATTTAACTGTTCTTATTACACCTGTTTTGCCATAAAGATCAAGCAGCTCATTGTGATGTAGTTTTCTTGTTCACTTGTCTGTTCGCCAATCTTTGGTCCAAAATGTTTATTTACCATATTATTCCCAATTGCTCATAATATATTCTTCTCTCTTAAAGCAAGAAAATCAAATGGATTTTTTTCATCCTTATATCAATTGCAATCGCCATTAGAGGGTAATATTAATCATTAAAATCTACTTTAGAACTAACTGTCAGGTTAATTTAATCGATATTTTGTTTCGTACTTATTTTTTATAAGTACGGTACGTAGAGGACCTAAGGTAAAGTGATCCAATGACAGGCTTTATGAGGTAATGAGAGAGGTTAAAGCACCTTTCTTCCTAGATAATGGGCACGAGATGTCAGCTGTGTTGTTAATCTTGTGTGACGCCCATCTTTACTTCCAGAACAAGCGTCTGGTACTAACCTCCGTAAGAGGCTGGTGTCTTCAGTGGGTTTAGGTCAGTTTTAAAATCCTGATCCACTATCACTCGAATCCCTGACCATTCGATTTGTAGCATATTTCCATAACCGACTGAGGCATGGCGTAGTTCGGTTAATTTAGCATAAGTAATACCACGAGTGATTTCCAGTTTATCTAGAGGATTTGGAAATCAAGAGTGGTAATTGCTAGGACTATTTTACGAATAAATTAATGTTTACTCAAAAATCATTATTTAAATATAGTTACCGGTATTTTAAAATATTTATATATTTAAAGTAAACGGCGATGTTTGAAAACAAATCAGAAATGTGAGTTTATGTATACTCACTGCAACTTGATCATATTATTTATTATCAAATTGGATCGCAATATTGTAAGAATGTACCCTGGAGAAATAATTAAACACATCAAACTGCAATTAAAATTTGAAAACTTTTAATTTAATTACAAAATGCAATTAATCAATTTCAAAAATTAATTGTCTGTATCACTTTGTCCTTGTGGCAATCCCCTAATGAGGAAAGTTTATATAAAAAAATAACATTATAAGTTGCTAATTTATTTATTTAGTAAACAACTCAGTAAATCAAGGGAACTGTTCATTATTTGCTATATTCAATGTAAATGTTGGAGAAAAATAATGCTTTGAGCTGTTCAGAATATTAAAAAGGTTGAGCTTTCTTAATCACAAAAGTAGAAGCTGATAAAGAGAAATCGATAAAGAGCGAGGTGAAACACGACTGTCATTGGTTGCAAAACAAAATTCATTGAAACGTGATTGGTCATTGACTTCCATTTGGAGCATCAGATAAATAATCATAATAATTCTATGTTATTCTTCTTGATACTAAGATTAAATGAAAGCTGGCCAACATAGGTTACAGAAGAACCGAGCAAGTCATTACTAAAAGGAGCGCCAACAAAGCAAGTCATCTCAAGCACACGTCCAGTGAACTCGAGTGCAGGTGACCAAGATACCACCATGAGCTTGGAAGAAGAGGACTTTATTTAGCCACCCAACTTCTCGACACACGACAAGAAACACTTGAAACTAAAAATATATCCAACACTCTACAGACACATACTGAAGACATATGCCACCTCATATGGTGGTCAACGCGAGTAAAATCACAGCCTACATGTTATCACGAATCACAGGGGAAAAAAAAAAACATTTCTATGCGATACACAAACGATACTCTTACCTTAAACACTAAGACAAAGCAGCTTATGAACATGCCTCGCGAGTACTCAAAGACACCAAGACACCTTTTTCACACCAGTATGGACTCACACCAATATACAGGACAACACTAAAAGGACTACCAAAGACAATAATCTCAACTGAAGTACTTCAAGAACTTAAAGACCGAAATTACGAAATCCGGGAAGTTTTACAGATTATAGGGAAAAGATACATACTGTTTGCCCAGTCTGGATCCTTTCTTTTCTAAAGACTGACGACTTAAAGACAAAACTGGAACTAACCAACTTATTCAACGTACGAGTCAGGCTCGAGACCTACAGAAGACCTACTGGAGGTACTCAGTGCTACAACTACCAGGGATTCGGACATCTCGCTCAATTCTGCTTTAGAGTCGCGCGATGCGTTCGATGCTCTGCTAGACACTGAGTGACTGAGTGTACTCAGACGACACCTATTACTCGACCGCATTAACTTTTTATCCGGTGGGGGGAGGCAAAGGCGCTAGTGGTGATGATGGGGAAAGTGTCTCCTTCCACCGTTGGTACAAGCGAATGACTGGGCAAGTGGTATAATCAGTGGCAAAATATAGGGGTATGCCTACTTAAAATAGGTGATGAAGTCAATGAAAAATATTCGGAGTATGTATGCCTACGGGTTTCTGGATAATGTGACGTAAAGAGAAATTAAATCAGCACTAATTTCCAACTACTGTCCGGCAGACTTAAATGTGTATATACTGTGAATATAGTGTATAACTTTCGCACTTGATATAGGCACTAACAACTGACTATACACGACTGACGGATAATAAACACTGTCACTTCAACCTGAGACAAGGGTCTACCATCTCTAACCCCTACTCACCCTTACCACATTATTTTAGTTCCCAGTTTTTCCGCATTGAAAGTTAACGTTGTCGAGTAATAAGTGCAAAAACTGCAAACAGGAACACGCAGCAAGCTACAGACACTGCCAAGAATTCCAGAAATACCTCAACTCTACACCACAGCCAACACTGAAGACAAAAACACCTACACCACAGACAACTACAACTATAAAAGTAACATTCCAGCGCCCAAACTAAATCCATCCAACCTCTCTGCACTTCCCTCACCCTCTGAACCTCAAACCTCAATACCGAAACTAACCTTACCCAGCAACTTTTAGTTAACCTCACCAAAACTCTCCAGAACCCTCAGTTATTACAGTCAACGGTTACACTATTGACAAACATGACTAATGCACAATTACCTTGAACAACTAAGTCAAAACACCTAAAGACAACCTTTTAAGACTGAAAAGCTTAAGCATCCTACTCGGCACACACACACACACACACACACACACACCAAACAGCTAGGTAAGATCATTCTCCTAGCTAAAACACATCTACAGAACATATAAATACAAGCACTTAATGAAAGGGTCATGACTCCGCAAGGTAGTCGGTACCAACACAAACACTAAAGACACGACCGGGTATGTAGTGCAGAGATAATACACAAGAACTTTCTTCGTTATAAATTATTCCTACCCCTTACATCCTAGACAGTAGGCTATCTCCACTTTTTCCACAACATGACAGGTTACGCTTTTATTTTTCTTCTTTTTCTTAAATAATAATAATAATAATAATAATAATAATAATAATAATAATAATAATAGTTGTAGCTGTTGTAATAGTTATTATTATTATTATTATTATTATTATTATTATTATTATTATTATTATTATTATTATTATTATTATTATTATTATTACAACTTAAAGAAATTCTACATTTTTTCTAAATCGAAGTTGTACACAATTTTCATTTATTCCGCTTTATACCTTGTTCCCTATCTAATGCATTTACAGGCATATCTTGTAAAGTTATCAGTTCCATTCTCCGTCTCACTCTCTCTATCCATTCTTATTTCTTCTTTCTGGATTCCGTCGCTTTATTTCATTTGATAGCCAGTCTATTCTTATTACTTGACTGTACCATTGAGTTATAAGATGATGTTGATAATACATTTGTTTTCATGGGCCTATTTATTTTCTCCATGGCCTAAAAGGCCCTTGGCCTACCACCCGGCTGCTGGCCTCCCATTCACATGTTAATTACAGAGGTGGATGTTCATACAGACAGTATAGGGGTGATATGTGGACAGCATATTAGGTCCCCCAATCTTTATATAACTGTTTTTTTCAATCTGGAGTCGCTACTTACTGTAGCTATCCAAATTCCTCACGATGCTGGATAGGCACCCTCCCATTATGGCCGAAATTCCATGACAAAATATCTTTCTCGATGGGGACTCCAAATCGCACAAGTCACGTAGCACTGCAGCAAGGCATTCGGCTACGGCGCGGGACTGTTACATTTATTATGGAAGTAAATTCATGACTTCAGAGTTATAGTTGTTCTCGTCCTGGAAGTAATTTTGCATTATTTTGCAAGACATGCGATTATAAACATTATCAGTTTTTTTTCGTACAAATGGCGACGTGTAATGCACATTACGGAACGGCTATTCTCCATAATGACTGCATAATAATACAATGTAATAGCTATATGAAAGCAGCATTTCATTTACCCACAGTTTAATAATGTGTTTCACCTATGGATATGTGAAATAGAACATCATAAATGAATTATTGTGTACAGTGTACATTGCCATACATGCACATTATCTTTCATTGTATATTGCCACCCAAATAGCCTAAAGATATAATAATAATAATTATTATTATTATTAATATTATTATTATTTCATATAACTAAATTATAAGATAGCCATGTAATTATACGATTTGCAATTCATTATAGTGTACTTGGGACGTCTTCTAAGATATAGCGGTGAGTATGACTTCAATCGCAGGGATTCCTGATCAAGGGAAGACGATTGTGAAGAGGAGTAAAAAGCAACTCTTGACCTGAAATGTTTATATATGATTACAATTACCTTACCTTATTGTAATTCCTAGCAATTTCCGAAGAAACGATGCTACTGAGTCCATACTCATGAAAATGTCTTTATAAAAATGCATGTAGGCTCATCTTGTCTTCTAAACACAGAAAATTATAACAAGTAAAACACTTGTGTGTGGGGGGGGGGGGGTGCGCGTGCCTGTTGAAGGCTCTAGCGGCAGTCATTTTTGTTTTTTTAGGAACCAAACTAGAGATACAGCAATCAATTAAGAAAAGTAGGATCCAATTCATTAACCAGCTAAATCGTACCATTAGGAGTGGGGGTAAAGCAGAATGAAAATTTAAAAATCTCACTAGCGACATCTAATTTAGATTTTTCGCAACGTAACTTGCGATTAAGGCGTGAAAGATTTTCTAAAAAATCAGCGAATTCCAATCATCAGAAGTGGGAAACCCCATGTTATATTTTCAAAATACCTCTAGCAGCCGCCATGATTGTTTTATTGCAACAAAACTAGGATGTAACATTTGAATAAGAAACGTAATATCGAGTTTTTTACTCAGTAAAATCGGATCAAGAAGAATGGAGGTTTACCAAAAGCTTGAACTTTTGTGAGAAATTTTTCAACGCTCTACAGGTTGCCGATTTTGTTTACTTACAATGATACTTGGCATATAGCCTACGATTTGATTATGAAAAGAAATATGTATTACATAAAATATCACAATTGGATCATAATCCAAATTGCTTGGAAATTAGCTTAGTTTACACAATACCTACGAGAGGGATTTTTGTGTTAATTTATTTCACTTTAGAACACAGTGTAAAAGTATAATTTAAATAACTTAAACCATTCAATGGATTAATTGATAAATAATCTGAAAAATCGTTCAAATTTACAGTTTTCTGAAGAACTACACCAGATAGGACTTACATACTTACTCACTGGCACTATCGAACCCGTATGTTCATGGCTGCGCGGACATAAGATCTCCATACATCCCTATCCTGAGCTAATGTTTTCCAATCATTCCCTGTATAATCTACTTCCCTCAAATCATAGTTAATGTTGTTCTCCCACCTCATTCTTGGTCTACCAACTGGGCATTTTCCTTCTGGCTTTCCTACAAGAAGTTTCCATTCACGTCTTTCATTCCCCATACGCGCAACATGTCCTGCCCATCGCAGTCTACGAGACTTAACTGTTCTTATTATATCTGACTTCCTATAAAGACCATGTAGTTCATTGTTAGGTAGTCTTCTCCATTCACCTGTCTGTTCATCTCTCTTTGGTCCAAAAATTTTCCTAAGAACTTTATTCTCAAATACTCGTAATCTCCTTTCCTCCCTTAAAGTAAGAGTCCATGTTTCGCACCCATAAATAACTGGTAGAATAATCGTTTTATATATTTTCAGCTTAAAGTTTTTTGAAAGGAGTTGGGACATCAGAAGTCCCTGCAATGCATAATAGCATGCATTTCCAGAATTGAGCCTATGTTTAATTTCTTTGTGCATCTCATTCCTATTAGTGATTATTGTTCCCAGGTATTTGAATTCAGCCACTTCCTCAAAATTTCCCTCATTTGTCATTAGCTGCCCATTTCCATTACATACTGAATTTCTACGTGTGACCATATATTTAGTTTTGCTAATATTTACTTCCAGTCCTAATTTCTTAGTGTTTCTCAACAGTGTGTGCGTGTTGGCCTTTAGTATCTCCTCGCTATCGGCCAGTAGTACTACATCATCAACATAAACTAACAGCTTATTAATACCATTCAGTTGTAAGCCTTCCTCATTCTCTAAAGATTTAATGGCATGCTCTAGTACAAAATTAAATAGTAGAGGAGATAGTGCATCTCCTTGCTTCAACCCATTCTGGATTTCAAAAGTGTCTGAAAACTGTTTGCCTACACGCACCCTACTCTTTGAGCCATTTAGACACATTCGTATAAGTCTAACTAACTTTTTAGGAATTTCGAACTCCAGCAGGATACTATATAACTTCTCCCTCTTAATTGAATCACATGCTTTTTTGAAGTCTACATATAGTTGATGTACAGTACCATTATATTCCCATTTCTTTTCTAAAATCTGTCTTATACTAAAAATCTGATCTGTTGTAGACCTGTTTCTTCTAAATGCACATTGATGATCTCCTAGAATTTCATCAATATAGGGAGTAAGTCTGCTTACTAATATATTTGTTAGAATTTTGTACGAAGTTGAAAGTAATGAGATGCTCATGTAGTTGCAATCAGTTTGATCTCCTTTCTTATAAATTGGTACGATAATTGATTCCTTCCATTCATCTGGAAATGCTTCTTTTTCCCAAATAATACTAAGCAACCAGCGTATCTAGTCCATCAATTTTTCTCCCCCTGATTTTATCAGTTCTCCTGGGATCTCATCTGAACCTGATGCTTTATACATCTTCAATTTTTTCAATTGCCATTTCAACCTCTAATGCACTTGGCTCTGCGACTAGCATTTCTGCTGTCTGTAACTTATCCTCATAAATGTCCTGTTATGTATGTACATTTAATAGCTGACTAAAGTAACTTTTCCATCTATTTAATATACTCCTAGAATCTGCAATCACATCCCCATTTTCATTCCGAATTATGTTTGTTCTAGCCTGAAACCCTTTCTTCTCTATACTAATTCCCTGATATAATTCTCTAATGTTCCAATTTTTTGCATTCATTTCAAGATCATTAATCTTCTCTCTCAAATATTCCCTCTTTTTACTCTTTAGTAACTTGGTGGTTTTCCGTCTAACAATTGCTCTAAATTTACCTCATTTGGGCTTTGTTTTTCTTTACAATGTCGGCACATTCCTCATCAATAGGACTAGACCAGCGGTTCTCATTACGGCCCGCGGGCCGCATGCGGCTCTTGAAGATTTTTATTAAGGCTCTTGGAATAATTTTTCCCTCATTACATTACATTTAAATTTTAAATTCTAAGTATAAAATAATATTATCTTTAATGAAATTATACAAAACTTTGGATATCCCTGTGTAATGACGAGCAGTACAGTACCGCACGTGTTTAACAATGCAATGCAATGTCCTGGCTAGTGTTATTGGTTTTGAATGTGTGTACGTTTGTTTTTAAAAGCGTTTAAACTTCTACATTGTCGTCCGAATCTTTCACAATGAAATATTATACAATTTAGTTTCTATGAACAAGCGACTGGATACTGTGTGTTACCTAATCAGTTGAAGTGAAGTTAAGTGAATTTCAGTGTTTAATAATGGCTGGTGTTTTTTCGAAAGGGAAAAAGAGAAAACTCGAAGATGAAGGAAGAGTTTTTCAAGATACTTGGGAGCATGAATTTTTCTTCATACCTGCTAAAAAGGAAGGCCGTGCGATGTGTATATTATGTCGAGACGTAGTTCAAGGCTATAAACGATTTAATCTTAATAGGCATTATAAAACGGTGCATTCAAATTTTGAGTGCAAATATCCTAAAGATTCTAAATTGAGAGCAGAAAAACTAAACACATTAGAAATGTCAATAGTGTCTGAACGGAAAATGATGTTGGATACCGTAAGTGAAAATAAATTGATAACAAAAGCATCATATGAAGTAGCAGAAATTTTAGCACGCAACATGTAACCGTTTGCCGATGCAGATATTTTTAAGGAGTGTTTTCTAGTCGTTTGTGATACATTATTTTCTAAATTGCTAAATACAAAACATAAAAAGTGACATACAAAAGTTACAACTTTCCGATTCTACTTGTGTAAGGAGAGTTAACGAAATGTCTGTAGACATGCTCCTTCGTACTCTCGATGAAATTCGAGAATGTGACTATTTCAGCCTTGCTCTGGATTCGTCCACAGATAATAGTTCCACCTCACTTTTATTTGTTAAATATCGTAATAAGATAGGGATTATAAAGGAAGAATTTTTAATTGTAATACCTATGCCAGGTCAGACACGGGGAATAGATTTTTTTGAAGCAGTTAAATCTTTTTTTGACAAATACAAAATTGACCTAAACAAAATTTTATCAGTGTGCACTGACGGTTGTCCCTCAATGGTAGGTTGTGTCATACAGGATTCATTTCTCTGTTAGAAAACATTTAAATAGAGACCACTTATTAACATACCATTGCATTTTACATCAAGAAAATCTTGCTGCTAAATTTGACGAAACTTTCAGATCTGTGATGAAGAAAGTAATTAACATTGTTAATTTCATTAGATCACGTGAACTAAATCATAGGCAATTCACAAAATTTCTCAAAGAGCTTAATTCACAGTATGATGGTGTTATTTATCACAGTGAGGTCAGGTGGCTGAGTAAACGAATAGTTTGGAACGATTTTTTAATCTTCGCCATGAAATAAAACTCTTTTTAAGTGAACGAGATAAAGAATGCTCTGAACTAGACTCTTCTTCATGGTGGTTAAAAGTTGGCTTCCTGGCTGACATAACAGCAATACTGAATGATGTCCAAATTAAAATGCAAGGTACAAATAAACTTATTACTCAGCTCACACGTGCAATTTTTTCTTTAGAAGATAAATTAAAAATGTATACAGAAGAACTTAGTGATAATGATTTCACTAGTTCCCCATGTTTCCAACATCTTATTGAAGAATATTCAGAGGAAGAAATAAACTTGCAACCCTTCATAGAATTGCTCACTGTACTACACCATGATTTCAGCGCGAGATTTAATGATTTATAAAGTTTCGAAACCCATTTCGATTAGTTGAAAATCCCTGGTCAATAACGACAACTGAAATCTAAAAAATGAACTTATTGATCTCCAGCAGGATTCAGAACTGGAAGGTATTTTTCAAGAGAAACGAAAAACGAATTCAATTTTAGAGTTTTGGAATACAGTTCCAGAAAAAAGAGTTCGAAAACTTGGTGTCGCGTGCATATAAAATTCTGTGTCTTTTTGGATCAACGTATGTTTGTGAAATGACTTTCAGTAAGATAAAGTTCATCAAGGGTAAACATAGATCTCGTCTCACCAATGTGAACTTGGAAAACCTGCTGCGGATATGTGTGGCAAATCAACCAGCTCGTATTGACAAAATTGTGCAGGAGAGTAGCAGAGTTCGACCATCAACTTCACAGCAGTAATCTACACAACTGAAAGTTGCCTTAAAATTATGTACAGTACCGTAATAATAATAATAATAATAATAATAATAATGATAATAATAATAATAATAATAATAATAATAATAATAATAAACAGTTAATTATCAACAAAAATTAAATGGCAGTAATCAGTAATTGTGTTTTGTCCATAAATGTAAAAAAAAAAAAAAAGCTGCGTGTTACCAAGACTGAGAACTGAGAAATTTGGTGCGGCTCTCGAACAGATATGGTTTCTTATATTTGGCTCTCTTGTAATTTCTAGTGGGTACCACTGGACTAGACATATATAATTTTCAGGACACTACACTTACTATATTTCCTGTAGCAGATTCAGAGAAATAGTACTTAAAAACATATTTTTATAAATAGTATATAGCACAATTGATCGTCGACGATATATGCTGGGACAAGGAGGCTCATGCTACATGCAAATTTGAATGATGAGGCTATGGTCTCGCATTAAATATAGTAATTGTTATTGTAAATTATGATATTTTCGTTTTGGTAAAATGATGCTTGATCCGGTGTGAAATACAAAAACCGTATGACTAGCTGTTAATTGTAGAGATTAGCAACAAAAATTTGAATTGTACCTAGAAACAATTAAAGCAATTGGAGCGTTTTATTCCGCCATGAAACTCGAGCAATTACTTTGCAATTGTCGATTATGGGGACCGGTGGATTGGACGATGAGGACCTGATGCGTGGCCAGCGCGTTCGCCTGATTTAACGTCTCTTGATTTTTTCTTTGGGGGTATATTAAGAGTACGATCTACGTAACTCAAGTGGCCACCAGAGCTCAACTGATTCACAGACTAAATGCTGCATTTAACGATACCAAACAGAATCCTGCCATGCTCGGTATTTAAACCCGAGACATATAAGTTTAAAATCGCCATACCAACTTTGTTACTCAGACTCTCAAAATTAACACAATTTTTTCTTTGCTTATATATAAATCTCTATTCTAAGAGGCAGCGGAACATCACTCGTAATGCCAACCGACGCGACGGCTTCTATCCGCGAAAATATACAGAATAACATGTATAGGCCTATAATCTTCAGAAGTTAACATTGCAGGTACAACAGTACAATTACTAGGGTTGATTTTTATATGAATATGTTATAATGACTCTTTTATTCCCCCATCTTTTTATTATATGATGAGAAAACAGCACCGCAATAAATGTATGATCACCAGAATTCAATTAATTGTTTAAAAGTTAATTTGGACTGAAAGGTTAAATGTAGGCCTATATAAAGAAACATATACATTTTTAAAGCTAAATGTATCCTTAATTAACACATTTTTATGTCAATCATTTATAATAACACACACACACACACACACACACACACATATATATATATATATATATATATATATATATAGGCCTATACCGGTATATTGATTACGAATTACTTTTGATCCCTCTTCTTATCCGTCTTTAAAACATTTGTTTTCTTTCATTCTTTAGGAAATTATCTGAAAGTTTAGTCTTATGAATGCAACTGAGATTTATTTTATAATGTTCGCAATTAACAGCTGGTATTAGATATTTATAGATATAGACTATTCATCTTGGCGGAGAATAACCCGTGAGATGTAAAGAAGAGTAATTAATAATCTCCTTGCGCGACAGGCATAGAAGGCTCTCGGCCTAACTAGTTGCCGGCTTCACATCCACATGTGCCATTTACAGAGGTGGACAAATCAACAAGGCAGTATAAGAAAGCCACGTAGTCAGGATGTCGGGTCTCCAACTTAATAGTTGGTTTTCTCAAACCGGTCGAAAATCCATGAGAAAATTCCATATTCCACGGTGACTCGAAACAGTGCGAGTCCCGTAGATCTGCGCCGAGGTCTGATATTTTGGTTACTCGTCTACGGCGCTGGCCTATGGATTAATAATAACAATAACAATAATATAATAACAGTACGTAATAATAATAATAATAATAATAATAATAATAATACTATTTATTATGGAGAATTAAAGACGTGCATGGAAGCTTCTTGCAAGAAAACCGGAGGGAAAACGCCCAGTTGGTAGACCAAGAATATGGTGGGGCAGTAACATTAAGTGTGATTTGTATCTATGTAACGGGAATGATTGGAAAACATTTGCTAAGGATAGGGATGTATGGAGAGCTTATGTCTGCGCTGCCATGAACCTAAGGGTTCGATAGTGCCAGAGAAGGAATAATAATAATAATAATAACAATAACAATAATAATAATAGCAATAACAATAATAATAATAGCAATAACAATAATAATAATAATAATAATAAATCACGTAACAATTATATTGACCTACTATGCTCTTCGAGCATTTTAGAATTTAAGATTAAAATTTCAATTCCAATAAATATATGTGAGTTGTTTTCATGATTTTCTTTTTACAGAATAGGTATGCCAGATAGTGCTACATACATAAACTAATTCTGAATAACGTGGGCCGATAATGGAAAACGATCAAAGAGATGCCCACCACGTTGGATTCGAGTTACCAGGAAGTTTGCTGTCAAAACCAAACACACGCAAACTTTTTAAGTGTTAATTGGACTGCGTGACGGGATAAATGCCATACTATGTCCACGAAATATATGCATTCAATCTCAATCCTGGCAATGAACATTTATAAATGATTCGTTGAAATGATGCAGATTAATAGTACTGGGAGCTAGTTTATATTGTGGTTAAAACGATTGGTAAAATTATGTTATTTTTCGACGATTTACTTAATATATATATATATATATATATATTGTCCACCGCTGTGGTCTCGAGGTAGCGTGCTGCCTTGTCACGCAGCGGGCCGGGATTCGATTTCCGGTCGGGACAGGCTCCTGGGTGAGTTTTTTTTCGGGGATTTTCCTCACCTGTAAGAAAAATGTCAGGAAGCTTAGGGCCCAACGGTCCCCGAATAACATCCGGCCATCATCATCATCCTTCACCGGTGTGGAACGTACCGGGAAGCTACCGCACCTATAATTCCCTAGTAAAGCTGCAAAGCATAGCATGTAAATGCTATGATTGCAGCGAAAGACCTGCCATCGGGCAGTATTACTATGGATGGATGGATATATTTAAATTAACACTCATTTTGTGTATCTAACTGAAACAATATAATATTCTATCTCTTCACATTTCAGAATCAAAATTACAATTTAAAAAAATGATTGCACCACACCATACGTTGCTGCCACTGGCACGCAGAGACAGCACTGGGGGCCATGTGGTTAGTGTGATGCAATTCTTAAAATTTAGTTTTCTTAACTGCATTTAATTTTCAAAGAAAGCAGCTATTCTGTTGTATCCAAGACGATTAGTGAACCCCGATTGAGGCCCTATGCACAAAGCAAATTTATTAGCTATATGTAATCGGGAATTGAACCCGGAACTCTGCGATTATACGCAGATACTTAAGTTAACCATTTCACTACTCAAGCGAATTAAAATTTACGTAAGAATACGATAGTTTTGAGTAAGTAGGCCTATTTGACTGCATATTAGTCCAAAATATAACAAATTGTTTTTAGTTAATCTTGCATTTCATACGAATTTTTAATTGTTTTTATCGCAATAAATTATGCATGTATTTTATTGAAGCTGCCATTTAATGTTATGCGCATTTAACGATCAACAATTTAAAAAAGTAAATTTCTGAAATTGCGTTTATTAATACATAAGTGAAATATTTATGCAAACTAAATAGTAAGCCTATAAATACAAATGTAAAAAAACACGGAATTACTCTCTCTCGCTTTGCCTTATGGTTAGGTCTAAATTTTTACAGGCAATATCCCATTCTCCGGGACTTACAGGGAAATGAATGTCAAGAAAGAATAATTTTAAACTGTATCGTGTACTTTCTTCACCACACAATAATAGCCTATGGAGACTCATGGTCACCTATTAGGCAACAAGACCCAACGTTAACTTATACGTTTAAAACTTACCAATAACGACGGATATGGTATGGGTGATTTAGATAGCAAGATAGGATTTTGGGACATATTGGATCTTAAATGTTTATGACATATAGACAGCGGGTAGGGGTAAATAAAAAAACAACCAGGAGACTTATCCCGACCGGGATTCAACCCGGACTTATTGCTTAATAGTTAATCAAGTAATGACAAACACCGTAGCGGTAGATGCATTTAGATACTTGAACCCCAAAATAGTCCATCACTATGGTTTAAAGTGGTGTCCCGCGCCGTAGTAGCCTAGTGGTTTAAGGGATTATACCCTGGTGCAGAGCTATGGGACTTGCTCTGATTCGAGTGCCGTGAGGGAAGAAATCCCGGTTGTGTCATTGTGTTGTCTGCTGACACCGACGACCTGTTAGGCGTCATGACCCGTTTCTTGATGTGCTTCTATTGTGTGATATTGTATTTGTGTTTTAGCTAAGAGCTAGCTGTTTGTTGGTTTGTGCAGGTGTGTGTTGTGTACAAGTGTAGCTTAAGCTTCGCAGTAATAAAGGTCCCTAAGTGTTTTAGATTCTTTAAGTGATTGTCTTGTTTAATTTATGGTCTTTGTTTATTTGTTAGGTTTGTCAGTAGTGTGACTGTAGTCTGGAGTAATTGAGAGTTTTGTAAAATTTTGGTGAGGAATATAAGGACTTGTTGGATTAAGTTTGAGTCAGCATTGGGGTTGGTGGGTACAGGGAAGTGTTGGAAGAGTAGGGAAATTTGTAGGATCGAGTTTCGGTGCTGGTGTCTGAGGTTGGTTGGCAAGTTTTGGTGTGTTAGTCATTGATGTGGATGTAGTAGTCTTTAGTGTTGGCTGTGGTCTTGTGCTTGTACGCTGGACATTGTCTGTAGCTGGCTGCGTGTTCCTCTTTACAGTTGATACATGTAGGAGTCGTTTGTGTGCAGTTGGCAACCCTGTGTTTGCCAGAGCATCGGCCATAGCGCTGAGCTCCAAAGCAGAACTGGGCCAGATGTCCAAATCTCTGGCAAATTATAACACTTGGTACCTCCGGTAGGTCCTTTGTAGTCTCAAGTTTTATTCTTACTCAGAATAAGTCAGTAAGATTTTCCAGTTTTGTCTTTAGGTCGTTTGTCTTCATGAAGGTAGGGATCCAAACTGGAGTACCAGTCTTGATTCTTTCTCCATTCTAAAAGTTTGTCTTTGCAAGTTGTCGAATAGTTTGGTCGGGTAGTCTTGATCTTGGAATTCTTCGTAGATTTCGCTTGGTATAATAGTCTTGGATAATCCTTTAAGTATTTATTATTTATCACACGGCTTCACTAGACTCTCTGATACACATAAATTAGATACCCGATCCCTTGAGCGCGGTGCCCTTTATATCCCTCCTCATCATACTACCTATTATTCGAAATCTTTTACAATTTCTCTTGCTAGAACAAGAGACTGTCAAACTTTACCATCTTTCAGAAACAAATTGAAAATAAAATTACTAACAGAAACAACTCACTAATATTACTTTTTAAAAATTAATAATGTGTTTTTTCATTATTTAATAAAAATAGATTTAAGATTCGTTAATTATTTACCTAATGCCTTGTATAAAAACATAGATTAATTCATTGTAGTTTATTACTTTCTTTGTATTTTTTCTTTCTTTTCTTTTTATGTATAGTAGATTCGAGCTGTTATTCCGTTCTGTATTAATTATATCATTTATTTAATTTTAATTGTATTTAATTTCATTGTATTAATAGACATTATTTTCATTATTATTCAATTTGACAGACAATTAATTGTTTAGTATGACTATTATTGTAATTTTTTGTATTTATATGTAACATATGTTTGTCCTGGTGAGTGGAAGAGAAGACCACACGGCCTTAACTCCGCCAGGATAAATAAATAAATAAAATAAATAAATTACAAATATGCAGGCAAACAGTTCCATGAAAGACTGTTGTCCTTCTTTAATAATGTATTCAAAAATGCAGATATACCACAAGAATGGAAGACAAGCATTGTTATACCCCTGTTCAAGAAAGGAGACAAGAGAAAAATGGACAACTATAGGGGAATCAGTTTGTTAAACACATGCTACAAAATTTATGCAGACATTTTAAATGGAAAATTGAAAAGTTTCAGTGAAAAATTCCTTATGGAATGTCAAAATGGATTTAGGAAAGGACGATATTGTATTGATTCAGCATTTTCTGTTAAACTATTGCTTGAAAAAAGAAGAGAATTCAACTTAGAAACACATTTTGCTTTCATAGATTTTGAAAAAGCATTCGACACAGTCAAGAGATCAAAACTCTTAAATATATTGGAAGACAGAAATATACCAAATTTACTTCGGCAGAACATACAAAATATTTATAAAGACAACACCATAAAGATTAAATTAAATAACAGATTTTCTGAAGAAGGAATTATAAATCGTGGTGTGAGACAAGGTTGCCCCCTATCCCCAACACTTTTTGCAATTTATATCAATGAAGTAATATGTTGCTGGAACAAAACATATAAATTTGGAATAAGAATATCAGAAAATAGAAAATTAAACATCCTATTGTTTGCAGATGACCAAATAATAATAGCAAATTCCGAAGATAATCTACAGAAAGGTCTGTATGAACTTAACAAAATTACAGAAGAATATGGATTAAAGATATCTACAGAAAAGACAAAAATTATGGCATTTCAAGGTGTAGATCCTGTCAGAAGTAAAATTGTACTGGACAATAAAATTTTGGAGCAGGTGAATAATTTTACATATCTAGGATGCAATATCTCATATGAAGAAGAAATGGATGTAAATGCAAAAATATCTAAATTTCTAAGAATTTTAGGGTTAATAAATTCTATCTTCAAACAACAGTTAGTCCAAAAGCATTCAAGACAAAGTGTATAAAACACTGGCACTTCCAACTCTTTTGTATGTTAGCGAAGTATGGACGTTGAAACAGAAGGATATACAGAGACTTAGATCTGCTGAAATGAGATATCTTCGGAGGACTGCAGGATACACACTACTAGATCACAAAAAAAAATGAAGACATCTTAGAAGAATTACACATGGAATCTTTAGAAAACAAAATTTCTGATTATAAGTCAAGATGGATGCAACATGTTCATCGAATGGAAGATCACAGAATACCCAAACAAATGTTAAGATATCAACCTGCAGGAAGAAGAAGACCAGGACGTCCACTCAAAAGACTTCTGGATGGTGTTTCTCTTGAGGCCGAAACAGGTCAACAAATGGCCTAAATTCGTGAATGTACTATGATGATGATGATGATGAATAAATAAATACTTTGTATGATATAGTTTCATAAACGTGTGTGTGGAAAGGTGTGTTTTTGTTTTTAAGTATGCCCATGGCGTGATCATATGCTGATTTAGTCTCCCCCCCTTTTTTTCGCATTTTAAGTGTGTTATTTGTCTCATTGAGGCATCTTTACTTTTCCTCATGTGATTTGTGTTAAGCTGTATGCATTAAGTATTCTGACGTTTGCGACAATAGGTGGTGGTGTATCATCGGGTATGTCTGCAGTGTTTTAAATCTGTTTTTGGTTTCTAGAGAGTGTTTGTGGCTTTTTCATTGTGTGAGTTTTTGGTCGTATGTCGTGTAGGTGGTAAATTGAAGTCTTCTTCCAAGTCCATGATGGTTAACTGGTTGCTTGCACTCGAGTTGACTGGACGTGTTCTTTGAGATGTAGTCTTGTTTTCTTGATTATCACTAGCCCGAGGGAAAAAATCTCATGAAATTTCGGCCAGTTTGTGAACGGTCCCTAACCAGTAGCGTGAGGAATTTCTGTAACTACAATAAGTAGCGGCTCCAGGATGAGAAACAAGCTAAAAAAAATCGGGGGACACAACAAGCTGACCACATGTCATCTCTATACTGGCTAGATGATCGTCTAATCTATAAATGGCAAATGGATGTGAGGCCAGCCGATAGATCAAGGTTCTTCCAGGCCTCTCGCATCATGAAATTTATTTGTGGTCTAGTGGTAAGGTTGTTGTCTCAGAAGTAGCGAGTCCGGTTTCGGCAAAATTGGACGTGCTTAGTAATTGGATAGGTGACCGCTTGGGTTCAAAACATGTTGCAACATTTATATCTCCGGTGGGGATAATTTCCCTGTGTGAGGTTTCTCGGGGTTATTCCATACCTATGTGACAAATGTCAGGAAACTTTATGGCCCAAGTAGTCCTCGAACACATCATAATCAACATCATATTCGCCTTATTCGGAGTGAATATACAAGTGAATTTATCCGTGGTCCGGTTTTCTTGTCACTCGAATTTTCGTCTACTGCTGCGGTAGAACTCATCAGGAGATTCTGGGTGCTCTCTGTAAACTCATCAACAGTCTACCTCATCTGGAGATTCTGCGTGCTCTCTGTGAACTCCTCAACAGTCGGTCAACAGTCAGCTGCAGACTGTTGAGGAGTTCACAGAGAGCACGCAGAATCTCCTGATAAGATCTACCGCAGCGCCAACTGTTGAGTTCACAGAGAGTACGCGGAATCTCCTGATGAGGTCTAATGCAGCGCCGACTGTTGAGGAGTTCACAGAGTGCACGCAGAATCTCCCGACGAGGTCAACCCCAGCAGTAGACTAATCGTCGAGTGACAAGAAAACTGGACCACGGCCATTTAACCCGGAAATCAAACGAAACTACGACAATTACGCCGGCCGTGAAAGCCTACAATTGAATCAGTCATTTCGAAAAGGGATCATCTCCAATTTTTCTGAAATTCACTTCTTTCATTATTCCATGTTAAGATATCTACTTCCATCGTTTCCACGTGAGAATGGATCAACTACACTATTCCTTTACCACTTTCTGACTTTATTCAGTAGCAATTTCAGATTCAATGCTTTATCCTGAACAAGTCGAATCAGTTTTCTTTCCTCTCCTTAAAATGTGATCAGATATAGATGATCCCTTTTCGAAATGACTGATTCAATTATACATACAAGTGAATTTTGTCATGTCTTAAATGTTGGTGCTTTTAACGGATATTCCCTGCCATTGTGCTGATCACTCAACCGGGGAAGCGCGCCATATCCTTCTGTGGGAAAAATGAATATATGTATTTATATATGTGTGTATGTGTATATATATATATATATACACACACACACACACACACACATGCATATAGTAGTTCGAAAATTCCAGAATACTACCAAACAAAAATGTCCCCACCCCATGAGTTCAAAATTGATTGTTTTAGTTCATGTGTGTTACCTTTTGCCTTTATCCCCACTTTATAAGTAATTTATAAGCATTTAAGTAACTTACGCTACTTTAGCTTTACACAGATTGATGGTATATTTCACGAAAGAACTTGCATAATCAACAAAAATAATATGTTTAATTTATTTAAACGGTCCACCATTGTCATATCGAGGTAGCGTGCTGCCTTGTAATGCAGTGGGCCCGTGTTCGATCCCCGGTCAGTACAATTTTCCTGGGTGATGGTTTTTTCCTCACCTGTAAGACAAATGCCAGGGAATTTCAAGGCCCAAACGTCCCTGAACATCATCTGGCCATCATTATCTTCATTAAGTTAGGATTAAGACCTCTCCTGGTGCATCATTACCAACATCATCATCACCTATCATACATCATCAGAGTAGCGTAACTCCAACTTCCAGCATCATTTAAAGTAAGTATATTATGTCATAAATGATATAAATCAATATCAACTAATTTGATATCAGCCACAAATGTTTCTGCTATTCAATATCTCTAGTATAATCAGCAAGCATTGATCCATTGTGTCTTCAACAGAAGTTTGAAGGTTTAAATAGTATGCATAATGGATAGGGGGAATGCAGGCTAAAAGTTACTGCCTTTTTATTTTATTTATTTTTTCGTGTCAGGTCTTGGTCTATTGTAGATTTGAGACAAAGGTAAATTTGCCAGTTATAATGGCCATCCTTGTTTTCCTGGTGTTTTGATGTTCAGCTTGAAAAATGAAAGTTCATCAGACATGTTCTCCTTGTAAAATATTGTGAATGGATCGGATTTCCGATACCTAATCCATTGCATCTTTTAGTCGTGACACTGGATGGTTTTCTTCATCAAGCTTTCTTTTAGTGATGGTTTATTAAAACATTTTCTATAGCTAAAAACTCTTCGCCAGATATCACAGTAAGATGGAAAGGATTACACAGCTCTACAAAAAAAATGTTAGTGCCCTGGATATCTCTGCGAATTTCTATGACTTCAAGTGCTCTAGTTTTTATGATTTTTGCGTATCTTATTTCTAATCAGTAAACGGCTTGTTACTAATAAAATTTATGTTTCCAGTCACGATTTGATTTTTACGCATTTTTTCGCGCATACAAAGATCACGTGATTCCCACTCTCGCACCCCTCACTCCGCACATTGACCATGATCTCAGTTATTTGACAAAATGAAAGTACTCACAATGTGCATCTGGGTAAGTTTCCATGTACAAATACATGTGGATACATAAAGTACCCTTGCTTCATTTCTTTGTGGGATAGTAGAGCAAAGCTACTTCATTCGGAACAAGCTGTGTGGCCTTTGAGAAAGTCCTTAACTCTCGGTAAAGTCAACATAATAAATAAGCTGTTACTAAGCAGAGACAATATCATATTTCCACCATTACATATCAAGTTAGGTATGATAAAACAATTCATCAAAGCGTTGGACAAGGAAAGAGAATGTTTCAAATAGATTTGTAGAACATTTCCTAAGCTCAGTATGGAAAAGTTAAAAAGGCGGAATATTTGATGGTCCTCAAATTCGGCAATTGATGAAAGATGCAAATTTTGTCAATGTTATGGCTGTTCCGGAAAATGAAGCTAGGAAGGGTTTTGTACTGGCAGTAGAACATTTCCTAGGTAACTATAAAGCACCAAATTATAAAGAATTTGTGCAAAACATGAAGAAAAGCTTCAAGATTCTAGGAGCAAATAATGAGTATAAAGTTACACTTTCTCCACAGTCACCTGGATAGATTTCCGGATAATTTAGGAAATTATAGTGACGAACAGGGAGAGCACTTTCACCAGGATCTAAAAGTAATGGAGGAAAGGTATCAGGGTAGATGAGATCGTCACATGATGCCAGATTACTGCTGGTCTTTAGAAAGAGATTGTCCCCTAAAATTATAGAAGGAAATCTTATAAAAGGCGTTTAACTGAAGTATAACATGGGTTTTGGACTTTTTTTCTTTCTATTTACGTCGGTGTATACTAATTTTTCAAAAAACAATTAACCTTATAAATATGTTATTTTTTTCATATTTTCCGATTTCTGTAGTGTAAAATGAAAATAAAGATTTAAAAAAACCAAAACAAATCTTCCAAAAATCATTGATTGTTTCATGAATTGTGAGCATAAATATAACCGAATTTAATCTTATATCATGGGCAACAAAACCACTGTTGGCCAGTGTTACTTTTCCTTGAATTCGTGATAACTCAAAATCATTCAGAAGGGGAAAAATTCTATTAATTCTTACTGTACAGTTCAATTGAGCCAAAGTTTGAGTCATTTGGAAGATTGGAATGACCACTGATCATAAACTTTTGAACAGTGGTTTCAAAGTTGTCTTCATCCAAAACAAAAAATTCTTGGCGCGACAGGCCTAGAAGGCCCTTAGCCTAGCCTCAATAAGTTTAATGTAATTTTCCAGTTCTGATTTTGTTCTGTGCATGTATCGTTTTATAATACAATGTGTTTTCCTGTTGGTGTTGTACATTTTGTGTTTGTGGAATATGCATACAATTAGTATCAAATCACTTTCATGAGACTAGAACAAAAACAGTAACTGGAGTTACACCACTTTGACTATCAACAGATAGATAGTGCTGATGACTGCATGAACTTGAGCTGCCATTTGTGGAGCAGTTGGCGAACTAACAGTTACACCACTATTCCTGCAGATAATTTTACATATCCAGAATTCATAAGATCTTAATTATAAAATTTTTACCTGGTAAGTCAGTCGTCCTCAACTAAATTATTAAACTTCTTTAAGTTATTCCAATATGGAGGCATTTCGAAAAAAAATGTTTCATCTTCTGCATCTACTTAATATGAATGCATCTACTTAATATGAATTCCAAGATTAATTTCTAGCATTAATGCAGATTCTTTAAAAAGTGGAGTTACACCACTTTGGCTTTAAAAGGCTCTTATATATATATATATATATATATATATATATATACACACACAATTATAGGCCTATATATTGTCCACCGCTGTAGTCTCGAGGTAGCGTGCTGCCTTGTCACGCTGCGGGCCCGGGTTCCATTCCCGGTCGGGAGAGACTCCTGGGTGAGGAGTGTTTTTTCGGGTTTTTTTCTCACCTGTAAGACAAATGTCAGGAAGCTTAGGGCTCAACTGTCCCTGAAAATCATCCGGCCATCATCACCCTTATCATTATCATTTCACTGGTGTGGAAAGCAACGGGAAGCTACCACGCCTATAATTCCTTAGAAAAGCTGCAAAGCATAGAATGAAAATGCTATAATTGCAGTGAAAGACCTGCCCTCGGGCAGAATTACTATGGGTGGATGGGTCATTCATCGTAACTCATTGGAACGTAATGCATCTACAGACGGGAGGTTAAAGGAAAGAGAAGAAAAGATAAGTTATAAATATCCAACATAGGTTGAAAAAATACACGTCATAAAAATTCTGCCCTTAGTTCTAGGTGCAAAAAAAAATTGTATTAAGCCCTATCAAATGACACACTGGCATGGTGACATCCAGTTCCTTAATAGTCTAAACACAGAAGTATTGATCCTAGAACAGTTTATAAACATGAAATTAAACTTTAAACACAATTCTTCCTTTTACATTAATATTTGAACACTAAAATCTTAACAACGTGTGAATAGACTGTAGGCACTGCATTAATTTCATTGCATGAATATGTATAATTATATAACACACAATTTGAAAAACAGATAGGTCACGAAGAAAAAAAAAAAGCTGTAATAGCTATAATAGACAATTGCTGGAACCAAACACGTAGAACCTATTATTAGCCCGACATGCTTTACAAGTATTCTTGCAGCCAGTTTAATATACCTACTAAAATTAAGCCACGTTACTAAGAGACAAAGAAGAGTAGGTGTGACTGATCAACTCAAAGGCTAAAAATATATTTATATATATATCCATCCATAGTAATTCTGCCCGAAGACAGGTCCTTCACTGCAATTAGCATTTTCATGCTATTCTTCTGCTTTACTAGGAAATTGTAGGTGTGGTAGCTTCCCGTTGCTTTCCACACCGGTGAACGATGATGACAATGATAAGGATGATAATGATGGCAATATGTTTTCGAGGACCCTTTGGTCCTTTAAGTTTTCCTGACATTTGTCTTACAGGTGAGGAAAAACCCCGATAAAAACCTCACCCAGAAAAACTGCCCCGACCGGGGATCGAACCCGGGCCCGCTCGAGGCAGCCCGCTAACTCGAGACCACAGCGGTGGACTATATCTATATATATATATATATATATATATATGTGTGTGTGTGTGTGTGTGTGTGTGTGTGTGTGTGTGAGGCCCTATCATAAAGGCACGCTGTAATGATGACGTTTAGTTCCTTAAGTGCCTAAAATACAGAAATATTGATTCCAGAATTTTTTATCAATATGGAATTCAATTTTAACACAATCCTTGTTCTACATTACTTGTAAATGACATATACTTTGATTTAAACAATTAGCCAAATATTTGAAGTTCCGTACATAGAAACTCACTTTTATATATGGCACGCGCGCGCGCACACACACACACACACACACACACACATGCGCGCGCGCATATATATCCCATGTCCACCGCTGTGGTCTCGAGGTAGCGTGCTGCCTTGTCACGCAGGGGGCCCGGGTTCGATCCCCGGTCGGGACAGGCTCCTAGGTGAGGTTTTTCTCGGGGTTTTTCCTCACCTGTAAGACAAATGTCTGGAAGCTTGGGGCCCCGAAAATCATCCGGCCATCGTCATCATCATCATCATCCATCACCGGTGTGGAAAGCAACGGGTAGCTGTCACACCTATAATCCCTTAATAAAGCTTCAAAGCATAGCATGAAAATGCTATGATCGCAGTGAAAGACCTACTCTCGGGCAGAATTACTATAAAACAGAAAACATCCCATATGGTTTCGCCAGGTAAGGTGGCTCAGGCGGCAAGGCGTCTGAATGTTATAGATGTTTTTAAAAAAAATATAATTTGATAATGAAGTCTCTTAAATCGTCAATCCATTGTATGATTTCACTGGGATATTTATCTTTTTTAATAGAACATGTAATTTTTTTAATATATTTTCTGGTTTGATGTTTTCATCCTCTTTTTATTTTATTTTTTTACACAAGCGTAGACACGCACCCAGACCCATGATGGAGATTTTAGTAAACTCTATAAATTAAATGTTTAATTTCAATAATATCGAGCTAAATACGGTTAAATACTGTGGAGTAATACTTTTCTACGAGATTAATTATTTTGTACATCACTGAATTTTATTAAAATTGAGTTATGAAATAGTTAGAACTGAAAAGTGCACAGTGTGCATATTGTTATATGCAGAGCTAAACAACCCGCTGTTGGGGTAATGTTGTTGCAGCGACGTGAGTGGTCGGGTGAGCGTGGTCAGACAGAAATATAAATTTTCAAAACATATCTAACTCTAAGAACAGCAGTAAGACTGGATTTGGGGGCTTGAAGGTGAACGTTTCTAGATCAATGTACTGTTCGGCACAAAGCTCCGGGTGATTGCGAGGTATGACATGTGATATATCAACGCTTCCTACAGGACTATTCCATACACAATAAAATTCGGTTAGTCCAGCGTATTAATTAGTTTCTATTTATATAAATATTTACTAGTTAATATTTTATGTGATAGTGATGATGAGTATGGACGAATGTTCGCGACGTTCGGGTTCTCGGGAAATAAATGTTGTGGTCCATAATGAATCCCGTCATTTGGTCAGTAATATTATTGTAAAATGTGATGAGTAAAAAAAAACAAAAAAAGATTCTCTCAGGTTTCCATAAACGAGGCTACAAAAAGAGCAGCAGATTATTGTAGAAAATCTGAAAGTTTCATTGTAATAAATAATAGTTTAAAAAAACAAAACAACACGCTTTACTAGAAAACCGAACTAAAAAATGAAAAATTATTTTTAATTCCAACACGCTTCGAATAAAATTAAAGTGGTCAACAAAAAATCATCTCCAGCACATCTAGAATAGAACTAGAGTTATCTACAAAAAAAAATTACCATCAAAAGCGTGGGGTGCTCTATATCAATTAATATATTTGATAATAAACAGATATTGGTAAAAGTAAAGTCTCTAAGAAGAAAACGTAAAAACCATAAAAAGCAGCCCACGCTTTTGATGGTAAAATTATCTTTTTTTGTAGGTAACTCTAGTTTTATTCTAGATCTGTTGGAGATGATTTTTTTGTTGACCACTTTAATTTTATACCAAGCGTGTTGCAAATTAAAATGATTTTTTTCATTTTTTAGTTGGGTTATCTAATAAAGCGTGTTGTTTTAGTTTTTTTAACTATTGTACATTTTTATGTTTTTGTTTGGTTTTCTAATAAAGCGTGTTGTTTTAGTTTTTTTAAACTATTATTTTTTTTCAATTTTAGTTTAATTGATTGTCATAAACCGAAATCCCACGAAAATTGAATTGCTTAATACTCTTCTAAAAATCCTTTGGACCGGATTTGAGCCAGCGACCTATGGATTACTGAAATTATATACCACTACATTCCACCGCTCTACCAACGAATGACTAAAAAGTCGATAAGTTCGCAACCTATTGTATCGGCTTTTACTTTTTTGATGTCCTGATGAATCTGGCCAGGATTTTATAAAACGTTTATGAAATTATGGTATTGACATTGGTCCTTTACAAGTATTCAAAGTTTCAAGTCCATCCAATGATTTTAAGGGGTGAAAATCGTGTTCAAAAATTCAGTTACATAGATACAGGTCAAGCTAATATAAAGCGTGTAAAAAGTAGGATGGAAGTAGCGCAACTTAAGAAGAAGATGGGCAAGGCAAACTGTCTACCCCTGAGGAAAGAAATAAATACTACGTTAAACGACAGGAAAATTAATCTGAATTATTTTGATAAATGTGCTATTTAGTCCATGCATTTTATAAAACACAAAAAAAAAAAGTTCCCCCAACTATCAAATCACTCCAGAAAGTGAAACAAAGATTACAATTTCCGTGGGGTAAAAAATGTTTAATAAAAGCTCCCAAAAGTATTGGTTTCAAGTGGAGAAAACGCAGAAGCAAAACGCTAAATTTAATTGACAAAAAATTCCTTGTTCAGTGGCGTCATAAATGCCTTCTCAAAATTAAGGCTTTACGAGTATCCGGTAAGGGAATAGGACATGTGGCACAAATGGGTAATGAAGGAGCTGAATCAAAGCATCTTCTAGGAAATCCAGAGGAAAACGCCCAATAGGTAGATCAAGAATGAGATGGAGAATAATATAAACCATGATGAGTGAAGTAGATTGTACTGGGGATGATTGGAAATCGTTGGCTCAGGATGGGGATGTGTGGAAAGCTTATTTCCGCGCGGCCATGAACCTACGGTTTCGATGGAGTCAGTGATTAAGTTACCTGTAGTTACTTACTTAGTTTTAGTAGGTTCTGTATTATGATGCTTTGCGATGATGTGCCCTATGTTGAGGTAGGGCTATATTAATCGAGAGAATGATGTGATCGTGTTTTTAAAGTAATAGATAAATTATGGAAATGAGAGGCTAAATAATTTAAGATCGAAGCATGAAGGACTTTAAATTGGAGATATACATAGTGTAATTTTCTCCGATATTGAAAACTGTGCTTTGAAATTCCGTGAAAAAATTTAGAAATATCATATCTTCGGACATTAAGTAGCAATAATAATAATTATTAGTATAACGCAGTAACTGTGAACAATTATTTATTATAATAAAAATATAATAAAGTACAAGTACTCCTTAGCATATTATCATGAAAAAAAGGCCTACACTTAAAACAATTTAAAGTATGAGTCATATTGTAGTAAATGGGGACACGCCGTAGCGTAGTGTTTAAAGCACTGCACTACAAGTCGGAAGGCCGAGGGTTCGAATCCCGGTGGAGTCAGGATTTTTAAACTTACCCAAACCTTCTGGCGGCACTATGGCCCTTGGGTTCGACTCAGCCTCTAACTGAAATGAGTACCATACGATTGTTGTGGGAGTAAAAGCGGCCGTCACTTAGGGCTGACAACCCAGCTAACATCTAGTGCCGATTGTCCAGAAAAAAGTGGGAACCTTAACAACCTACTACCCCTAGTTCCTCCCGAGGCCTGTAATGGGATCACTTTACCTTTTATTCTAGTAAATATGTACAATGTCATTGTATGTATAGCAGCGAGATGTTATTTTTTAAAACTTCATATAGGCCTACATTTTAGACTACCTTATTATAACGGATGCATTGTTTGGAGTGTATTTTCACCATGAACAACTGTTTCTCGATAGAAAAATATTTTTCTTCGACAAATTTAATTCCAACACTACCGGATGGATTAAACATATATACTAGTAGTTGTTGCCACACAATTTTAATAACATCACGAAGCTATGCGTGTTACTGATCAACCCTTTCCCACCCTCCTTCCCAATCTCCCTTTACACACACTCATGTACAAAATATTTCCGTTCCCCTAACACCAATTGTCGAATCAAAATGCAAATAACATTTAACATGCAAGCCGTATCATCCCTAACCTTCACACATTTCGTGCAATTAGTTCTCAGGATTCACGACTAATTGTTCAACTTAATTTCAGAGTAAAATGCTATCACCTTTGCAATGCAACACATTTTATTTAGACGACTATACAAAGTGTAAATGAATTTAACTAAAGAATAATTTGTAGTTTTATGGACAGTTACAGACAAACAATTTGAGATGTGGAATCCTGGATCTCAGATGAACATATTTTGGGTTATCAGTTATTAAAATTGTTTACAATCGAATATTTAAATGAAATAGGAGTATGGAATTGTATGCCTACCGAATGGTTTCCGAGTTTAATTAGAAATTTGAAGAATCCTACATATACTTTTAAAAGTTATTTTGTACATCAGTTGAGGTTACTAGCCTATATAAAATGATGCAATTATAAAGTTGTAGGGCCTATATGAGATCTCAGCCACCAGTACGAAAATTTTAAGCGAAATATTTCATAGCTGAGGGCGACTTTGATCTCAGGTGCAATTTTATAATTTTATTAAGAAACTTCAATTGTGGATTTCATTAAAAAATACAATCAAAATAGTACGGTCATGTAAGAAGTATGACAGAAGAGACTCCCAAGAAAAGTATTAGAATGGGTGCCACTTGGTAGAAGAAGAAGAGAAGAGTCAAAAATAAAGTGATGTTTTGAGCAGCAAGAAGGAACAAATATTGGATGATAGAGATTGGAGTGACAGAGGGATGTAGAGGAGAATGGCAGTTGATAAATTAGGGCGGAGAAAGTGTTTTGAAACATTGTGAAACCTGCTAAATTAATAATTAAGAAGTAATCAGAATCATTTTCAAAATGTAACTATTACAGAAACTTTAAAATTTACCAACATTTTTACTGAGAATAAAAAGTTTCATTTTCAATGTAGGATTGATCAATTCCTAATGGTTCAACTTCATGTACCGGTAATCCCATATTAAAAAAAAAAAAAACGAAGCTATTCCATACCAATAAGTGCCATTCTTCATCCCTATTTAGTTTCAAGAGGGTTACTATATTATGTGAAAGAAATGTAGATAATTTGTTAATATATAATTATTAAATTATACTCGTATTTATCGTTTGAGACACTGGTTACTCAACTCAAATTACTTGTCTGCAACTCATTTATAACTATGTAAAAGTCTTTGGTTTACTTCCTATATCTTGTACCTTCCCTATAGGCCTACCAATAGGAAGAAAATGTAGGAATTTCCTATTGTCAGGTTAGTAGGGCTCAAAAACAGTCAAACGTATCGTGTCTACTATCAATCGAAAAACCAGTAAATTAATCAATAGAAATATCTTCCCTTTTCATTTTTCAATCATGAAATAAGTAAAAAGTAAATCTAGTCTACTAAATTGTGCAACACTTTTTTTTCACCTTCTACCACTTGATAAAACTTTTTATTTAGCGTGAAATTACCTACAAGAGATTTAAAGAGAGACGGAAATTAAAATAATTTTTAAAATAATAAATTTGCATTTCCTTTCATTAAATTTTTGCTGAATTAGGCCTACTGCGAAATTTATCGTTAAGTTTTAATATTCATGTGCTAATTGAAGTTATTGCAGGCACTAATATCACTATAATAATAATAATAATAATAATAATAATAATAATAATAATAATAATAATAATAATAATAATAATAATAACTTAATATCTACAACTCGTGTCCAACTCAGAGTCGGATCGAGGGATGAGATAAGATGAAGCCCCTATGTTTTAGAGGTCAGTGGATGACAAGGGGGCCGTTCTACTGCGCCTGACGCATTGTCACAGGGGCGGATGAACGAAATGGTTGAGGTAAATATGGAAAAACTAGTGGAATGAAGTTTGTGGCGGAGAAGTAAGGAGAAACCCAGAAAAAAATCTGCCCAAGGTCCGTTTTATCCATCATAAAACCCACATGGACTGATCGAGTCTCGATCTCCAGACCTCAGCGGAGAGAGGCGAGCGTCTAACCGCTTAGACCGCGGAGTCTCCACTAATATAACTATTAGACCCATTATTATTATTATTATTATTATTATTATTATTATTATTATTATTATTATTATTATTATGAGATTACGAGTATTTGAGAATAAAGTGCTTAGGAAAATTTCTGGACCGATGAGAGATGAATAGATAGGTGAATGGAGAAGACTACATAACAATGAACTACATGGTCTTTATAGGAAGCCACATATAATAAGAACAGTTAATCTCGTAGACTGCGACGGGCAGGACATGTGGCACGTATGGGGAATGAAAGACGTGCATGGAAGCTTCTTGTAGGAAAACCAGAGGGAAAACGCCCAGTTGGTAGACCAAGAATGAGGCGGGAGAAAAACATTAACAATGATTTGAGGGAAGTAGATTATACAGGGAATGATTGGAAAGCATTAGCTTAGGATAGGGATGTATGGGGAGCTTATGTCCGCACTGCCATGAACCTATGGGTTCCATAGTGCCAGTGAGTAAGTAAGCAAGAAAGGCCTATTTAATTTATTATTAGGCTTATTAATTATCTTCATCATATAGGGGTCTAATGTAGGCCTACATGGCAAATATAGGCTAGCATTGTGTTTAAAGTAAAAACAGATTGTTATATTTAATAGTATAAAGTGAGTGTACAAAGTGATCAAACAGTTAAACAATTTTTTACTAAAATTCCATAATAGCCTATTGCCAATTAAAAAAAAGCATAACATATAAGTTTCATGATTTATTGTATGTTTAACATTAATATACAAAAATTGTTACATTGTCATGCTATAAGAGCCATGAAGAAGTATAAAAGTCAGCCATGTCTCTACGAGTAAGAAATGAGTGTAGTCCTATAGTGGACTGCCCCTTCTCTTATAAACACATCACAATGCACTCAGTATCAAACCCAACAATGTAACCAGTACAGTAATGAAGAATACACAAATCGGTTAAATGACTCCGAAAAGAAAACAAACAGCAGAAAAATAAACTAAAATTATCAGTTCTGTTTTACATAATATACAAAACAATTAGATGTTTCCGAGAAGAAAATAAATAAATCCCACTTGATGTGAAAACAGGTCAGAAGGTCTAATTCCATGAAGTAGAAGAAGAAGAAGAAGAAGAAGAAGAAGAAGAAGATAAGGAATAACAGAGGAAGTACCTAAAACTATAGTTCAGTTGCATAATAAATGGAAATCTGTATCAGCATGTCGAAAATGATTCCAATGTTCGTAATTTTCTAAGAGGAAATAATCACCATGGAAGAGTGGCCCGGAAGGAAGAATGATGTCAATTAAAAAAAAATATTTAATTGATCAAATTACCCATTGTACTATCACTTTTTTCACTCTGTATTTTTTTTAACTCGTGAAATTATTCAATGAGATTTAAATCAAGGTTTTCTTATATCTGTATCTCTGGAAATGTATATTTTGGTATAGATGTGCTGGCTGAGTGGTAAATAAGGTCTTATGTTCTCAGTTGTACTGTTAAAAAATTTAATATGTGATAAAATATATATGATAAATTAAGAACGTGATTGGAACAGGAGAATTTGATAGTTTTTCCCTTGCATTCCAGTGCTAAAAAAATACAAAACAAAACAGCAGTGCTGGTTTCCAAATACTGTCTTATCTATGACATTAGATATCTCTAGAGATCACATACACACACACACATATGCATACGATGAAAGAGAGACTCTTGAGGTCTTCTCTTCCCCTGTGAACCAATCAGGCCCAAGTTTACCGTTCAAGGAGGCGGAGTCACTTCACACTAGCACCGCCTGCCGGGCTCTGGGAGAATTATGAGGTGGAGAGGGTCAAGGATTTTTCCTGACTTGGCGGTCCAACAGGCAGAGTAACCGGTTATACCACTGTCCGTCCTATCATATCCTGCCATTATGGTGAATCTGGGTACTGTATCAATCTTCTTCCTTCATCTTTTTTCCTGGAATCCTAATCTTTCGAACACAACCAAATTACAAATAAATTTGCAAGTACAAATATCTCATCTCCGATGTTATATATATCGAATACAATTTTGGCTATTTCCCAGGGATATTTCCTGATACATTTTCTGAAATTACGCAATGATTCCCGACCTTTTTTATGTCATGACCCACCTGAGCCATTCTAAAATTGTTTTGCCCCTATACAGCATATAGGCCTACATAATTAAAAAGTAGTAGCAACAAAAAAATATTTAACAGAAAAAATTACGAAAAAAAATAAATTAAAAATACTTACCTCTAAGGGAGCAGCCATGTCTTTACGAGGGATGTTTGGGTTATATAGGCCTACAAACACTATTTAAAAATGTATTTTATTTATTCACAAAAAAGTGTCATTTCTAATTAATACTTTTATGCCACATGAAACTACCGAGCATTTAAAAAACCTATATATATATATATATCTCCATCCATAGTAATTCTGCCCGAGGGCAGGTCTTTCACTGCAATCATAGCATTTTCATGCTATGCTTGCAGCTTTAATAGGGAATTGTAGGTGTGGTAGCTTCCCGTTGCTTTCCACATCGATGGAGGATGATGATGATGATGATGGCCATATGATTTCGGGGACCGTTTTGGCCTTAAAGTTTTCCTGACATTTGTCTTATAGGTGAGGGAAAACCCCGATAAAAACCTCACCCAGAAAAACTACCCCGACCAGGAATCGAACCCGGGCCCGCTGCGTGACAAGCAGCACGCTACCTCGAGACCACAGAGGTGGAGTAAAGTAAAGTGATCCCACAACAGGCCCGGAGGCCCTTGGGGTAGTAGGAGGTTAAGGCTCCCACTTTTTCTGGACAATCGGCACTTTATGTCAGCCGGGTTGTAAGCCCTGCGCGACGGCCGCCTTTACCCCAGATCAAGCATCTGGTACTCATTTCCGTTAGAGGCTGAGTCGACCCCAGGGCCATAGTGCCGCCAGAGGGTTTGGGTCAGTTTAAAAATCCTGACCCTGACGGGACTTGACCCTCCGGCTTGTAGCTCAGTGCCTTAACCACTACGCTACGGCGTGCCCCCCAGAGGTGGAGTATATATATTAAATAAACGGTCTTAACGAACGCTCATTTCAAATGGAGACTTTGTGACAATTCTCATTTTAATTCAAGTTAAATCAGAGTAGACCATTGGAATTTAAACTCTAGACGAGCTCAATGGCGAATGGCTCTCTTAACAATATCATTTGGGGAGTACGCCCACGTTGTGAAACACTGATATAACCAATATGCTTGTAATAGCATTTTTCTATAGCCTATTTTGGGAAACATGGGTTACCTTGTCATCTAAGCCTAGAGCATAATAGGGTGATAGTGGTACCCTATGTAATAATGACATATATCGCTTTATCCTTTACAGGGGATTTGGATCTATGTTGGCCATATGCAATTTTCAAAAAATATATATATTTTATCTTTATAAATTAGAAAAAAGTCAAACTTACGATGGTATGAAATCCTAATTATTTAACAATAACATTAATAATGCTACGCCCAAAAACTAGGAATATACGAGGACAAAAACTGAACATGCAGAACCTTTAGTCTAGTTGTTTCTTGAGAAAAAAATTGAAAAGTTATCATACAATGAACACTATCACGAATTGCCTAACTTTAACACTTTCGAATATTGTTATTTTAACACAGTTCCAATAATGAACCATATTATAATGATATTGCGAAAAGAAAAATTAATGCCTGAACCAGGAATTGAAAGGGGGACCTCTTGTATTCCGTACAGGCGTGCAAGATCAGTACACTATTCGAGACATGGTACAAGCATTAACAATTCTTTCTACATATACAACTCTACAATTCTAATTTCTTTTCACAATATAATTATATTATAATGTGATCCATTATTGGAACTGTGTTAAAATTAAAATATTGGAAAGTGTTAAATAACATCAATTACTGCTTATAAAAGTGGTGGTGTAAAATTCTCAAAACATAGATACTTCTAAATGAAGCCGGCCGTTGACGTTGGTGGTGACACCTACCTGGCAGCGGACGAAACGAGAATTATAGATTTGTATATGTGGAAAGAATTGCTGATGTTTGTACCATGTCTCGATATAGTGTAGTGCTCTTGCACTCTTGTACGGAATACAAGAGGTCCACGGTTCGATTCTTGGTTCAGACATTAATTTTTCTTTTCACAATATCATTATAATATTGCCTAACTTTACCCTTTAGGAATGAGTGGGATGTCCTCAGACCTTAATTACGGATTGGATGAAACTAAAAAATATATCAAATGAATCATATTTAGTTTTAAAGAATTGAATTTTTTTAAATACGGTTAACAGATTCTTAACAGTTTCTCAATATTTGTGATTCAAACAATCTCTAATTTAAGCCTGAATACATCTGATAACTTTCCATACTTCTAGTCGACACAGAAATCAGTGCCAATATCATGTAACTAATAACAAGACATTGGATTTATATGGAAATGCATGTTTTTTCTGCTTTTATATATGATATGGAAACAAAGTTGGAAGAACGTTTTAAGTTCGCTTCTTCCAGAATGTAAATTTTTATGGTGCATATATTTTTATATTTAGGGCATTGTTGCATATTTCGTGATTATGGCATCTTCGAGCATATATAAAATGTTTTATAGTATTTATTAATATTTTATAAATTAATATAACTATTTTTTTCAATTTTTATATAACATACCGTTCTCTGTACAAGAGAGGCAGCCCATATTGGGCCTCTTGTGTACGTACAAGTCGCAACTTGACGTAATTAATTCTGTTTGCGGGGATTCCCATCCAAGATTCCCCGCACGGCTCAATCAGTGCCTGCCATCAGTAGTTAGAATTTCGTTCTATAGTTAGGTTACGGTTTGTCCCGTGGCATGATGTAATGCCGTAATTCAGTAAACGTACTGAAAGTGAACTTTTAAGACGGTGAGTTTAGGACTGTGGGCCTTTGGATTATACTACAGACGGAAAATTATGTTTTTGTTAAGTGTGCAACAAACAAATTGTGTGTAAGAAAAAAATCAGCTAAGCCAACATCCAACTACGAATCTTGTAGCTAAAAGAAAAAAAAAAGTTCCTTGAAGCATAAGTTATTGACACAGTACACCCCTTCTTCATCTAATTTCAAAAACGAATTTCCCAGTGTTTTATACCACGCGCTAAATGCAGCAAATATACCGTGGAATTCACTTAGCAATCCCATATTCTGGAATTTCCTAGATGAATATTGTAAACAACGCATTCCAAATGAATCAACTCTTAGGATAAACTATCTTGAAGACTGTTACCGTGAAACCATTAAAGAAATCCAAGATAATTTGAGAGGTTGCCTTATGTGGTGTGTAGTAGATGAAACTACTGACTCGTGTGAACGCCATGTGGCAAATATTCTAGTGGGTAAACTCAGTGAGGACGAGCCGGGAAAGCCCTTTTTGATTGCTTCTAGAGTCTTAGAGAAAACTAATAATTCCACCATTGCTCGCTTTGTGAAGGATGCTGTAAAAATATTACGGCCAGAAAGAAGGAACGAACATACATTTCGGGTTTTACTTTCAGATGCTGCAGCAAACATGCTGCGAGATGCTTCATCTCTGAAAATATATTATCCCGATCTATTCCACGTTACATGTATTGTTCGTGGGCTTCAAAGGGTAGCAGAAGTCAGTCGGGAACAGTTTCCTGAAAAAAATGCCTTAATTTTTACTACGAAGAAGTTATTTGTAAAAGCCCCTGTTCGAGTAGATCCTTATAGGGAAGAACTCCCATAACAACATCTACCCCCGGAACCAATTCTTACCCGCTGGGGTACAAGGATAAGCGCTGCTCTCTTTTATGCTGACAATTCCATTGCAGTTAAAGAAGTTGCTTGCAGTCTAAATCCAAATGATTATTTGGCAATTAAAAGTTCACAAGACACTTTAAAAAATGAAACATTGCAGAGGGAACTGGCTATTATAAAAGCGCATTTCAAATTACCTCGTGCAATTCAAAAACTAGAAACGCGTGCTTTGTCCCTCCATGCGTCTATATAAAACTTTTAGGAAGTAAAAAGTGAACTTCGGTATGCTCCTTCAAATTATGAAGAAATATTGAGAGTAAAACTCACTAGTGTATTACAAATAAATCCCGATTTTAATAGTTTATGCTCTGTTGACAAGTATCTCCAAGGTAACAGTGTACAACTTTCAGAGGAATAACTTGTTAGCGCTTATAAATATTGTCCAATAACATCTGTGGATATTGAGAGGCCCTTCTCTCCCTACAAACTCATATTATCCGACAAACTTCGAAAACGTACTCCAGAAAATGTGGGGAAAAAAGTATGATCGTATACAGTAAATTAAATTACAGCCCCCAGGATGACATAATATAAGGACGAAGATTCATTGTGAGTAGATCTATAAAACCATTTACCCATACATGTGTAGTATATATTAGCATATTTTAGTGTATATTTTAAAGTATTTTACAGCATAATATAAGAGGCGCTCAAACAGTCATACCAATATACAGTTTACCCCTCGGCTGGCTACGACCTAGGCGTGTATTCTCGCAATCAGAAAGGTCATACAGGTGCCAAATGGGATCCTGCGATAGATTGTCTCAACAATCCCATCTTGCACCTGTTGTAGCAATTCGGAAATGGTTGTTGCACGATCTGCAGATCTTGCTGGCCAGAGAAGTTGTTGTACACCACGAAGAGCACGCTTCGTCGCAGAAGACATTTGTGGGGATGCGTTGCCCTGCTGAAAAAGTACATCAGCTTCCTGTCGAAGAAATGACAGTAGTACGGGGTTAACCAACTGTCCTATGTAGCAGGCACTGTTTACTTTACCATGCAGAAACACAAAATATGGCCGCGAGTTGTAAACTAACGGCCCACACGTCATGAAGCCCGTGTGATGTGGGCGAATACACTCTGGAAGATGACGCTCACCAATTATAAGCCGTAAACGTGTAGGTCCATCATTCGCATACAGGCACGATCTACTCTCTTCACTTAAGACAGCAGAGCGCCATTTCGTTCTCCAGTCCACACCTTCAGAACACCACAGTAGCGTGCTTCACAGTGGCGTAGTATAAATGGTAGCCCGGACAGAGGCACACGTGATCTTAGTACTGCTGCAAACAGACGATTCCCAATGGTCTTTGGTGATACAGCAGTTGCAACATGTATCAGATTTATTCCCTGAATGCTGTTCAGGCAGCCAACGCTCGTCGAACAGTGCGTCGATCTTGACGTGCGTCTATAATATGCGGTCTTCCAGAACCCGGTCTACGGGTTTGGGAATGCTCCATAAACCACTGCTGAAAGCAGCGCCACACCGCCAATTACACTGTGGAAAACATGTGCAGCGATCCGTCGAAAAGATCATTCAGCTTCCCGCAGGCCTACAATGCGGCCCCGTTCAAATGGTTGAAGTTGCTCAACAGGAGTACGTACTAGTTGGCGGGAGTGGTTTTACCCTAGAGTGAATGATGCTAACATTGCTCACCACCATTATTACCGGCAGGGTCAAAACAAAGGGTGCATAACAACCCTTCTGAACATCATTTGATCGTCGATTATAGTGACAAATGAATCACTAACACTACAACCACTCAGTATCCAAAAATACCCTCGTGTTAATGGACACAGCCCTTGAGGGTGTTGTATATATGAACTCGGAGATGAAACCTCGAAATGTAGAGAGAACGGAGATAGTTCGCAGTTATGGAACACTGTACAGGCTTCTGATTGGAGACGACCCGTGAACTAAGTCATATGAAAATATAGTCCTGCTTACAAAAGCGGAGCAAGAGGAATTGTAATTGAAGAAGGGTCTACGTATGGTTGCACAATAGAAAAATCATGGATTTAGTTCTCTCTTTACGAGGAGGGAAAAAAACTCATTAGCTTAAAGTGTAAAAGAGCTGAGTAATGATATCGGCACAAGAACCAAAGTTGTTAGAACGTTTTTGTGTTACTTTAACAAAAAAAAAAAAGAAAATTACAACACCGTACCGTGGTTACGTAGATATAATTCATTGCGAACATTATTCTACTTCGCTTTTATTTTCAGAAAAAAAAAGCGTTTGGGGCCGTACTCTGGCTATGACGATTTGAATAAATTCTTATTATCATATTTAATTTAAAAATACCTAATATTAGGACGATGTTTGGCATCCCCCTTCTTAGTTAGTTGCCCACGATACTTATTCAACAGCATGGGTAGAAGTTTGGATAGCTAGTCTTAAGCTCCACCTGACTTACCACCATTGGTGAGGCATGATATTTGAGAGAAGAAAGGCGCCAAGTTATTCATTATTTATTTTCAGGAATATATGTAGATCTAAGGTATTCGAAGGCCGTCAAATTCCTTGGATCTACATATATTCCTGAAAATAAATAATAAATAACCTGGCGCCTTTCTTCTCTCAAATATGCCTAACCAATGGTGGTAAGTCAGGTGGAGCTTAAGACTAGCTATCCAAATTTCTACCCATGCTGTTGAATAAGTATCATGGGTAACTAAGAGGGAGAATGTCAAGCATCGTCCAATATGCCGCATCTGGAACCAGTTGACGCTGCCTGGAAGCTAATTACTTTGTAACTAGTCACTTAACCCATGGCATTGGTGTACAGCCGGAAGTCGATGTAGATTGGAATGAAATGAGTTATCACCCCAGAGCAGAGCAGAACATCGAAAACATTTCCGGCGAGCCTGGCTCAAGCGGGTATGTACGCAATGAGCAACTCAAAAATAGCTATGGATACAGCACTTATTTCATCATAATAGGGGGTCTGGGAAATATGTGTCGGTGCACGTTGCTGTAGCATATGTCTTACATTGTGAACAACTGGGTTGCGGTGATTGGTTAAGAGGTGAAACATGGTTGTGACATTGTAGTCGAAATGTAGGGCATTTGAGCAAGGTTGTGGAGGTCTGGGATCCTCCTGTACATTGAGGCAATTTTTTTTTTCCAATATTTGTTTTATATAATTTGTACCTTAATTTCATGGCAGGCAGTGAGAATACTAAAGGCATCATAGCCATACAGCAACATTGCGGATCACAGATTTAGAAAGTGTAAGCTTCATTCCAGTAGACAGTGTAAGCCTCATCCCAGTAGACAGTGTAGTCGGCTTGAACTTTTGATATAGTAATGTTATTGCAGCATTTGATTTATGAATTAGATGTCGAATGTGAATTTTGAACGTAAGCTTGGAATCCATATGGATTGCCAGATACTTGAATGAAGACTGAAGACGTAATTGTTGAGTTCCCAAGGTGAGTCTGAGGGATTTAGTGAACAAAATTGCTTGATTCTTGTACACATTAAATTTTATGTTCCACAGGCGAAACCAAGAGGCAATAGAGTTTAGGGCCGATTTGAGAACATAGATACGGTAAGGAAGGGATTGGAAGGTGGTCTGGTAATACACCTATGCATCATCAGCAAAGGACACTTATCAAGGATGCTTGCATAAATATATCTTACGAACCTTCAAGTCCCGTTAGAGGCGTACCTTTACTTCTTCATATCTTCTTAGACATTTGTTGGTGGACAAATGAAAGGAAATAGCCTATTAGAGAAGTGGAGCTTATTCTAGATTATTAATTTAAAATTAAATATACTTTAATGGATAAAAACCGAAGTGAAAATATCCGTAAAGAACTACAAATATTCAGTTTGACAGATAAAATAGAAGGATATAGGAGAGAATGGTATAAACATGTCTGCAGAATGGATACCAACTAATTGCCAAGGAAAAGTCGAAACTATCAATCAAGAGGAGGAAAAAGACATAGGGGACCCTACGAAAAATATGGACACAGCAGTTATAATGCTTGGAACCGGAACGAACCAAGTAGGTTTAATCCTTCCAAGAAGAAGAAAATATAGATAACTGAAAATAGCTCACGTTAATTAACTTCCTGGACGAAAGTTCCTCTCATGGTTCTTTCTCGCCTGTATGACAAATGCCGGGAAAATTTAAGGCGCAAAATAGGTCTGTCTATAACGTATATCGACAATGGGGCAACGTTGGTACCTAGCTGACGTTACTTATCCAAGCTAATTTAGTCAGACTTATTTACCTACTTAGGTCAGCGAGTGATATGAGGTTTGTTAATACAGGGTGGACCGCTCGAATGGACCTAATTTCAATTGCTTGTTACTGGCAAACGGTTGAAGATAGAAACTTAAAACAACGTTCATATTACAGAAAAACTCACCAAGTTTTGATATCCAGATCACCACATCTCTATATGAGCCCCAGCAGTCACTGTGACGATATCAAAGCGATGAACAATTTCTTGCCAAGTACGTTGGAGTATGTCTTCTGGAATGTTCTCAATAGCCTCTATGATGCGCTCACGAAGATCACGAAGGTCTTTGACTGGGGTGGTGTAAACTTTATCTTTGACATAGCCCCAGAGAAAGAAATCCAGTGGTGTTAAATCGGGAGATCTCGGGGGCCACGCGATTGGTCCTCCCCTACCAATCCAACGGCCAGGGAAAATGTTGTCCAAAGTCGTACGAACTTCATTGGACCAGTGGGGAGGAGCACCATCTTGCTGGAAAACGATGTTAGGCTGCAGTTGTTCAATTTGTGGAAAGAAGAACTGCTCCAGCATGTCAAGATATGTGGTACCACGAACAGTTTTCTCGGCGAAGAAAAACGGTCCAATGACCTTATTATGTGACAAACTGCACCAAACATTCATCTTCGGACTATCACGAACATGCTCTTGAATAGCGTGAGGATTCTCCGATCCCCAGATCCGCACATTATGCCGGTTTACCTTGCCTGACAAATGGAAAGTGGCTTCGTCCGAGAAGAAAATCTTGGTCATGAAGTCAGGATCAGCGCCGAGACGGTCCAGCATCGTATTGGCGAATTCCACTCGTTTCGGCATGTCATTCGGCTCCAGACGTTGCACTAACTGCACTTTATATGCGTGCAGTTTGAGGCGTTTGTGGACAATCCGTTGTAATGTCGATTTTGGTATTTGAAGTTCCCGCGAAGCTCTTCTTAATGACTTCCGGGGGCTTCGCTCAAATGCGGCTTGAACATTTGCTACCATTTCATCGGATGCTCTGCGACCACCACCATGCTTCTTCAACACAGATCCTGTAGCTAATAATGTATCACGCCACTTCTTTATGCTTCTAGCAGTTGGAGCATCACGGTTAAACACACGCCGGAACTCCCTTTGAACTCTAATGATTGATTTAAACTCCGCATACCACAAAACAGCTTGCGCTTTCATCTGCGGAGTCGCCATTTTCACAAACAATTAAATCTAAGAACGAGAAACGTATCTTTGTGCCATCTACCGACAGGATTCGAAACTTGGTGAGTTTTTCTGTACTATGAACGTTGTTTTAAGTTTCTATCTTCAACCGTTTGCCAGTAACAAGCAATTGAAATTAGGTCCATTCGAGCGGTCCACCCTGTATATTCAAAGAGACATCTATAGGCAACTCAGGTATTGTTTGGATGGGAAAGGACGATTCAATTTTGCTCAGAGGCTCTAATTTTTGGTTGAGATACTCTTACGAGACCGAACATTTCAGACTCGGGAACCATGGCTTAAATTACATCCCAGAGAATTTGTCCCCTAGATTTTTCAAAACTAAAATAATCATCGACCACGGCCGGGTTTGAACCAGCGATCCTCGGAACCAGAAGCAAGAAATTTAACGTCCATACCATCGAGGCCGATTAGTCCCAAGTAGTGCCGAAATAATTAATAAAATAGTTTGCTGATAGGTTCACAACTTTGACTTAAGTGTTCTGAAATATATATATATATATATATATATAGTCCACCGCTGTGGTCTCCATGTAGCGTGCTGCCTTTTCACGCAGCGGGCCCAGGTTCGATTCCCGGTCGGGACAGGCTACTAGGTGATGTTTTTTTAGGTTTTTCCTCACCTGTAATACAAATGTCAGAAAGCTTAGGGCCGAGCGGTCCCCGAAAATCATCCAGCTACCACCATCATCTTATCATCATCATCCTTCACCGGTGTGGAAAGCAACGGGAAGCTACCATACATATAATACCCTAGTAAAGCTGAAAAGTATAGCATGAAAATTCTATGATTGCAGTGAAGGACCTGCCCTCGGGCAGAATTACTATGGACGGATGTATATACATACATACATACATACATACATACATACATACATACATACATACATACATACATACATACATACATACATACATACATCCATGTTTTTGGGGGGATCTAGAAGTTCATATCCTGTTTCTTTCCTTAACACAAAATAATTCGAGTGTTATATCTGTCAGGTTAGAGGAGAAAGAAATGCTTGTTAAGTATACATTTTTTAGGCCTCCTTCCCTCGGTTCATAAATTTGGTACATAGAGTTTTCTAGAGAGCAGCTTTCTGCCACAAAAGTTCATAATATTTTGCAATATTACTTGATTTTTTAAGTATTCATCAATGTTTAATACTACTGAATACTTCCTCATCCCCTTGTCCGTCATTTAAATGAAAATTTAAATGAGATAGGCTACATTCTATGCGCAGGAGGCTCTTAATAGCTTTTTGGGGATATTAATTTATCAGAGCAAATTGAAGCAAAAATTTCTTAATATCCGCTTTCACTAAATTGCTATGGCGTCGTCTATGTGAAGTGCAGATAGAATACGATGTGAGGGGCTCTTGCTGCACTAAATTAAATTAGTTCAGTTAATAATTTTGAATCTAGCTTCAGCGTGAACCGAGGATAGAGATGACCCACTGATGAGGGAAGAGAAGGGAGGACAGACGTACAACGACGCTACCATAGAACACATTCGGTTTTTTTTGGGGAGTACAGACTGCTGGTCATTTCATTAAACATGGAGACAGTCAAATTTAGCCTTCCAAAATATCAACCAATCATGTGATGTGCGACCTAAATATCACAATCGATAATAATAATGATAATAATAATAATAATAATAATAATAATAATAATAACAATAATAATAATAATAATAATAATAATAATAATAATAATGAAATAATAGCCAATCATGTAATCAGCGACCTGTATACCACATTTAATATTATTTATTTATTTATATGCATATTTTTAATATTCACATATATTTCTGTGCCTACAGTTTTACGTTCCTTCTCCACTCGTCTCTATCCATCCACTCCATGTGTTCCAGTCCTCTTGTTCTCATTCCAGTTCTTATTTCTTGCATCCACGAGTTTCGAAGACTTCCTTTCCTTCTTCTTCCGGCTGGACACCATTCCAATGTTTTCCTGGGTAACATTTCTTTTAGCATTCGTCGTACGTGCCCATACCAATTTAATTGCTTATATCTTATATAATCTACTATTGAATATCAGAATTTCATTTTTTTCTCGTATGATAATATTCCTTATTGTTTCTAATTTTGAACACCTTGTTACTCTCCTCAAGAAATCCATTTCCATCGACATAAGTTTTTGTTAAATTTTCAAACTTCAGCTATATATGTGACAGTACTTCTCACTATTGAATTATATATTTGTAAATTATTTTTTCTTAATATATGTCTGTTCTATAAGACTCCATTTATCATTGCTGTTATTTCTCTTCTGTTCTTAATATCACTTTCTTGTTTATCCCCTTTTATCTACTTTTACTCCCTGATATTCAAATTCTTCACATCCTGTAATATACCCATTTTGATTTTCCAATATTAAATCTTCGGTTTTGGTTCCACATCCCACATAATTATTTTCTAAATTTATTTTCAAATCCCAGTTATCGAATTCGTCCAATAATTCTTTGAACATAGAATCCATGTCTTCATATTCTTAAGCAATTATTAGTATCTGGTCATCCGCAAATAACAATGTATATATTGTACCTGTTGATTCATCTCCAATTTGTACTCCCATTCCTGAACATGTTTTGCTCCAGTTAGACAGTGCTTTATATATAAGTATCTTAAATAATGTGGGTAATATGCTACAACCTTGACGAAGGACTTTTGTTACTTTAATTTCTTCTGATACACATTTTCCAATTTTAATTTTAGATACTGCATTTTTATACCATATTTATTGCATTAATAATAATAATAATAATAATTTTTTATGTACAGATTTTTAATTTTACACATCTTTCTGTGCCTAAAGTTCCACTCGCCTCTAACCATCCACTCCATGTCCTCCATTCCTCTTGTTCTCATCCCAGTTCTTATTTAATAATAATAATAATACTAATACTAATACTAATAATAATAATAATAATGCACAAATGGGGAATGAAAGAGGTGCACGGAAGCTTCTTGTAGGAAAACCAGAGGGAGAACGCCCTGATGGTAGACCAAGAATGAGGCGGGAGAATAACATTAACTGTGATTTGAGGAAAGTAGATTATACAGGGGATGATTGGAAAATATTGGCTCAGGATAGGAATGTATGAAGAGCTTATATCCGCGCGGCCATGAACCTACGGGTTCGATAGTAGAGAAAACAATTGGAGGATGTGAGTACGTGGATATGCTACAACAATGGCCCCTGCCTCAGCTGAACAGGAAACGGGATCTTTCAACAGGACGGCGCAGCCCCTCATTTTCATAATGAAGTCAGATTGGAGCTCAACACCAGACTACCGAACCGATGGATTGGCCGTGTTGGTAATGACGATGAAGAACTTCTTCCTTGGCCTCCGCGTTCGTCAGACGTCGCACTCCTGACTTTTTTTTTTTGTGGGGTTATGTCAAAGAACTTGTGTACAAGCCACCTCTTCCGCAGAGCGTCCTTGATCTAAGAGGGCACATCACAGCAGCAATCGAAACAGTTGACCATGATATGCTACAACGTTCCTGGGCGGAAATGGAGTACAGGCTTAATGTGTGTCGTGTTACCAACGGAGCTCAAATTGAACATCTGTAAGGCACCGTAACCAAAAAGTTTTGAGTTTTTCTTTCCATTAGTGCAATCATGTTTGTAAGTTGATTTAAACGCAAGTTACACGTGTTCGAAACGCGGAAGAGCATTTGTGGGAACCCTGTATATTAAAATCAAGTTCTAGTATTTCATCATCATTAATACCATAAACATTAATAATTTATATATGATCATTTTCATAAATGGGACATTCCATACGAAATCGGCAAAAATTGTGAAAATCTTTAAAAGTTTACCATTTTTTAACAGTGAAACTTTATGATATACTGAATATCTAAACCGAATTTCAAGTCTTCGCTTGGTGTAATTAAAGAGTAATAGAGCTGTCAATTTATCGTATTGTTTTAAATAGTGTCTTTTATAAAATAAATTTCTCGAAGTATGACTATTCCCTCAACTTGAAAAATTAGTCACATTATCGATGATTTTATGCTCTATCGCTTGAAAATTAGTATGTTAATATTTACGTTTTTCTGAAGGGTGTTAATGCAATTAATATGCAATTGACCTTCCTCACCAAAAATTTTATAAAATCAAAAAGTGTCACATTATTACCTGAACACCAGTTATTTTTTTTGTAATTAGTATTAAAGTGGAGTCTCGAAAGGAAATTGCCAAAAATAATTATTTTTTCCCTAAAATTTGCTATGTGTAGACTGCCCGCAATACCTTTCGCGTGGGTGAAGATCGCTCGCTCGTACAATGACGGAGCTACTTGGTAATAGTCCTTTGGGCACTTACAAATATTTTTATTGTTATTATCATCATTACATTATTTTTATTACCATTATTACAATTATTACATTATCATCATCATCGTGGAATAGTGGTTACTCTGCACGCCTCCGATTCTGAGGTTCGCGAGTTCAAACTCGATGCGAATCAATGGCATTTTAAAGGCGTAACAATTCTGAATGTAGCTTTCTCCAGAAGGAAGGAAATCCGTGAGTCCCGTGTCGTAAATTTATGGTACGTATGAGAACCTCGCGCTTGAAATAAATTGCTACATAATAAACGTCATTAAATATAACAATCTTTATTGATATCTTCAGTAGGTGGTTAATTTTGTGCTGATTTTGGCTAATGTATAGTTTAATTTAAATTACTAAGCACCTTCGAATTCAAGCTGGTAGGCCTATTAAAAATATTTTCTAGAGAGTAGTTTTGTAATGTGTTGTAATATTTTGTACTTGTACACTACAACAATGTCTGATGTTGAATATTGTAAGTAATGTTAAGCTATCGATAATAATTTATAACAATTTTCATGCTGTTACAAGTAATATTTGAGAGGTATAAATATATTTTATTGGCTTGGTATCACTTACTGATTTTGCATCCCCTACTCATGACATATCTAAGATGATATTAAAATGCACGATAATATTAGCTTATATTATAATCTAAATTATTGTTATAGTATTTAATTTAATGTCTAAACTACCCATTATTCTCCTTTTAGAACACAAAATGTATACCTCTACGATTATTCTCTCATTCCAGAAACATTTAAGAAATTGTAAAATTATATATTAACACATAATATTATTAACTATTGTATACTAATATAAGCATAATTAAAATTATATTTAACTTCTAACTCACCATACAGTCTTTGTAGATCTGCAAACTTGTGAGTTAAAAAATATAAGGTATTATTCTAAATTTGACTGCGACACTTAAAATGACGAGATGCACTAAACACACACACTGATGTAAATCAACTGCCTAGTATGTAATCTGAACTTGAGAATTGTTGATGTAAAAACAGATGTTTAAGGAAGACTTGCTGACCCTGCATTATTATCGTTCGGTAGGGAGTGGTACGAGTATTAAAACATTCGGCTTTATTTGGAAGTGATATCTTATAACAAAATTATTTCGTAAAATTTTCAGGGTACAATACAATACACTGAATAAAAAGTTATTTTAAGAATGAAATTAGTAACTATAACATAATAAAAAATTATACCAGTTTATTCAGTTAATGATGTAAGAGTTTTTATTATATATTATTACATTTAAATTGTAATGAAAAATTTGTAACAGAATAAATAATTTGTTTTAAAAAAGGACAGAAGATTACGAGTATTTGAGAATAAAGTTCTTAGGAACATTTTTGGATCAAAAAGAGATGAACAGACAGGTGAATGGAGAAAACTACATAATAGTGAGCTACATGATATGTATAGGAAGCCAGATATAAGAAAAGTGAAGTCTCATAGGCTGCGATGGGCAGGAAATGTGGCACGTATGGGGGATGAAAGAGGTGCTTGGAAAATTCTGGTAGGAACACCGGAGGGAAAAAGTCCAGTTGGAAGACTAATAGTGAGGTGGGAGAATAACATTATACATTATTTGAGGGAAGTAGATTATACAGGGGATAATTGGAAAACGTTAGCTCGGGATGGGATGTATGGAGAGCTCATGTCCGCGCTGCCATGAACCTACAGGTTCCACAGAGCCAGTGAGTGAGTTAGTTATAAATAATTTGTTTCATAATTCACAGTAAACGTAAGTAACAGAGCTCTTTACTTCTGGCTTCAGCAATAAAATTTGATAAATATCTACTGCGTAAGAATTAAAATATCGCCACTTTTATAAATTTACGGCGGTACTGTTCTATTAAGCAGAACATATTATAATTATTCGATTTATTGGCAGTTGAAAAGTCACTGATGAAGCGGGGTCAGCTCTTTCAGTTAAGTACGCGCGCGACCTTGGTCGTGAAATGAATTAGCTGCGCCGTGGATCCGCCTGTTTTTTTTACGAAAATAGAATAAAAAACATTTATATTGTCTGAACTATTCAACTCTCCAAAAAGGTAATCCTTATTACGTGAGTAGTATCCTGTATTTATTTCGTTTTCATTTTTTGATATGTACTGCAGGAAACCGCCATAAAATAGAAAATTGACACCGAAAATAAAAATATCCTAATTATAAAAATAACACCCTTAAACTTCACGATATCGCCTATATAAATATGTTTGAAACAAATTTTTTCTGTTTACTGTTTCAGAAATATTAGTTAGTAAACGTTTTAGTTTATCATATTTACGATAATTTTCGATCATCATAACTTCGAACCTATAATGATAAAAATGAAATTGCGATATTAATACGTTTATAAATGTATTCACTATACTTAGGGATAGATAAAATTAAAATAATAAATTGCAAGATTTTTTGCTGTCCGATTTGATATGGATTATCCCAAATATTATTATTACCGTATTTTTTGGCAATAACAGCGCTTTACTGGTAACGTCATTGCATTAGACGTAGCGGGTCAGGGCTCAATCCCGTTGGCAAGTTTCCTTGGCGAATTTCTTTTTTCGGGGTTTTTCCTCATCTTTAAGTCAAATGTCACTGAACTTTACAGCCTAAACAATCCCCAAAAGATCAAGTGGCTACCTTAGTTATCCACTTCGAATTCGCCTAGTATTGTATGAATGTATTCTGTTAGTAAATGACATATCTTGTAATAAATGTTCGTGTTGCCTAAGAAGTGGTCAAGACATAAATCATCTAGGGACACCTCTATGTCCTTGTGTGATCAGAGAAGTATAAAGGTTTTCCAAAATTAAAATCTTCTCTAGACAGGTCGTTTCCCTCTAAGACTCCGGTTCTTGGAACACTTTGTTATATATTCCATGGCGCTACACGTCTTTAAACAACTTGGCCTACCAGTCGGCTTCTGGCTTCAAATCCACATGTGTTTATCAAAGAGCCAATATAGAAGTGACATCTGATCATCAGGTCGGGTCCCAAAGCCGTTATAGCTTTATAGCTGATTTTCTCAACATGGAGCCCTTACTTATTTCAGCTAACAACATTCCTCACATTTATGGGTGGGCACCGATCTCATGTTGGCCGAAATTCCATGAGAAAATGTCTTCCCCAACGGGTATCTCGTAGATCTGTATCATGGCATGAACCCTGACACTTGAAGGCTACTGCACATAATAATAATAATAATAATAATAATAATAATAATAATAATAATAATAATAATAATAATAAAAATAATAATAATAATAATAGTAATAATAATATATTATTATTAGTATTAGTATTAATGTTAATATATCATTAATAATATATACAATATATATATATATATATATATAATATATTATTATTATTATTATTATTATTATTTACGACGTATTCAGAATATGTCTTATTTTATTGCCTCACCTCTGGCCTCTCGACTTCGCCTTCCCATGAATTGCAAAGTTCTCCTACTTGCAAACCAATAATTATTTCTATTCAAGTCTGGGTAACAAAGGACAGCAAAAAGTTAGCATCGTAACAGGTGTTTAACCCTAATGCTAGTGAACTGCCTTTATTGGAAGCTATAAACCTCCATCAATTTTAATAAGTAATTTATCTTCGCCCGACTTCGCAGTTATGATCTATCCTGTCTTAACGAACATTACCTTCCGAACTTCAGAAATGTTTAACGTACTTACAATATAGCAATGCATGGAGGAATTATAACAATGAGATAATGAAAATTACAAGGTCGTGGCCATATTTGAATTCTATCAAGTTAATTGCAGTAAATTAGAATTACTATTAATTTATACATAATTAATCATGTTTCTAACGTTATTAGGGAATCAATTGATTTGGTTTTACTTCATGAAAACCCATGCTGTTTATCTATTAAATAAAGCTGTCGAAGTTTTATTTAATAGTAATTAGACAAAACTATTTTTTTTCACGAACATTTGGAAAAAAAATTAACGAAGATCAGTTTATCAATTTTTAGCTTATATAATTCTTGCATATGGAAATATATACATATATATTTCTTACATTCTTATAGAATGTTAAAATATTAATAATATTTTCTCTACTTGTTTTTATCCCTCTATGCTTCAAATTAACCTGTTGATATATAAAATTATATAATTATGTATAATTATACAATCAAGAATTAATGGAGTTATTTCAAGATATCAACACAACAACAATAGTAAAAACGAAAAGATTGAATTGAATTAGTCATATAAACAAAAATGAGTACGAACAGAAAGTTGAACACATTTTTTCATTTATCCACATGGATACATGGATGTAGAGAGAGACCTATTATTATTATTATTATTATTATGATTATTATTATTACTATTATTATTATTTTATTATCATTACTATTATTATTATTACTGTTATTATCATTATTACTATTATTATTATTATTATTATTATTATTATTATTACTGTTATTATTATTATTTTGTATTTTCCGTAAAACTTGTGTAATGTGTAGGTATATTTTGTAAACCCTGGTGAAGTGAAAGAGATCTAAGTGTTTGATCTCCATGAGGTAAAATAAATTTATTATTATTATTATTATTATTATTATTAGTAGTAGTAGTAGTAGTAGTAGTAGTAGTAGTAGTAGTAGTATTAATTTTATTACTAGGGATATATGGTGGGATTGTTTAAATCATGATCTAGTGACAGGAAGAATATGGAATCAGGAGCAAACATCATCGGATAGGGATATTTGATGGTGGCCGATTCCGGCAATTGCCTTTATTGGGTTATAGGGCCACATAAGAAGAACAATTCTACACCTACATTTACATAATTTCAAACGGAAAGAGAAGAGGTAGAGCGCTTGTGATGGATATACGATTGTTGGGCAAAAAAGGGGTAAAGAGAGGTAGGTAGTTATTTTACTTGAATACATTTTTTAACACCTAACGACATAAAGAGGGGCCCATCCATCCATACACAGTAATTCTGTCCGAGGGCAGGTCTTTCACTGCAATCATAGCATTTTCATGCTATGCTTTGCAGCTTTACTAGGGAATTGAATGTGTGGTAGATTCCGTTTGTTTTCCACACCGGTGAAGGATGATGATAAGGATATTGATGATTGCCGGATGATTTTCGGGGACCGTTGGACCCTAAGCTTCCTGACAATTGTCTTACAGGTGAGGAAAAACCCCGAAAAAATCTCACCCAGGAGCCTATCCCGAACGGGAATCGAACCCGGGCCCGCTCCGCGACTAGGCAGCACGCTACCTCGAAACCATAGGCCTAGAAGGCCCTTGGCTTACCAGTCGGCTGCTGGCCTCACATTCACGTGTGTTAATCACAGAGGTAAACGATCATCTAGCCAGTGTAGGGGTGACATGTGGTCACCATGTCGGGTTCCCCAGCCGTTATAGCTGTTCTTCTCAACCTGGAATCGCTACTTATTGTAGCTACCCAAATGTCTCACGATGCTGGATGGGCACCGGTCCCATACTGGCAGAAATTATATGAGCAAATTTGTTCCCCCAAGGGGACTCGAACCGTAGCTCTGCGCCAAGGCTTCTTGCCTTAACCACGCGCGGGACTATACATTTGGGTAATACGTTCAGGGAGATCATTTCATTCCAGACCTGATACATGTATTACAGGTATTGGTTGACTTATAACATGTGCATTGTTTTCTTTGTTTGTTTTTTCCTGTGTTTGCTAGATCGCCAATACTGCAGAGTGTTTTATTTATTTTATAGTACAATTGGACAGCAATATGCATCAACCTGCTAAGCGCCATAAAATATATATTTTGTTGCCATCTGTTGCACTGACCAATTAAGTAAGCTTATGCACACTTTTAGCGCCAAATATTTAAATACAGCATTATTATAATTATTATTAAAGAAAAATATAAAGACCATCAGTATTATCAGATAATTTTTTGCAACAAACGGCTATGATACTAGATCTTCGTAAATACTAATCTAAATTTTGCGTCATGCAGCTTAGCGCCAAATGTTCCCGCTCTTATATTGTTGATGTATTACTGAGCATTATTGGTTTGGAACTATAATCAATAGTGAAGATTGTCAAGTCAGTATGATTTTTTAATGTTATAATGAGGTCCAGAGCTCAGAGAATGTAAGGAATGGTTTATACGAACAGCCCCGGAAATGGAAAGGCGCCTTTTCCTGGTAGGTAAGAGTTTTATTTATTATGTTAATCAGATATTTTTCGTACGTGAAGTACATTACTCCTATTTTGTATATAAAAAGATAAATACAATCACGCGTTTTGTCAATTCAGAGGTCATTGTAAGAGGCGACGGAGTTAAGAGATCCACTGTTCATCAATTAGTAAAATTCGTTGTGCTATTTTTTGTGAAATGAAAAGTGTATTTTTTCTCAATTTGTTCTGTGATAATATTAATATATATATTCCACCGCTGTGGTCTCGAGGTAGCGTGCTGTCTTGTCACGCAGCGGGCCCAGGTTCTATTCCCGGTCGGGACAGACACCTGGGTGAGGTTTCTTCGGGTTTTTCCTCACCTGTAAGACAAATGCCAGGAAGCTTAGGACCCAACGGTCCCCGAAAATCATCCGGCCATCATCATCATCCTTCACCGGTGTGGAAAGCAACGGGAAGTTACCACACCTATAATTCCCTAGTAAAGCTGCAAAGTATAGCATGAAAATGCTATAATTGCAGTGAAAGACCTGCCTTCGAGCAGAATTAATATGGATGGATATATATATATCCAATGTGAATAATTCATATTAAAAATATGAGATAAAGTATTTGTATTATTGACCGTTGTTTCACTTATTTTAAATATTGTTTATAGTTATGAAAGCATATTTTTTATGCCATGTATATGCCTTTTAAAAACGTATTATTGTTCAAAATAAAAATTTAGTGATCAAGGCGATGGAGATTTATGGATAATTTTTACTCTAAGGAATAAAAATTGATTTCACAAAATTGTTACAGCATGCCTGTTTTTTACGTGTTTTTTTGTGTAAAAACTGTAATTATATGAATTAATTGGATTTATTTAGAGAACATTCATTTAACGCGCGTATTTTAATGTAATATGTATGAAGTATTACAAAACAACACAATATATAAACGCATATCACTAACACTATTAATATTATGATAAAATATTATACATCAACAGTGTATAGGCCTACACATTACCTTGACGCTTGGCAGATTGATACATAATAAAATATCCCATACTAATACGCATCAACAGTGTAAACGTCCTCTTGCGGCGCTTAACTGATTCATGCAGAACGATAACATTCAATCTCATTACGTCTAAGTGCAGTATTGAATTATTGACTGTTAAGATAAATATAAATTGTTTTTGCTCATACAGTGAGAATCAGTATATACAATATTATTAGGCCTATATAAGTGATTTTCGAGTCAGGTATAATTAAATAGCTCTTGCTAGAGTTTCAAATGTAAAAAAAAACTGTTTATTTTTCCTAGAATATAAATAATGGCGCATAGCCGGTTGATGCATAATGCCGTCTAATTTTAAATGTTTGCTGTATTATACAATTATTGCAGCACCTAACTATACTTGGTCCCGTCCTGACGTGTTTCTTTTGCTCCTGTCTCTCGTGTATGTTTACATCGTTTGTACAATCGGGTCGTCCTGCATTTGAAGGGTTCGGTGTAGAATCCTTTAGCCCGGGTCATGAGCGTTCCAATTACAAGATGGAGGGTCGACATATTTTACTCGGAAATATATTTTTACAGGCTTAAAGTTATTTTACGTGTCGTAAATCTACGACACTAGTCCCACAGCTTTACTTTACTTACGAATCCAATTTCTTACTAAGAATATATATGAGTTGACATCAGAATATTGTAGCAAATGGACCCAAAATCGACTACCAAAATAAATAAATACATTTATTAAATTTTTGAGAAAAAGGCTTTATTGTACCAATCGCAGGGATTCAGAAGAAGAGGAAGAACAGACAACGATGGGTCTGTCAGGGGCGTCTTGAGACTTATGAACAGGTTAAGAAAAAACATGTTCATGAAGATGATGATGATAAATGTAATAACGAATGGTGTGTCTTGCCTTAAATATTTATGTTCCCTCGGAGGTGGACCTAGCATTGAGCTGATCACTCATCATGGGACGCCTTCAATGCCCTTGTATGGCTAAAAACAATACGTGATGCAAGTTAAAAATCCTCTCCAGACAGGTGGGTCTAGATAAAACCCGGTTTCCCTGTACCAGTGAATGTTAAGATCAACCCGAGTAGAGCACAGAACAGCACAAGACAACGTGCACTCCAATTTATTATTATTATTATTATTATTATCACTATTATTATTATTATTATTATTATGCGTGGGAAAATGAACAATTAGAAAATCGGAAGTGGAGAAAAGACAAAAATATAAAGACTTATGGAGCCATCAAGAACTTGTAGGATACATTCAACGTACAGAGAGGCCCTCATAAGCCATCTGGTAAGCGACGGTTTGAGAAACCTCACATTTTATGGAAGTAGTGAACTACAAGAAATCTAGTAACCACAAGAAAGTGATCCTGTAACTAATACAATTAGTAAAATTACATGGACACGCAATTATTATTATTATTATTATTATTATTATTATTATTATTATTATTATTTTACGTGATGAATTAATTCCATAAGTTATTTTCATCCACGTGATCACGGTTAAATAAACAGGCCTACAGTGATTAATAATTATGAATTAATTATAGTTTAACAAAATAAAATAACGAGGCAGTTCATCGCGCAAGAGGTTAAACGCTCGTCTCTCAAAGCTGGGGTCTCGAGATCGAGATCGCATAGAGAAATCTTCAGAATCAACGTTTATAAATGGCAAGTTGAAAAAGTGGGCAAACCAAAGGGGGGGGGGAAGAGCACTACATGGACAGAAGAGAGAAAAGAAGCCCACAATAATGAATGAATAAAACTATTAACATAATCAAGAGTAAGATGAAGGAGAAATGTTTTATGGTATAGGCATGCGTCAATCGCTGTAGTCTGAAGGTAGCGTGCTGCCTTTTAACGCAGCGGGCCCGGGTTCGATTCCCGGTCAGGACAAGCTTCCTGGGTGAAGTTTTTTTCGAGATTATTCCTTACCTGTAAGACAAATGTCAGGAAGCTTTGAGGCCCAAACGGTCCGCGAATATCATCTGGCCACCATCATTATCACCCACGGTGTGGAAAGCAACGGGAAGCTACCACACCTATAATTTATGCTGCAAAGCATAACATGAAAATGCTATGATTGCAGTGAAAGGCCTGACCTAGGACAGAACACTGTAAAAAAATAGGCATGGGTAGAACGGGAAGGTAACAAGAAAACGAAAATGATATAGGTCAGTAATTCGCAAAACATACTCCACGGAATCTATCAAACAATGACTTAGTGATCAGTAGATATGTTACACACACACACACACACACACACACACACACACACACACACACACACACACACACACACACATATATATATATATATATATATATATAACACGGGTTACTTCGGGCATAATGCTCTTATTCCCGGGTCTGCTCTATGTCCCTCTATCTATTTCTAATCGTATTGAAATATATAATAAATATTCAATTCGGGTATTTGATTTGAAAGTGGGTAGTTGTTATAACAAATCAATAAAGGGGGTGTTTTGTTCTCCTGCATATTTGTGTTAATGTGTGTGTATGTGACTGTGTGTTTAGGTAATTGTTTGGTGTATATGTGTGTGTGTGTGTTTGTGTAGTAGTAGTAGGAGTAGTAGTTAATAGTAGATTGGGGGGTAGACTTTTGAACTGCCTCTCTTATTTATCCGCTGGTCTTCGGTCTCTTCTTAATCCCAAAGACTCTTCCTGTGTACTGTGTGAGGGATTTGAAGGCTTCCTTCCCGGTCCAGATTTCTAGGAGAGTTGGCGCCCATGTGTGTGTCACCGATCATTGCTGCTGCTGCCTCCAGCGCCTGCCTGAAGGCATTATACTAGGTAATTGATAGAGCAACGGGGGACTACGTCGTCCTCGCCGGGGTTGAAACAATCGCTGAGAGGTGAGGCTCGGCACGTCCTCTTCCCTCTTGCATGCATTGAGCGTAAAAGTCCATGACCTGAATAGGATCTGTGGATGGTATAGTGGCGTGGTAAGTTATCCCACGTATTCCTGCAGTCTTGTTCTGGACTCTCGGGAAGAACTGGAATGTCTGGAGTCCATGGGGCGTCTGTTCCCATTACAGTTGCCACTTGTCGAGGAGGTTGATTATATAACCGTTGCAGTTAATTTTGAACGCCAAATATACAATGACCTAGGTCTGTCTACAGTATCTTGGCAAAATATGAACCATCGCCAAAGGTAGATGTATATTTTAATTTAAGGTCAATGAAACTATCGTAGTTTTAAATGTTTGTCATAAATCTTAATATTATTTAACCGTCTAATCGCTGGTTGTAAAACCACTGCAATCTTCTTCATGATGAATTTCCAAGAAAACTTTGAAGTTTTTTTTAGTAATAAACTCATGGATTCTGCCGGACATGTGGCACTTAAGGGAGAATGGTAAAAGCGTGGGTATGGAAACTTTAGTAAAACCAGAGAGAAAGCTCTCAATTGGTAGGTCAAGAAAGAGATGGAGGATTAACCTTAACCATGATTTGAGGGAAGTAGATTTTACAGGACATGATTGGAAACATTAGCTCAGGATAGGGATGTATGATGAGTTTATGCTCGCGCGGCCATGAACTTACGGGTTCGATATTGCCAGTGAGTTACTTATAATATAATTCATATGAAAATTGGTGTTTTTATTTTTATATTCTGCTTTATTTATTTTTCTAAGTTCAAAGGAATCGGTAATCAAAAATGTTTAGGAACTCTGGTATAGATAGGGAATAGCGTCAGAGAGTGAGAGGTCATGGATGTTTAATTCCAAGATACATTGCTCGTCTCATACATAAAACCCGTGTAAGTAATTAAGAGGTGCTGGACTTGGAAACGAGTTTCAATAAAAAATAAGTAAGCCAACAACACATTAAAATGACACGAACTGTCATAAAAAAGACGATGTTACAGTAAAAAATACGTAAAATACCAGCTGTCATAAAACTAAAGCTTTAAAATCAAAAGCATTTGTGCTTGTAATCGAAGTCTTAATCAAATTAAAATATGAATAACAGTATGAATTTCACTTAAATCCTAAATATTAGGAGATATTAAAATATTTACAATTTAAAACGTATTGCTGAATTGAGATTCAGACGCAAGCGTCACGAATGCTTACTAAAAACTCACTTCTAATTCCTCAGATATCTCCACACAACCTGCTGCTAATAGTGCCTGAAGAATACCGACAACTCGTGGCATGTCACTAAGAAGAATGAAACAATTTCAAGAGAGGAGTCTATAATAAAAAATCTGTGTTTTGGCCATTGTGAAGTGATACAATTTGGAAATGAAAGAAATAGATAATATCACATATTTATTAATGTATTTAGGCTTGAAATTTGATCTAGTGTTAGTAAAAAGCTTCTGTGTTGAGCACAGACCAAGGGTAGAAGAGAAATACAGTAAATCATCCTTAATCCCTACCAATTTGGGCTGAGTGTTTTCATGATAAGCAAAGTCCGGATTAAGTTGTATAAAAACCACAGAGAAAAAAATGTTAATAAAATAATACAGTAATTTTAATATGACATAAGATAATGTAGGTCAACCTGATTTTAAGTGCACATTCCTTTATTTGTTTGGTTTGAAGATACTTTCAATTTCCTTTTGTGACTATCACGTCTCTTTCACAATAAGATCACAAAATATCCTCATGAAGATTTTTCAACCACTTCTAACTTTTGTTCAGGCGTATGAAATTCTGTATTATTTGAAAATGTTTAGACGCCCAAATTTATAATACATGCAAGATTTAGATGCGAAAGTGGGCGTAACCACAATGTATCCACATTTCAGTCTCTTGCCGTGACGCATGATCCTTAAACTCGGAAATGGAGAACGAGTGGAAATTGCGAAACAGTCAATATATATTCAGAGTTTTTTCAATGCATTCCCCTTCTTTCTTTGTGAATCCCACATGATAAAATTTCATCATTTTATCACGAAAATTATATTTACAATAAATATTCAGATGGTTTTTATTTTTTGTTCCGGTGGTATATAATACTTGTAGTCCGAGATTCGTGGATACATAACCGAACCGGTTAATGGATTATTTTAAGGCGCAATAAATGATGAGTATGAGCCAGATTTTGATTATACGTCATCATTTATCCCAAGCATCCTAGACATTGCGAACATGCATATAAAAATTTGATAATAGCCCTCGAATTATACAAATTATTTATTAGCTCATGTACTCGTATGTGTTTACAGGCTATTTCTTACGTCATTAATTTGCCTCATTGTGTGATCTTATTCATTATTTTCCACTGAATATGCAAGCACTTTTTAGATTGTCCGAGGTGTAAATAAAGCGAAAATTATACATTTTCTTGTCGAATCGCACCACAAAGAACGCCTGGCTTAACATCACTATCCGACAAACGATTCATTATCGACATTGGTACAAGTTTCGATATACAGAGTGTCTCTAAAATCACTATTCATTTCAATGAAGGAAGGCAATGATTGAATGCAATGTGACGTTTAACAGATACTATACTGCCTTTCTACATGACCGCCATCTGGGTGAAAACACATAACACATCTTTCAGCTGTGAAACGAAACGTAGACCTTAACATTTAAACTGCAAGAATGCCTGCTTCTGTGATACGATTCCGTAAATCAAGCAGAGGTAATAAGGAGTTTTCGTAGAGTGAAACGTAAAGTTTTCCACACTGTGTTGCGAGGGGCATTCAACTCCCTACTGAGGCGTCGAGTTGATGCGTTCAGATTATCACTGGCAATTTCAACCTGTTGCACAGTTTCTCTTGATACGCGTGTTCGTCCACGACGTGCCTCATCACTAAAGCTAGGATTTGTATGTAATTACATATTCTTTCTCTTTGCTCATACGCAGCTAAAAGTTATAAATGTCCACGAATTAGGAACTTTCTTATCAAATATCAAAAGTTATCATTACATATTTTACATATTTCATCATAATTACATATTTTTACATAGTTTAATATTTTTTATGTAAAACTACATATTCTGTCCGTTATATTAAAATAATGTTTTTTTTTACATAAGCGGAATAAAATTATAAACTATCTGTATGACAGTATTTTATTCACACTAGAAACTCAGGTACATGTACACCGAAACGAATTTTGCAAGCTATCCAAAAGCTACAAAAAAGAGGTCAAGGTAGAATTCCATTCAATTATTGACACCATAAATGTAGCTATACAAAGACACTGTGACTTCGGTAGGATACCACATTGAAGACCTCTTTTAAATTACCACAGACCCATCTGTTTTATGAATGAAATAGTAGAAACATGACAGTTTCTCACTCACCATATGTTAACAATTGTGTATCCTTCCCTCATCTCTGCTCTTCTATTCCTTGGAATAGAATACAACCTGTTTTAAAAATGTTTGTTTCGTTCTAATATGAGTATAAAAATTATAATTTTGTACTGTATTTATAAAATTGTTTGTTGATGGAACAGATTGAGTCCATGTAGAAAAAACTTAAAAAAATAGCACAGGAGTAATTGTCAATGTCTCTAACCCATCGAATCCAGGATAGATTCAAGTTAATTTTCTGGATAGGGTTTTATCTGCGTCCCTCCCAATTCTAATATAAATATCAGGTAATTTAGGCCACTTGCATTTGCTATCCCACTCATCTAAACACATTATTTTCGTTTACTGATATCCCCATAACAAATTATCATAAAATAAAAACAAGAGGTAATCAACATTTCTTAAAATTGAAATTATGCACTATAATTTGTTGTTAAGATACAATGAGATATTTTAAATATTATCATATCAGGCTTAACATATATTTTATTTATTTAATTAATTAGATTTTACACCATAGCTGTTTGATCTCTAACAAGTACTGAAAGTTGTGAAACTTCTTAAATTTCTTATACATCCATTCAAACATTTCCGTCCTTTTCTGTTTCTACCTCTTTTTCCCCTCTGATAATAAAAAGTAACATTGCGATGCTTTCTATTTTTCTTCCACAAGACTTTTAGTTTGTCTTAATCAGTATTATTTTGACTGTCAGAGTGTTTCATTGAATTTCGTGTGATGGCTCCTGTAGCATCAAAATTATCGTTTAAATTAAAATCGTGGGTTAAAATAGATGATTCGTTCACTACTGATGGAGATGTGGTTCTGTGCCAGGCTTGTAATAACCAGATAGGTTGTTCAATGATATCTCAACTTGAACAACATGTTCGCAGTGCTCTGCATGCTAAACACAAAGGACTACAAACATCTAAAAAGCAAGTGCTTCTATCTCAAATGCAACAGTCTTCAAATGTAAGGAGTGAATTCTTCCATGACATGTGTAATCCTATGGTTGCCGCAAACATTCCTTGGTACAAACTCCAGGTACCTAAATATCGTGCATTTTTAGAGAAGTATTGTGGGAGGCAGATTCCTAGCGATTCTACGCTCCGAAAAAACTACATGCATTTGTCTTACGATGAAGCAATGACATATGTGCGAAGTGATATAGGCAACAACTATATATGGATTGCTGTCGATGAAACAACGGATGGAAAATGTCGCTATATTGCCAATCTTGTGATTGGTAAGCTGGATGGAAAAGAATCCCCACACCTTTCTTGATTTCTTCGAAAACGTTGGAGCATGCAAATCACGCAACAGTGGATCGTTTTGTGAACGATGGACTTGAAGTGTTCAAGAGGATAAAGTCTTTGTCCTTTATTGTGATGCTGCGGCGTACATGCTAAAGGCGGGAACTGCTCTACATGTGTTTTACCAAAATATGATCCATTTCATCTGTCTTGCATATGGACTGCAACGTGTTGCCGAAGAAGTGCGAAGTAACGATCCAAAAAAACAATAGCATTATTTCAAACACTAAGAAAGTGTTTGTTAAGGCCCCCCAACGTGTGTTACACTATAGAGAACAATTACCAAATGTGAAATTGCCCCCTGAACCTGTCCTCACTACATGGTGACGTGGATCGAGGCTGCCTGCTTTTATAGTGACTATTTTAAAGAAGTGAAGTCTGTAATAGACTCGTTTCCAAGTAAATCAGCATTTTCTATCAGAGAGGCTCAAAGTGCCTTCAGTGCCAATTGACATTGTTAAAATCAATTTTGGATTCATTTCTGACAGTATTGTAAAATTAGAATTTGTGGCATGACTTTGAAGGAATCACTGGACATTGTCGAGGACGTTAAGTGTCGTTCAAGGAAATGTTGGAATAAACATAATGAAGAAATTTGAAATGTGTTATGGAAAGAAACCCTGGCTTCTCGACATTGACTACAGTGTGTAAGATCCTCAACAGGGAAGAAGAGATTCCTCCAGATGACATATCTCCTGAAAAATTCAATCTGCTTAAATTTGCACCAGCAACTTCCTGTAATGTGGAAAGAACATTTTCTGTTTATAAAAACAATCTCTCTGACCGATGACACTCCAGGACAATGGAAAACTTTAATATGTGTCTCAAAGTTCATTGCAAATTAAAGTGAAGTGAGTACATAGTTTCTGTATTCGCTGTAGGGGCTGAAGATTGGTTAAAGAGTGACTACGAAAACGTTGTATAATTATAATATAACTAAAAATACATTTTGTAACGTGATTATTTTATTTAGCCATTTTATTAATTGTTGCATTCTCAAAAAGTAAATAAATTTAATACTTTTGATTTATTAAATCAACATGCTTAATTAATAATTGTCCCACACTTTACTTTTTATTAATAACATCAGGAATCAAGTAACTTAATATTTGGTATAAATTTACATAAAACTTAAATTTTAATGTATTTAAAATTACATATTTTAAGAATTTGTTATGTAATATTACATATTTCACCAAATATTATTACATAAATATGTACATATTTTGCATGTTAATATTACAGCTCTACTCATCACACACAATGCCGGTACGCTTAAATTTGTTTTTACAAGCAGACGAATATCTGCATTTTAGGGGTTGGTTTATGGAATTTATGGGTAAATTCAGCTCTAGCGTCTTCATATGACAATTCGCGTACCCGTGCACAAACAATGGTAACCCGTTCTTCCGTGCTAAACATGTTTCACTAAGCTAATAATGAATGCAAGTAAAATATAAAAATGTTCTGTTTCATGAAAAGAGATAGTGACTTTAGAGACACTCTGTATATTGAGTGTGTCATTTATGATATGTCGTCTGTACTATCACTAAACTTTTGAATGCAACATTAATTTGTACACAGGGAAAGTAGGCCTACAAATTAACGTATTAACCCGTTTTTCTGTTGCCATACTTTCATCGCTCCGTTTGCACATCTCTAGTAATTGTCCAAGAATTTTTATTGTCAGAAATGCCTATAAATACCAGCTGATCTTATTTGCAACAATGCATTGAATCTGTTAACGTAATCATTTCATTGGACTATACAACTGAAAGTTATTGGATCAAATTAACTTTTTTTTACATGAAATGAAAACGACTGAAATAAATCTACACCCCTTTCATTTCATTTAAATGTAGACATAAAAGTCTGGAACATCAAAATCCCCCCTTACAATTTACATTTATATGATACACAACACTCTCAATGAGTTTGAAAGTCTCATATCTCTTAACATTCTTGTCCTAAATGCATTTTCTTTCTTACAGTTTTTTTTTCTGTAAACAAAATGCAGATTGGTTGTGACTGCTGAGTGTATAAAAAAATTCCACTGTTGAGATACCAAGTATTTACTTCTTCCTTAATGGCATTGGCTTAAAATATTTGTTTCCATATAAACTATATTTAACATTTTATAGCCAAATATAAGTTAGCATCAAGAAAGATATTTCACAGTTTCAGGAATTGTTAATAGAGGAAGTAAGCCAGTCATTAATAATAACTATTAATTTCTGTAAACCATAAATAAATCCCTATAGAACTTGTTAAGGTTCTATTCAGTTTGTATCTAATTTCAAAATGCTTTATTCTGCGCGAGTATGGAACGTCGAACTTTAGAGCTGTGTAGGAAGCTAATACATAGCCTAGTGGAATATACTGAAAATTAATGTTGAAACATTGTTTCCCTTAAACTCCTTTTTCGATTCTTGTAATATTTGGAATTTCTTTACAGTGTGGCATGTGTTAATGAAAACTAGACATCTTATCTTACGTTTTATGCATTTTCTTTTTTCACAAATAGTTCCTGAACATCACTAGCCATCTTAATCACTCACATTTTTTATAGTTTCCTCGTAGTATGAATGAAAGACGTGTCTTGTCTTAAATGTTTGTGTTGCCTTGAATCAATAGATCACTCATACGGGCAAACCTTCAATCCACTTGGGCGTTAAAAAAAAAAGTGTAGATGAACCAAGCTAAAAATTCTCTCCCGATAGATCTTGTCGCTGTAGGACCCGGAGCACACAAAAGCACTACACTAGGGTGGTTGAGAAGGCATAGAGGAGGAACAATTTTATTGCTAGGGCAGTACCGCATCATATTGAAGACGATATGTTATTTAGTCCAGTAGTATATGTATGCATGCGGCTCCATGGTGCTAGTGGTTAGACAATCCCCCACCGTAGAGTCACGAGTTCGCATCATCGTTAATCAGTATCATTCAGCTAATCATGATATTGGATACGTTCACTTTATTTTAACGTACGAGACTTTGGACTTGCAGAATCACATGCACGAATTTTAGTAAATAAAATCCTTAACCCATGTCCAGCGTAATGCCAGGTCGAGGGAAGAGATGGCGTTATTGTGGGTCTGTGATATTCATATGTGCTAGCTAACCAACCCTGTAGCACACTCACATGGGCAGATGAATTAAAATGAAATTAAGGGAGGTGATGGGTGAAATTTTCGTCATTTTCGGTCAAATTTAGCATTTTTGTTTTTGTATTAAAAATACTATGTACCTTAAAGTATAAGTTTGTGAAGTTTCATTGTCCTATGGCGCTTGTAAGTCTCCGTAATGACCGTAGGAGGTCATGTATGCTACATTTTCAATTTAACTACATGGAAACTTTCAGATTGGCTTTTCCACACTTATTTTAATTGCATTTCAATACATTCAAATCAAAATAGCATTGACAAATTTAATGATAGAAGCACGAAATTTTCACTGCATGTTCTACATACGATTGCTAACAATTCTATGCATGGATTTTGAAACAACGTTGATCGTTTTTTAAATAAAAAATATAATGTGTAGTAATTAAAAAAAAAATAAATGGATTGGAGGAAGATCAGTGGATGGACGGAGAGGAATGGCGTTTGGTTTTCGGAAGACGGCGGCAGCTGCCATGGTACCGGATGATGATGATGATGATGAAAAATGTTCATTCCACCTTTTGACCAGTCACCTCATGCACTTAGTTTCATTTCCATTCACCTGCCTCTGTGAAAGTGCGACAGGGCTTATCAGCCAGCATCCATTAATATCATAGACACTTAGTAAGAGGCTTCATCTCATCTCATCCTCAACCTGGTATTAGGCCGGAGGGTTTATTTTACTAGTATGCGCATGCGATTTTGCAATATCTTAGTATCGTACGTTAAAACAGAGTGGACGTATCTAATTTCACGATTTGTTTACTGACAAGAAAATATTTCAAAAGAACAATCACTAATCATCGTTGTTATCGTCGATTTCGTAGTCAATTTGAAGACAATGAGGAATGTTATTGCGAAAACAATTGAAAAAACAATGTGAGGTGTGAATGAGCCGTTAATATGAAATGTAAAATATTGTTATCATAATAAAATTAATTAGTAGATGTTTCATAAGGTATAAGGATGTGTAGAATAAGTATGTCATGTGGCGCCTCGCAGACCAAATATGTTACCAAATATTTGTGAATAATGCGGTTATTTCTAATAATGTATGGTACACATTTTCTACAAAATATCTTCATTGTCAACAACCTTAATGCAATAATGTTCATGTTTCTTGTACAATTTTTAGACAGAATCCTTCGTCCACTGTATCTCTATCTAATTAAAGTTTACAATCATATCGACTTGTGTTTTACAAAACTATTCATCACTATTCCTCTTGAAATGGACATAGTTTCAATTCCCGAACAATGCACCCAAGAAACACGTCCTCTTTTACCTGGGTTGGCTACTCTTCTCTAACATTTAATAACTACAAGAGGAAGATATCCTAGATAAAATATCCTACAACCAAAAATTCCAAATATATCTACTCGTAAAACGGGTTTAACCAAATGTTCTATGTGTTAAATATGGAATTTAATTTATTCTCCAGTGTTTCCTCTTAGTCCACTGTCCTTCCTCTATTCTTCTTTCCCTCATTGTTGTCATTATACACAGAATCCAAGTAGCATTTGGTTTCCCTCTCTCGGGTGGCAGCCATTTCAACACTTTCTTCGGTAGTCGATTTTCAGTTATTCAACTCAAATGACCACAACATTGGAGTTGTTTCTGTTGCACATAATTCGATATAGAACTTTTATTCCATTTTAGTTTTTATTATATTACTGTTTCTAACATTTTCTCTGTACGCAACTAAATGTTATCTTCTCCAAACATCCATTTCCATAGATAATAACTTAGAAATAGGGTAAGCTCAGGTGAATAGGGATAGAAATAGGAAAATTTGTAATATCGGTTTATTATCGATAAGACATGCCGTAGCGTAGTGGTTAAGGCACTGAGCTACAAGCCGGAGGGTCGAAGGTTCAAGTCCCGTTGGGGTCAGGATTTTTAAACTGACCCAAACCCTCTGGCGGCACTATGACCCTGGGGTCGACTCAGCCTCTAACGGAAACGAGTACCAGACGCTTGTTCTGGGGGTAAAGGCGGCCGTCACGCAGGACTGACAACCCGGTTGACATAAAGTGCCGATTGTCAAGAAAAAGTGGGAGCCTTGACCTCCTACTACCCCAAGGGCCTCCGGGCCTGTTGTGGGATCACTTTAAAGACATATGCCATGTAATTCATGCTTTAATACAATCTTTTATCAATATTTTGTACCAGTCCTCAATCGAATGCACGTGGAATTACTGACATCTAAATTCCAGTATATTCATCCTAATTTGTTAGAGTGAATAGGAACAGTCTTTTGGGTGAATCAGGGCAGTTTAAATAGCTTATTTCGGTAAAATATTTATTTGTCAGACTTTTTGAGCACAATTTTATATATAATTTTTTTCCCCCCTTAGATCCAACACACGTTTCATGATATCATTCACGTCCTTTATCAAGCCACTATATTTTATAAACAAAACACACACATAGTGTAATTCTTTTCCGGCTCTTCCGTATCATCATATTGCTTATTGCATTTTTCTCCGCGAAGCAAAATGCTGTCTTCTTACATTCTTGAAATCTATCCACGTGCAGAAAATTGAAGATTTCTATGTAGGCTATTAACTGATTTTTTTTCAGCGGATCGTCACCCCTACTGTTACGATGACGGTGAAGACATTAACTAGGTATCCCAAATAACTCTGCAGGATGATACAAGCTCCTCCCCTGAAGGAATGCTTTAATACATCTATGCAAATCAACTTCTGTCCAACTTGGATTATAATTACCCATTTGCAATGCAATAGTTACAAATAAATGAGTGAAATACGCTGTCCCTATTCAGCTGAAAATTTGTGTCCCTATTCACCCGAAATAGTGTTTCAAGTTTGATAGGCTGGTAACACTTAAAACATTGTCGATAAAGACGGGAAATTTCCCAATTTCTTTGGGGATAAATACATCATAATTTAGCAAACTAAATTCGTAATTAAACAATGAATCAATAAGAGACACGCATAGTAAGAAATGAATATATTTAATCTACGAAGCCACAATTCCACTTACATGGAACACCATTTTTGTTGTGAAATCTTCGCATAACCAAACGAGAAACAAAATGTCATACATTCGGTTTTGATACTTGAACTACAGAGGTTAGTCGAAAGATACCAGCACATTCGCTGGGAATCTTAGATTTGTGTGAAGAGAGCAACAGTTAAGAGTGTCCCTATTCACCCTATGTCCCGATTCGGCCGAGTTTACCCTACAAATTCAACTGCCAAGTTTCTGACCAATATATTGATGTGCTTCTAACTACTGTTCTTAAGATTCTTGGCTTGTTTTTATTTTTTTGTCAAAGAATGGTGTTACTGAATTTTCCCAATGTTATTCTCCGTTTATAGTCCACATTCGTGTTTACCCTCGATCTGGTAATTACAACTGCTAAATGATTTTCGCAACTCATTAAAAATTGACATTTCATATCCCAATAAGCCTATTAGCACTTGATATTGAGATTCCAAAGTCAATCCTACATAACCACAATATGAAACATACCACCAAGAACTTCAAACTTGACCGACAACCATATGCATTGCTTTATGTAGCCTTGTTACTAAAGGCGAAACGGGGATATATTAACGATCATTATATGCAAGCAGGGAACTATAGCTTCTTCACAAGCAGTTGCGGGACATACTACTGTGGACGTTAACAAAGTTAGGCCTACTCCTGTCTGGTTAGGATTAACATTTTTTATGCCCTATATGAAAACCTCATATAGGCAAGGTTTTCGTAACTTCATTTCATTTTCAGTCATAACCAGACAGTACGATATTTGAGTGTCTGCAATGTTGACCACAGTCCCGTGTAATGAATGAGCGTGAGAGAGAACGTTAAACAAATTAAACTATTATAATTGTCGCGGCTAGCACGGGGTTTTTCCTTTAAGTTATTTGGACTTACATAAGTAACACAAGTATCGATGTAAATTTTTTTCTTTAAAAATCTTTATTTCCTTCTCCACAATTATCACTAAATCTTCAAACACAATTTGATTTAACAACTATTATTTTTATGACGTTAATTAGATAATTACTTATAACACAGTTGCAGATACGATCCTTCCTCACAGTTATGCTCACAATTAACCTCTCGCCATCCAATTTCGGACTGGGGGTAGTTCTCGTTCTCACTACATCTTTACAGGGCGAGGAGACGACATTTCCAGGTCCGTGAACTAGATAGTATTCTACATGACACACCTCATAAAGATCTTCCGATGGTTCTCGCATGGGGTAATAGATGTTCGTGAGAACTCTCTGGCCTATTATACTAGAAATATCGGTAGACGCCATGGACTCGCGTTGTGGCTATTCGCCAACCCAATCCACCAATGCTAGGTTTCTCTCGCCGGCCCCGCGCAGTTTTAAACGACGTCTACTACCAACGGTCATAATATTTGTATCCCTTTTTCCATAAAATTATGTGACGTCACAAACTAAATGTTTTTCCTCAAAAATCCAAAATTAATCATGTTAACATAAGTCTAAATAAGAACGTATATGCATTAATTCATATAATATATTTCATAGTTGTAAAGAAAACAGGTTAAAAAATAAAACAAGTTCATAAGAATAAATAAAAATTGTTTTTTTCAATAATATTATTTTGAATTGCAAAACTAGTTATATAGATGATAAAATTTGTGAGTTCAAATGTGGATTATTGTATTTGTCATTCAAGATAAAAATTGATAATTGTCGATTAATAAGCTAAAATGTATGCAAAAGCTTATTCACAATTCAATCTGAAAATTAGACTTTGTACTTTGTTCCTGGACCACCGTGATTTTTAACTAGCCCAGACTAACTGAAATTGAACTATGGACAGAGACTGTTGCAATTGTTCTTTGGTCTAGTATGACTGATAATGTGAGAGATATGGTATAAATAGACGTATATTGTGAAGCAACGTCAGACAGGATTTACGACTTGTACAACTATTTTCCACGTATATCTCAGTAAATTATTTATCTTCAAGGAATCTGCTATCAGTCTACATTATTCTATCCACCTCGCTATCTTCTGAAATCAGACTTAGCACTGAATTCCGAACCGACTCATTCCAAGAATTACTTTCTTTGGGCATTCCTCTAAAAATATCACTCCAAGAAGTAATTCCTATCCTTTAAAAAATGTCCAGTGCTACAGAAGAACGTATACCTAAATACCTACTACCTCATAAACATCATCCTACACGCTAACCTATATACCTAATCATTACATGGTGGCAGTGGAGTAGGAGATGCAGCTAATAATTCGACAATTCCGAAAGGCTGAACGGTCCGAAGAGTTTCTGTATATAAGTCCCATATAAAACACAGCCTTTCTCCAGGGAACAATCCTTCGGAGGAATCGACAGGCGCCGTGGAATTTGAAACCACCTGAGGAAGTAGATCCATGGTACTGAGGCCAACATAAGCAGCCATCGACGAACCCGAAGGATTTTCCTGGTGTTCAGCCGTTGGCAGCCCAAACCGCTAGAGGTTTCTCTACCCTGAGAGGAGCCCAATAGGCCATGAATCGAGTGCCGAACTGTGTGTCTCAGACCATCCTACATCTTTCTCTATGCAAGTCTATCCATCTTGATATCCAGAACAATTATACGATTTAAGTTGTGAATATTTTAATGTTGTGGTTCAAATGAATAAGCCTTGCCTAAAGAGAAATCCCAAATACTTTAGAAATGTTTATTGAATTCGTCATTCTACTGAAAGACAATTTTTAATAAAGTTAATATAATTATTACGTAGTTTCGAAATTTGTTAAAATAATAGTAGCGTTAATAAAATAATGGTGATATCCATACATTCGTCCATAGCAATTCTGCCTGAGGGCAGGGTTTTTACTACAATCATAGCATTTTCGTGCTATGCTTTGCAGCTTTACTAGGGAATTATAGGTGTGGTAGCATCCCGTTTCTTTCCACACCGATGAAGGATAACGATGTTGATAAGGATGATGATGATGGCCGGATAATTTTCGGGGACCGTTGGGCCATAAGCTTCCTGACATTAGTCTTGCAGTTGAGGAAAAAAACCCGAAAAAACCTCACCCAGGAGCCTGTACCGACCGGGAATCGAACCCGGGCCCGCTGCGTGACAAGGCAGCGCGCTACCTCGAGACTACAGCGGTGGACGGTGATATTATAACGAGTGAATATTAAATACACTTCATAATTCCATAATATAGAAAAATATTTAACTTTTACAATTTAGAAAGTATTGATTTACAATAGAGTCATTCGAATTTATCATCTTCAATTTGTATACTAAAATTACAAAAAATACCAATAAAACAAACATATATTTAATTAATATTTGAGGTTACTCATAACTAATCCAAATAAATGTATCAAGGAAGTAAACAATGTTAGTTGAAACTAAGTGAGAAAAAATAAGAGCATACCTTTTTTACAGGACTATTATAACTAAATTGATGAACAACCAAAATGCAGACAGAATGATTAAAATTATTAGAATAATCGTTAATTAGAAATAACGTTAATATGTGGGATAAAACCATTCACATTATCCAGTCCACAGATGAAATTAATGAAAGTGCGCAATCAGGTACAAGAGGGGAAATCCAACCAAACATACTCACAAATAAAGGAACAGTCATCAGTGTGGTATATATCAGTAACCACGATTGGTCGTCACAAAGAAGCTAAGATGTAATGCAATTAGCTCACTGGCGCTGTCAAAAGGGCTGGACTACCTTATTCTATTTTCTTTAATTTTCTGAGCAACGTAATACCGAAATCAAACTTATGTAATGAGCATTTCCTGACCCACTCAACCATCGTCTCTTTAAGACCTCTTTAAACTTTGTATAAAGTATAGATTAATGAATTTATGTATGTGTATCGTAAATCAACAGCGCAACAAAGTCTTGTGAGAATGTGTCAAAAACAAAATGTAGGTCAACATACGTGTATTTCCGATGATATCGTTTATCCACGTGTAGTATGTTTCTCAGACTTCACTGTGAGGTTGTTATGAAGCCGTACGACTTTATCCATCTATTGCTCAGCTCTATGGTAACGAAGAAATATTATGAAATGTATACTTTTAAATAAGCTACTTCATTATTTTCAAGTTAATTGAGGAATGATTATTGAATCTGCTAGAGGCGATGAGTTCGCCTGAGCTAACTACTGTGAGTTTCACGCGACCTGCGGCCGATAGCGGGAAAAGTGACTCCAAGCAGAGTCATCAACTCGTGCTGCCCACGCTGTGTCCACGCCAGTGGCCGCAAGTCGATTGAATCTCACTGTACTAAAAAGAGAAGTTCAAATTCATAGCAACCTGCAAGATTTCCGTACTTTACATAATATTACACGGTGTGACTATGGTTCATCGATTCTAAGCTCAACATGGACAGCGGGTTTTATTGTTGTTTTAATTTAATTAAAACGATCACATGCAAGGAGGTACAATGGATAAGCCGTTATCAAATTGAATCTCAACTATTACCTAACATTTGAAGCTATATTATGAAGTGAGTTTGATAGAGGAATGAATTTGAACTGAAGTGTAGTCGCAAGGACTCAGAGCTCTGTGTTTGAGGTAATCGTGTACAAGATGTTGTCAAGTTAAGTTGTTAATTTAACTAATACAAGAGCTGTAGAAATTTTGTGCTTGATTAAAAGCCAAATTGGCCTAAAAGTGATCTATAAAAGAGGTAGCAATTCCTGTAAAGAAATTAAATGCGGGGGGGAAAAGAAGTAATTTGTAGTGTTGCATGAATGTCTACCTCCCATTGCGAGAATAATAATTCAATGAATTAATAATTAAATGAATGAATAAAATATAGGTAGAGTCACTCTTGTTGAAGAACAAAGTATCAGAGGATAAAGATTGGAAATCCAGTGTTGCACTAGGGACCCAGAGATGGAATCAAGATTCTCGAAAGGAAAACTTTTGTTGTCAAAGGGGGAGGTGTAATGAGTGAGTGAGAGAGAGAACGAGTAAAGAATTAACCATTATATATTTATTAGTTTGTTCATAAAATTTATGAAGTCACAAAATGAAAATGCATATAAAAATCCAACATGGTCATATTAACACAAATATAAATAGGAACGTATATGCATTAATTCATATCATATATTATTTTCATAGTAGTAAAAAAACGCGTTAATAGAATATAATAAGGTTATAAAGAAATAAAATAGTTTATAATATTATTAAATCCCGCGCTGTAGCCCAGTGGTTAAGGCAAGGAGCCTTGGTGCAGAGTTACGGGACTTGCACTGGTTCGAGTCCCCATGAGGAAGATATTTTTCTCATGGAATTTGGGCCAGTGTGGGATCGGTGCCCACCCAGAATCGTGAGGCATTTAGGTAGCTGCAATAAGTAGCGACTCCAGGTTGAGAAGACCAACCATAACGGCTGGGTGACCCGATATGATGACCACATGTCACCCCCACACTGGCTAGGCGATCGTTTACCTCTGATTAACACACGTGGATGTGAGGCCAGCAGCCGGATCGCAGGCCAAGGGCCTTCTAGGCCTGTCGCGCTTGGAGAAAAAAATAATAGAATTATGTAACTAGAATTATATTTCTATGTATATGTTAAATTATGTGAGTTTAAAGTATGGATTATTGTATAAAAACTAATTGTCATTCACTATAAGAATTGATAATTGTCGATTAATGAGCTAAAATGTATGCGCAAGTTAACTTATAGTTAATGTTTATGAGTTAGGCTTTGTACTTTGATCCTGGACCACCGTGATTATATTCTAACGCAGACTAATTGAAATTGAACAGAGACCGTTGCGATTGTACACTGGAGCATGACTGATAATGTGCGAGAGATCTGGTATAAATGGACGTATATTGTGAATCAGAACAGCCTCGTTGGGCTAGTGGTCAGCCTTATGGACTACTGTTCATGAGGTCCCGGGTTCGATTCCCGGTCAGGCAATAGGAATTTTTTCTTAAAATGGAATTCTTCCTATGGTTGCCCATGGTTTGGAATTTATTTAAAGTTTAGGTTTGTGATATGGATTATGGGTCAATCCCAGGTTTGTTTGGATAATAAAGGATTTGGCGGTCGCCGCATTTATAAAGGACTTCCCCGGTTCACTGGGGTACATGTGTACTCGGTTTGCTCAGGTTTAAATATCGGTATGCATGATGTTCATATTCAAGGATTCCACGAGGACTTCGTCGGGCAGAATTAAATGTGTTGAATGTAATTTATAATGTCTTGAAAAACACTCGAAATGGAGAACACAGTACATGTTTTAATTATATTCCCTCGCATTGATCTCACAATCGGCGATGGCGTTTATCGTGGGTTACCGCGTTAATAATTATTCAATGGCGTACTGGCTCACTGATTTATATATTAATATATGAAGTTTAAATAGTCAGTCGATTCCCTATGATCGATTAATCTCTTACGTGGTTACTAACAGTCGAGAGAATTGCTGCGTCTTATTTTACTCGCGGATACTATAAATTATCCTTGCGATTAATAAAAATGTTTAATTCCCGATACCTGAGATACTTCGGTGAACATCCTAAGTCCTTAAATTTAAGTTACCACTGGTGACCATGCTGCCAGCGTTTGACGAAGATGTGGGCAAGGCCCGGAGTACAAGCACAAGTAGAAGTGTCTGAGGCTCGTCTCCCTCGCCTATTACCTAAATTAGGTTCTCCCACTATATCGACCTCGTGGACCTGAGACCAGTGCTTAGGCACACGTAACAAATAATATGATTGGTTAATGTATCCTTATAGTATAATCTGAGAAGATGTTACATATTTCTTATGGTGACTTTTGCCGTCGGAGTTTGGGCCCTGTCCGTGCTGACTTTATGTACAGTCGGGTCACAAGTTTGTTACTTAGGCCACTGGGTTTTTCCTAGGTCATTGATCTTTACTTTTAGTATGCCCTAACGCTAGAGTTTTCCCCCTTCCCACACTTTTTACTAGCGTTGTTTGTCCCAAGTTGAAATCCCCGGTCATATATTCAGTTATTGTGTTCTGACTGTCAATGCAGAGCGGTTAAATTCTGCCTCACAAAATATTGCCAGTTAAACCCTGAGAATAAAGTATTTTGTGAACATTCTAAATCTTTGTGTATGTGTCGGTCACTTCCGCCTTCACAAAAGAAAGGGTGACTACCTGAGTCCTCTCTACCTTGTTAATGACTAGTCATTTAGTTCCCATTAATGCTAATCTCGTAGGATCATTTTATTTGCCTTTCGTCATTTCATAATCATATTCCACTAGCTTTTCTGATTAATTTAAGTATACTCATGACCAAAGTCTGACAACTGATTCTCTCAACGGTCTTTCTAATTGTTTATGTTTTTTATTGACTGGCATTGGGATCTATTAATTTATTCAGTTACTCTATGCAGAGGAGGCTGAGTGAATGACTTGGTACAGGTTAAGAACTCGGCTGGTGCTTCATTATCATTTATCACCCATCATATCATCGGGGAAACGTAACTCCGCCTTCCAGGTGTCCCAACCTAAGAAATGGATTACAATTCCGCCAAAGCCAGGGGAGAAAGCCAGAAATGTCATAAAAGAAAACCTAGTGGCATTAGACAAGAAAAAAATATTGTGAAGCAATGTCAGACAGAATATAGGTCTTGTACAACCATATTCGCGGTGGACTAGTTGTTATGCTCCTTGCCTCTGGTCCAGAGGGTCGCGGGTCGATGAATTTTTTAAGATGGAAAAATCCAAGGAGCAAGAGTCTGAAGATTTTCAGGCCCGTAAAAGATCCTTAAGCCTGGATAAAAGTCCTCTAAGCAAAACTTACCGCATTTTCCCGTCCTAGTACTACCTTGGTTTCCTAGATGTCAGTATGAGGCGGAACGCTGACCACGGGCCACTCCAATGACATCTATACGAAAACAAGTGTAACTAAAGTGTGGTTCAATTTCTTCCCTATAGGGGAGAGCGCCTAAATCTCGTTGAGGGAAGCAAGGACTTACAAGATACATACAACTATTTCCCACGTCTGTCTCAGTAAACTATTTATCTCAATGAAACTACTGTCAGTCTACTTTATTCTAGCCACCTCGTTATGTCCTGAAATCAGACTTATATCTGAATTCCGAAACAACTCATTTGAGGAATTATTTCCTTTGGGCATTCCTATAAAACATCATTCCAAGAAGAAATCCCTATTCTTTAAAACATTTTCAGTGCTACACAACCTATATACCAACCACGTAAACATCATCCTACACGCTAACATATATACCCAATAATTACAAACGCGTGTGGAGAAAAAAAAGTATAGTTAGTGCTTGCCTACGTTGACCGCTAAGGTATTCCGTTTCCGCCATTTACTCACTAAACAACAAATAGACGGAGAGAGTAGTAAATCAGAGTCTGGACAGACTAAGAAATAACTAACCCTGCATATTGATAATGGTGTAAAGATATGATAAGAAATAATGGTTTAACTCTGGTTGTAAAATGTGTCTTCAGCCCCCGTGTAATATCAAAGGCAACACATTTCAGCGTGTCTGAAGTTCGCAGTAATTTCGTGAAGTGAATGAAATGGATGTCGCAGTATTTTTGCGTTATTCTCTTTCTGATGGAATGTCTTGTAGACTAAACAAAAGAGATGCATTCTGCTCTTCACAGAAACAAAATGGGAGGAAGGATTATAATATTCGTTCCAAGCTTCCATCTGTGTTTAAAAAACCATCAACCAACTGAAAGAAAAGTACCTATTTGTTATTAGTATTATGACAACGATATTTGCCTACATTTGGCTTTATCTTCTTCTCTTTCTCTCTTCCCCCTCTCTCACTCTTTTATGGAAACTCAAACCCTAGTGTAAAGAGTAGATAAGTTACGGAGAAGAGGGACGTAATGTTACAACCGTCCCGAACTTTAAACATCCGGCTAACACAGAGGTCCCCAAAACATATATATTTTCTTAGCAGCTCATTACAAGTGAACAGGGTACTCCTTCGATATACGTACAGTATGTAATAACGTTTTATATCAATTCTGTCTTGTTACTAATGTAAATAAAATACATTGATTTGAACAAGGCTTCAAGAACTGGTTTTAAAAAGCGAAGTCTCGTCAGATTTATACATCCCTCATTTTATATTTCTATAAAATAGAAAATAGGTACAATTCTACTCTCTCTCTCTCTCTCACTCTCTCTCTCTCTCTCTCTCTCTCTATATATATATATATATATATATATATATATATCGATTTTATAATTTAAATTATTGACATTTAGCAAATATGTTTAAAAAAATAATGGCCTGAACTGGGAATTGACCTCTAATTTTATACTTAGTGCCCCAAAAATGCATAACGTAGAGGTACCGGATTCAAATCCCAATTCAGACGTTAATTGTTCTTTTTAAATAATATATATATATATATATATATATATATATATATATATATATATATATATAATTATCTTGCAATTAGTTACTTAATAGTTATATGAAGTTAAAACAACGACAATGAAAATAATGAAGTTATAAACATAAATATATTAACAAATTGATAAGGGAAATAACAATACTCTATAAAAGTTTAACAATGGCTAAAAATTAACAATAATACACAAGATGTAATTCGAACCACTTTCTTAATATTTGTTTAAACTGCTTAAATGAGAGACGAAATCCATTGAAGAGCGTTGCGGACAAATTATTCCAGTTATATATATATTCCTATTTATAAAAAGAAAATTTACCTAAACCCGAACTTTGTCTATTAGTTCTAATATTGAAATTATGATAGTTCATGCCGCAGTATTTGACATCGACGGAGGTATTTTCATTTAGCAAAGCTATTTAACAATTCAGGTCAATAGCATTACTATTAAAAGCTGGGAATGAAATGGCCAACATAATTTTCTCATAAGCCTCTTACTTCAGGCTTGAGGTTATTTAGTACCAGTATATAACCGTACATCCCCACGTGGGGACATTGGTGCTTCCTAGTGAGAGTTTACTTACCAAGATAACTTAGTTACTCTAATTTCCCCACATATGTCAGCGATTGGCAAGTTATTAGCTTATCGCTTCAAAGGAGATACATAGTAGGCAACTAAAATGTTACTTGAATGGGAAAGGCGAATTCAATTTTGCTCACATTCTCTACTTTAGGCTTGAGGTTCTTTTACGAACCCGAAATGTTAAAACACGGAATCCGCGTTTAACCTCCTTCCAGGAGGAATTTTCCCTTGGATTTTTCATCCTAAAAATCCATTGACCCCGGCCAGGTTTCAACCCAAGACTGTCGGAACCAGACCAATGAGTTTAACCCAAGATCACGAAGACCGATCTTAGGTCATTTATGTGTAATAAATATACGACATGGGTCTCGAGTCTTCACTTGTCTTCCAAAAAATCCATATCCAGAAAATATTATGGCCTGAAAAAAAAATCCGTGGAGACCGATCAGATATGAATCCGCGAGCTTCCGAACAACAACGAGTATACTAATCATTAGTCCAGCGGGACCGACACGATGATTATGGTGTAAAAAGGTAACTGCGAATATATGCTCACCTTCATCTGAGTTATGCTTAAGCAACCTCACTGTAGCATACGCCTTACAAATAGAACCTACATAACCAGGGGCGTAGCGTTCATACAGTGGAGGAAATTGGTATAAAGGCACTAAATTTTAGTAGTAAAACCACCTGAAATATTTATGCAAATACCGTATGTGTGTCATATATTACATATAATTATCTTGGACATAATTTCATACAGGTCTCCTCATTTTGTATTATTATGTAGCCTACGTAAATATTACGTAAAAACTAAGAAAACGGCGTGTTAGGGGTGGAAATCGGTATAAAGGCAGGTCAACTTCTGGCTCCTACATGGACATAAATGTAAACAAAACACTGCAGTTACATGGAGACGACGTGTCTGTGAGCATCGTTCATCAGTTACAAGTCAGTAGTACGTACAATGCCACGTGGAAAGCCTCTATCAAATGAAGAGAAATCAAGAGTTAGTGCCTTCAAGGAGATGGGCCTTTTCAATCGACAAATAGCTACGAAATTGGGGCTTCAAGATGCGTCATTGATAATTTTGTCAAACTGGGCTCACAATATGGAAAAAACGGGAAATATGGACGGACAGAAAATTGTCTGGGCGCACTAAACGTCTCATTTTACGCAAAGCAAAAGGTAAGAATATGTTTCCTTTTCAAATCCAGGCTGATTTGAAGTTGCCAGTAACAGCCAGACGAGTAAGACAAATTCTGTCAGAAGACAAGAACCTAAAATTAAAAAAAAAGTCTTAGTAAACTACCTTTGAACAATGCACATAAGAAAGTTAGAATGACTTTTGCGTGAAGAACACATGTCCTGGACCTCAGAATGGAATAAAGTAATATTCAGTGACAAGAAGAAGTTTAATCTGAACGGGCCTGATGGCTTTCAGTATTACTGGTGGCACGACCTCCAAACTGAAGAACAAGTTAGAGTGAATAGAAACTTTGGTGGTGGGGGCGTTATGATTTGGGCAGCATTCTGCTTTAAAGGAAGATAAAAAATAGCATGGATACGCATCAAGATGAATTCTGAGTCCTACACTGAGGAGCTTTTGGAGTCCGAATTGATACGAAAGTATAAGGAATTTGGCGAAGATATAATTTTTCAGCAAGATAATGCTTCCATTCACGTGTCTGCCAAATCAAAGGAGTGGTTCAGGAATAAAGAAATACCTCTTTTGACGTGGCCAGCCAGAAGTCCTGATTTAAACCAGATTGAGAACTTATGGGGGATTCTGGCAAGGCCTGTGTATCGCAATGAACGGCAGTTTGGAACAGTGATTGAGCAAAAAAATGTTATTCGGGAAGAGTGGGCTTCAATCTCAGTGGAAGAAATAAACACCCTCATCAAGTCAATGCCAAAGAAAATCTTCCAAGTAATTAACGACAATGGAGGTTCAACTACATTTTAGAACTTAGTTGTAAACTTTGTGCCCAGTCTTTTTTGTTTAATCTGTGAAATACACAAAGTGCCTTTATACTAATTTCCACCCATGTGAGAGTGGTTTCAGTTTTCATATACTTTTTTGGACGGAAATGGATAATTAATTTTGACATTATTTGTGTGTGTTTTATACTCAATCACCTCCTAAGTTAAGATAGAAAAATGCCAAAGAAAGAGTAAATAAACTTGCGTTCACACTTCTAACTAGTGCCTTTATACCAATTTCCACCACTGTAGGCCCTATATGGAGGCGCTGGAAGCGCCGCTTCCATATCAATACGTACAAAACATGCTGTCTAATAGTATAGTATACTATCTAAAAACAATGCATTTTCTGCTCGTCACATACCTAAATATTATCGCAGTGAAATCATTCGTGAGGGGCTTCATATATCAATTGTTACACTTTTCATTACTTAAATCTCTATGGCTCTGTCCAGTCTTTCATCCGCCGTGCGGCAACATTCTGTCTTCAGTGCACTGTGCATGCTTGACTGGACGCTCTGGCTACATCTATCCACAATATATATTCTCCACTAAAAAGGTAAAGTGATCCCACTACAGGCCTCAGGAAGCTCTTGGGATAGTCGGAGGTTAAGGCTCCCACTTTTCTGGACAATCGGCACTTGATGTCAGCCGGGTTGTCAGCCCTGCGTGACGGCCGCCTTCACCCCCAGAACAAGTGCGAGGTACTCATTTCCACTAGAGGCTGATTCTACACCAGGGTCATAATGCCGCCAGAAGGTTTTGGTCAGTTTCTAAAAATTCTGACCCCACCGGGATTCGAACCACCAATGAAATAATGAAAGCTCGCGATGAAGATGGAAGAGGGGATTACATGTGATATAATATCAAACCCACTTACTATTAGAGAACAGTCATAATATATCACGCGTATCTATTGTTTAGTTCGGGCGTATTAAAACAGTCATTAATAAGAATCACTTATGCATGCTATCATCAGTTGTTTAGTTATATATTGTGTATACCTTGTACATATCATGTATAATTTCCTTGCTACTAACCGTTGTATGAGGGCTGTATTATATCATTGTAATAAAAAAGCTATTTGCGGAATACACATAATAGGCCTACCACCATTAACTATAGAAAATCGCTTGCTTGAATCATTGATGTCCAACAAAATATTATTCAATAATATCATACAAACATTTGCCACAAGATAGGAGAGAGATAAAGGTGCACTGCCAAAAAGTGGAGGAGACGCGTTCCATTAGGATGATGAGGAGGATGGATTTTCTTATGTATTAGATTATGAGGAGGATGATATTAGGAGGAGGAGAGGACGGGAAGGAGGAGGAGGAGGGACGACGGAGAGAAGGAGGAGGAGGAGGAGGAGGAGGAGGACGAAGGAGGAGGAGGAGGAGGAGGACTGAGGACGAGGGAGAGGAGGACGAGGAGGACGAGGGACGAGGAGGGACTGAGGAGGACGAGGACGAGGACGAGGAGGACGAGGAGGAGGAGGACGAGGAGGAGGAGGGAGGAGGAGGAGGACGAGGAGGAGGAGGACGAGGAGGGACGAGGAGGAGGAGGACGAGGAGGAAGGACGAGGAGGAGGAGGACGAGGAGGAGGAGGAGGAGGACGAGGAGGAGGAGGACGAGGAGGAGGAGGACGAGGAGGAGGAGCGAGGACGAGGAGGAGGAGACGAGGAGGGAGGACGAGGAGGAGGAGGAAGAGGAGGAGGAGGACGAGGAGGAGGAGGAAGAGGAAGAGGAGGACGAGGAAGAGGAGTGACGAGGAGGAGGAGGACGAGGACGAGGAGGAGGACGAGGAGGAGGAGGACGAGGAGGAGGACGAGGACGAGGAGGAGGAGGACGAGGAGGAGGACGAGGAGGAGGAGGAGGAGAGGAGGAGGACGAGGAGGAGGACGAGGAGGAGTGAGAGAGGACGAGGAGGAGGAGGAGGACGAGGAGGAGGAGGAAGAAGAAGAGGAGGACGAGGAAGAGGAGGACGAGGAAGAGGAGGACGAGGAGGAGGAGGACGATGGACGAGGAGGAGGACGAGGAGGAGGAGGAGCGAGGACGCGGAGGTAGGCGAGGAGGGAGGAGGAGGACGCGCAGGAGGAGGAGGACGGAGCAGGAGTAGGAGGACGAGCAGGAGGAGGACGAGCAGGAGGAGGACGAGCAGGAGGAGGACGACGAGGAGGAGGAAGGAGGACGAGGAGGAGGAGGACGTAGGGAGGAGGACGAGGAGGGGAGAGGACGAGGAGGAGGAGGACGACGGAGGAGGAGGAGGGACGAGGAGGAGGACGAGGAGGAGGGGAGGAGGACGAGGAGGAGGACGAGGAGGAGGAGGACGAGGAGGAGGACGAGGGAGGAGGGAGGAGGACGAGGAGGAGGAGGGGGAGAGAGGAGGACGAGAGGAGGGCGAGGAGGAGGAGTACGAGGAGGATGGAGGGGGAGGAGGAGGAGGATGAGGAGGAGGGAGGAGGATGATTAGTATTATTAGTATTACGAGTAGTATAGTATTACGATTATTATTATTATTACTATTATTATTATTATTATTACTACTATTATTATTACATACTATTATACTAGTTACTATTACTCTTATTACTATTACTACTATTACTATTATTATTATTATTATTATTATTATTTTTATTACTTTTATTATTATAATTATTATTATTTTCATTTTTTCAGCATGCCCCATTACCGTAGTAATATTACATGCATAACATAACAAACATAAAATCAGATAACATAACATTACATAACATCACATATTTGGTTTTTGTTTACATGTTTTTTTTATTTTCGTCACCTGTTTATCACTCATTTTCGTACACTATTGTTTTTATATATTTTTTGAAATGTCTTAAATATTTGTGTATTAGGTCTTTTTCCGTCACAGGCCATGTTCCTCCTTCTTTGCTGATTTCTTCTTTCAACTTATTTCTAGAATGCTGCTGCAATTCACAATTATAGAGGAGATGTTCTACATTTTGAATTGCTTTTCTACATTGACGGGTTGCGTTGTTTAATATTCCAATACGATAAAGATGTGATTTATTTTTTCCATGACCAGTTACCATTTCAGAAAATTCTGGAGATATTTCACTTTTAGGTTTTAATCATTCTCTGACAGATGGGAAGAACTTCTTTCATGTGGCTCCTTTATCTGCGTTGTCCCATTCGTTCTGACATTTAATGGTTCCTTCTTCTTTTATTTGGGCAACTATTGATGATGTAGGTATTTTTGTATATTCTACGCATACGCTGGTTTCTGTTGCAGCTTGTTTTGCCAATTGATCAGCCAATTCATTCCCATAAATTCCAACATGTGTTTTTATCCAGCCGAAATGTACTATCCAATTTTGTTCCCTGAGTTTTGCTATTGTTTGTCTTATTTTTGATATGATGTATCGTTTGAAGTTGTTTTTAATTAGGTCGAGAGTTAACTTGACTATCTGTATAAACTGCAACAAGACTTTTTTCAGAGCTTGTTTTGGTCAATTGATGGTATTGCTTCTAGAGCTTTAAGAATTTCCTATCTGTCCAGCTTGATTATTTGAGCAAAGATTGGACCAGTTTGGCTTTTATTGTATGCCTCTAATTTTCCGTTTTTCAAGATAACTGCAGCAGCCCCTACCATTCCTTGGAATTTACTGCCATCAGTGTATATTTTTATTTTGTAGTTGTTCGATTCTTCAATGTCGTCCACATTAATTCTTTCTGCCGGATGTGGCCACTCCTCCTTTTTGAGTGGTGCGTCAATATTTGAGTGGTCATCTATATAACTGGGCTGTTTCTTGTATACTGATAGTTATGGGTTTAATTCCAGCTATGATACAAGATACTTCATATGGTAATGTTTTATAGGCTTTGGCTATGGTGACATTTATAATTGTTTGAACCCTCTTCAGCTTTTTAATTTTTTTTGTTTTCTTAATTCTTCCTCCCATATTGGGGCCCCATATATTAACATAGGCAAGATTGCTCCATTGTATATAGCCCTTAATGCTTTATGTCCCAGTCCCCACTGCATTCTAGCTGCCCTTCTTAACATGTTCATTAGGCTCATAGCTTTGTTCGTTGTTATCTCAATGTGTTTATCAAAGCTTAGTTTGCAATTGAGGTGGATTCCTAAATATTTCATTTCTTGAACTTGGCTTGATGCGTTCATGGTTGACGTATACACTGATATTTTTATTAATGGAGGTCCTTTTTCTTGATATTAACATTGCTGTGGACTTGGATTTATTATTATTATTGTTATTATTATTGTTATTATTATTATTATTGTTGTTGTTAGTCGTAGTAGTTAAGAAGTAGTAGTACCGTAATTTTAGTTATTGTAGTAGTATTAGTAATTGTATTTGCGATATTGATGCTTATGGTTGCACTTCCTCGAATGTATACGCCTCGCTAGACCACTGTATATAGGCCCCTAACCATACGAGTATCCAGACACGGAAGGGCATTTTAAGTCGTACTCTACAGAGATTTAAATTGCACATAAATTCAACACCACTGGTCAGTGATAAATTATGAAAATTTTGCAACTATTGTATGTAGAATTTCAAGTTACCAACTTAAAACTTGACATTTCCCCATATAACTGATTGTTCTTCTTTCTGGCCATTAATTCGACATTATAGTTCACACAATGCTGGTGATGATAATGAACTACAGCAAAATGTCCTGGGACCGTTCCACATCAGCAGTGACATCCGAATATTTTTCGATTTCGCTGTCTCCGATACCACTTTGAAACTGAACACCACCATTTTCCTTGGTTAAAAAATGATACGCAGACCTATAATACAAAATGATCCCACTACAGGCTTTAGAGGTAGTAGGCTTCCACCGTTCTAAACAATCAGCATAATATGTCAGCAGGGTTGTCAGCCCTGCGTCTCTGTCAATTTTACCCAAAAATGTGTCTGGTACTCAATTCAATTAGAAGCTGCGTCGACTCTAGGCCATACTGTCGTCGGATGATTTAGGCCACACTTTAAAATCCACGACTTCGTCGGGAATCGAACCCATAACATCCCGGATTGCAGCATATTCCCTTCACCACTTACGCCACCGCGTGCTACAATAATATTAATAATAATGATAATAATAAGCCTTAAGGACTTGTTTACCAGTGAACCAGTTTAAACGAAAATCCACGGCGCGACATACCTAGAAGACCATTAGCACACCAAACGGCCACTGGCTTCACATCCCCATGTATTAATTTCAGAAGTAGACGATCCTCCAGTCAGTATATGGGTTTCGTGTGGCCAGTACGTCAGATTCCGCAGCCGTTGTAGATGGTTTTCCCAACCTTCAATCCTTACTTATTACTCCTACCCAATGTGGTTCATGATGCTGGGTGGGCAACCTACCCATCCATACTGACCGAAATTTAATGATAAAATTTCTTCTTACACGGGGATTCGAACCAGCACAAGTCCTGTACCTCTGTACCAAGGTTCGATGCCTTAAATCGTTCGACTACGGCTCGGGACTACCACTTAGATAAAATTTACAATGTTTAGAATTATAAGTTATATTAACTAAATTACAATATTTAAGTGAAGTGATGTATTACATAGTAAGGCTGCAATAAAAAATATATTTACTACGTATATATTATAAAATGTGTGTTCATTTATTTTAAATTTAAGGATCAGAAAAGGGGAGATAGAAGAATATCCATACCCACATACACACACACACACACACACACACACACACACACACACACACTTTGTATTTAAATTAAATTGAAAATAAAACTACTCACGACGACAGAAATAATTTCATTGCTTGGCGGAACTTGAAATAGTATTAAAAAACTGTGTATACATTAAAAGCAAAAATCTTGTGGCTGTTGGTGTGGAGGAGCTCCCAAATGCAATGATGTTATTATTGTTCACAACACTATGGTTAATGCCAAATGCTGCCTAGTCCACATATTTATTAATTTATGCTTATTTTAAAACAAAATCAGTAGTTTGCATCTTACAAAGTCATTCCAAACAAACTTTATAAAGTAGAGAGTATAAGCCTGGTAAGTTCTGCTGAATATATCTTGACTAACATTAAAGAAAGAAAATCTTTACGTATGATCTCTCTCTCTTTCCCTCTCTCTCTCTCTCTCTCTCTCTCTCTCTCTCTCTCTCTCTCTCTCTCTCTCTCTCTCTCTTATCATTCTCCAAATTACTACCTGAGAACTCATAAAAGTGTTCATGTGTTTTAGACATTTTGTCTTCTGAGGTATACCTTTAAAACATTTTATTGAGACATAAAGTTTTGCAATATATTTCTCACTTCCTTGTCTACTCGATTTTAACAGTGTCACATGGGATCAACTCAAGCGTCTCATCTTTCCGCACACTCAATATTGTCTCGGTAGTCAAATATATTTCAACTACTTTTGTCAAACCGGAAAGAAAACGTTACATGTTTTCAAATTAGCCAACAGAGAAAAATAAACTGATCCTAACCACTTCAAGGTCATTGAATGAGCTCAACTCCCGGCATAAATTCTTTTACATAAATCATGGGGACTCATATAAAAAATTCCCTGGAATCTACTTCTAAATGTAAGAGTTATCAAGTAGCAACAGTCAATTAATTTTATTACAAAAATAATGAAACATTGTATCTGATGGGGACGTTTCAGACTGATATAACCTTTATGATACAGTAGGGTCCGTATTAAGATTTTAGAGGTATGAATAAGTAAAAAAAATATTTACCATCACCGTTCATTAGACTTAAAATTACTTTTTATTATAGAAAATGGTCTGTGCGGATGAACAAGTGTTGTGAAAATTTATAAAGGGGAACAATTAAATAATGTAATAAGGAAAAATAAGTAGACGACCATCTTAATGATATATTGGGGGTTTAGATAATAAATTCTAACAGTTCGAATGAACCCTAGCTGATATATAAGGTTAGCATTTTATTATATCTATAACGAGAAGTAAATGATAATCAACGCACTATTCTGTTGATTTTGAATGAACGAGTTCTGATTATTATTTTCAATGAGAGGAAATATAAATCAAAGTTATATATAAACATTATTCATATAAAGTATATTCTAGTAACAGATTACTAAAAATAGGTATACAAACACTTTTTTTTATTATTGTATAGAATTTAAAATTCTCAAGAATAAGAAAATTGCATTTTTTAAGAAACTAAAGCAGACTATACACCATGAAACGAAAACAATGTAAACACTTTTCTCACAACACTAAGAGATGACTGTTTGGAATATAACTGTCAACAATAAACAAGTGAATGTTGATACAAGGGATAATGTGGCAATTAGGAGTTACCAGATGAAAATATTTACAGAAGCATTTCTCCTAAATAAGACTTAAAAAACATTTTTTTTTTGCCACCATGTTGAATCGCCCACCCCTTATAGTTCGTTTCTCAAACCAAAGCCGCTATTTATTGTAACTACTGAAATTCCTCACGATGCTGAGTGAGTACCGGTCCCATAATGGTTGAAATTTCATGAGAATATTTCTTCCCCATCAGAATTTTTAATCAGGGCAAATCCCATAGATTTGTACCAAAGCAAGATGTCTTAAACTGCTCCGCTAATGCGCGGAACCTTACAATATGTAGAGTGGACAAATTTAAAGAAATGCGTATCAAACTAAAGAAGAAGGCAAGTAAATGAAATGTACTATTTTAAATAAATTGATTAACTTCATGTCCACGTTATACGTTTTTCCACGACTGTAACCTCTAGCATTTGGTATTAGCAGTTTTGATGGATAGGCCTACTAATATTTTTGTACAGTCCCGTTTCCAGATCGTGGTCTTCCGCACTTATATTGGATACAGAGATATCGTGATTGATTCAGTGCCATACTGCCAACACATAGCAATATGTGGGCCGCAAACCAACCACTTTTCTCTCGCAATCAAGCTATAAGTTAATAATAATTTCCATTTTTTGACTAATCATTTCGACGGAGTTTGATTTCTGATTATAATGTACTAATTCTCCTTTGAGCATAGCATCATGTAATCCGTTCACTCAACATCAGAAGTAAAATTGAAGGTTTCAGTAGAAAAGGGGCACATAAACATCTGTAGAGAGAGGTACATGCAAATAGCCAATGTCATCTAGTATCATAAATAGTACATCCTAGTAAAAAACACACTTTGGTGATATATTTCCAAATGATATGTAGCAAAATTTGCTTAAGTAGCCTCAAAATATAGTTGAAATATTGCATAACGTGATGCTTTGTACTGTAATCTGACAACAATCACTTCACTTTACGCATATAAACGAATATATATATATATATATTTTGTGTGTGTGAAGTGATGCCACTACAAGCTTAAGCAAACCTATGAGGTAGTAAGACTTTTAAGGTTCCCACCTATCTGTACAGTAGACACTAGATCTCAGCAGGGCTGTCGGCCTTGAGTTGGCGGCCTTTATCCCCAGAACAAATGTCTGGTACACATTTCCGTTAGAGGCTGAATCGGCCCCAGGTCCATGGATGTCCCAGAAGATTTAGACTAGTTCAAAATTCCTGGCGCATCGGGATGACTTGAAACTCCGATCTTTTGACTTGTAACGTATTTTATATAATAGGCCTACATGTGTGTGCGTGCGTGTATTTGTGTGTGTGTGTGTGTGTGTGTGTGTGCGAATCTTTAAATGTAAGAATTTAACGGAATATTCGTTCCTGAATTATTATTATTATTATTATTATTATATTTATTTTTATTGCGAATGAACCCATGTAGGACTACGCAAATTACTTAGAGGTGTTTCCCTTGAATCCATATTTTTTCATTTTTTTTTTTTTGTAATGGGCTTGCTTTCTCTCGTCTATGTCCCAGATTTTATCTTGGGTTTGTCCTCTTGGTCAACTTGCCATTTATGCACCTTAATTCTAAATATATCTGTGTTTAGGATATCTTCTTGAGTAATTCCTGCCAATTTTAAGTATTTTATGACTTCACCAATCCATTCCATAGTATTAATTGATGCTTTGCTCCTATTTTTATAGAATTCCATTACTTGTTTTACATTTTAGTTCATTCGTTTAATATGCTTATAAAATTTTACACTTCTTTTCTAATATCACTATGAATGTCTATATACAATTGTATTTCCTTCTTACTTTTGAGTCTTTATGTTTCACTTATGACTTGTGGACTACATTTTTTCTTATAATTTTACATCCTTTTTTCACTATAATTTGGATTTTTTCTGTTCAAAATTAATATTTCTCCTCCATAGAGGCACTCTGGTTTAATTACAGTGTTATAGTGCCTGAATTGTGTATGTAAAAACATGCATTTATTATATATGTTGTAAGTAAGCCGAAATGCTGTTTGCATATTTGGTATCTACTTTTATTGGCATTAGTTTCGATTCCATTTTCCTGAATTATTTCACCGAGATATTTAAATCGTAAAACTCGTTTAATTTTTCCATATTTGGTTTCCAGGTATTTTGGTGTTTTTTTATTGCATGCAATGTATTCCGTTATTTCAAAAGAAAACTGCATACCAACTTTCTCTGCAATGTCGTTTAATAATTCATTCTGTTTCTGTGCTGTTACGATTATACGGATTAAGATCATCTTGGCAATCTATCTTCAATCTTCCTCTGCCTAATATGATTGGATGATTACATTTAAAAATTGTTAACTGTTTACGCCATTCTTGTTTTACTTTTTCAAGAACACAATTAAAGGGTAATGGAGAAAGTCCATCTCCTTGTATTACTCCTGTTATAATTTCAAAAGATTCAGACATTTCCTCCATGAATTTAATGTTAGCCATTTTATCTGCTAGTGTTTGTCTAATAAGTGCAAGAGTTTTATGGTCTAAACATTGTTCATTCAATTCAAATAAAGATTCACGGCCAACCAGATCATAAGCTTTATTAAAGTCAACAATTGTACACACTAGATCATTGCTATAAATTATTTGGTGTCTAAGGATCAGCTCAAGGTTCAGGATTTGTTGTGGACATGATCTACCAAGTCTGAATCCTGCTTGATATTTTCCAATATTCGGTCCTATTTTCCTTTGTGCTCCGTCGAGCAGACATTGAGATAACATTTTGTATTATTATTATTATTATTATTATTATTATTATTATTATTATTATTATTATTAAACTAACTCACTGGCACTATAGCACCCGGAGGTTAATGGCCGCACGGACATAAGCTCACCACATATTTCGAGCTTTAGCTAATGATTTGCAATCATTCCCTGTATAATTGAGGCAGTTATAAGCAAAGGAGTGTAAGTAGGCCTTACAAGTTTTGCAATATTCAGAAATACAATTGTAAAGTAGTAGTTGTATAAGAAAATCACATGCAATTGAAAAATTATAACAATCAATCTTTATATACTCCTAACGCATACACATATATACCTTAACTACTGAATAAAACTGTGCTTCAAGAATGTAAATATGCACCAAACACGTTTCTTTACGGAAAAAATCGCATACACCCATTTAATTCAAACGGCCTCAATTCAACTGTCTCACGTAATGGTTAATATCACTCTTCCACCTCATTATATGTCCACTAATTTAATTTTTAAGGTATCATAGGCTATTCGTAGCGTTAAAACCTCCGTTGGTTAATTAATTTTAAAACATATGTGAAAGTTGGAAGTCCCCTGTAGGACTGAAGGTGTCACTGGTAACAGTGAATGTTATGGCTATAAATGAACAGAACTGAAATAAAATAAGAGCATTCCTCGTAGTGTTAAGTTGGCATTTAAAATAAGGAATGGTCCATCATAAAAATAAGAAACTAAGCAAAGAAATGCTTTAAACTTAAAGCAACTTTAAGAGAAATAGATAAAGTGGTTGTAAAAAGTTCAGTGCAACTTACGTAATGTATAACCTTTTTTAGTTACAAGACTTTTGGAAATAGTGTAACGAATCGCACCGCGATGACAACGATTCGTGAAATAGGCTCGTTTTTCTTCTTCCTTGCCAACTCTTTTATCTATGCCTCCCATAGGATTTATACTGTGGCTTTTTAAGTGGAACCGTAACTCCGTAATGTTAAAAATATGGCAAGCTGCGGGTCTTTTCTCACCTGATTCCTTTCCTTTCGCTTTCTATTCATTGCTTCTTTTATGGCGCACGTCCCAATTTATTTATTGCCTTCTTCCATGCTTACCACATGATTCTAGATCTCTTCTTTCTCTTCACTTCCATTATTCACTTTTTTCTCTCTTTATCTTCATTATTTATTACGTATATACATATTCGTATTTATTTAGTACCAAAGTCCATTGCTTTATAAAGATTCTTCCTATTTTTACACGCTTTATATTAGCTTGACCTATATCTATCTATGTAACGGAATCTTTCAACGCGATTTTCACCCACCTAAAATCATTGGATCGGCTTGAAACTTTGTATACTTGTAAAAGACCAATGGCAATACAATAATTTCATAATTTGTTTCTAAAATCCTGGCCAGAAACATTAGAAAAAAAATGTGTCTGTGTAATTATGTAACGGAATCTTTCAACACGATTTTCACCCACTTAGAAACATTGGATAGACTTGAAACTTTGTATACTTGTAAAGGACCAATGACAATACAATAATTTCATAATTTGTTTCTAAAATCATGGGCCAGAATCATCAGAAAATCAAAAAAGTGTCTGTGCAATTATGTAACGGAATCTTTGAACACGATTTTCACTCACTTAAAATCATTGGATCGACTAGAAGCTTTGTATACTTGTAAAGGACCAATGACTACACAATAATGTTATAAATATTTTCGAAAATCCTGGCCAGAATCGGCAGAAAATCAAAATAATAAAAACCGGTGTAATAGGTTGCGGACTTATCAACTTCTTACTCAATCCTTGTAAGAGCTCAGTTGGTAGAGCGGTGCACTGTAGTGGTATATAATTTCAGTAATCCATAGGTAGCTGGTTCAAATCCGGCACGGAGGGTTTTTTTTAGAAGAGAATTAGTTTTAGCTCTTACTACAATATTATCGAATTTAAAGATATTTACACTTTACCTTATTCTGTAAAATATTAATGACAGTTTTTTAAACTTACCACATTGTAATTTACCCAAAAAATATGAGAAGGATACGATTAACTGTAACTATTTACCTTTATTAAAATATTCAAATATATTATGATAATGATACGTAATAATAATATTCGTGCCTAGACACTACAATTATCGTAAACAATTACATTTTCATGAGATTCCGGTTTATGACAATCAATTAAATTAAAAAATAATAAATAATAGTTTCAAAAACTAAAACAACAAGTTGTATTAGAAAACCAAACTAAAAACAACACGCTTTATTAGAAAACCAAACTAAAGAATAAAAAATAAATAGTAGTTTTTAAAAACTAAAACCAAGACGCTTTATTAGAAAACCAAACTAAATAATAAAAAATAAATAACAGTTTTTAAAAACTAAAACAACACGCTTTATTAGAAAACCGAACTAAAAAATGAAAAATAATTTTCATTTCCAACACTCTTGGGATAAAATTAATGAGGCTAACAAAAAAATAATCTCCAACACATTTAGAATAAAACTAGAATTATCTACAAAAAAAATAATTTTATCATCAAAAGCGTGGGGTGCTCTATATCAATTAATATATTTGACAATAAACAGATATTGGTAAAAGTAAAGTTTCTAAGAAGAAAATCTAAAACCATAAAAAACACCCCACGCTTCTCATGGGAAAATTAATTTTTTTGTAGATAAACTTTACGGTCCAGACGGTTCCCAAACATAATATGGCCATCATCATTATCATATTCGCCATGTTTAGTTTGAATGTTGTATTTCGTCTTAATGTTGCGTTGTCTCGGAGGAGGTCCTGGATTAAGATGATCACTCATTCGGCCCTCGATGCCATTGTGTAATAAAAAAAAGTACGTATATTTTTCAAAGTTTAAAATCCCTATCCAGACATGTCCTGCCACTTTAAGGCCAGGGCTGCGTGTGGCATATATAAATATCTATACGGTGAGAGAAGAAGACGGAGAACAAGAGAAGTAAGACAAATGGCGGGAATCAATAAGGCCAACATATTTCCCGAATGTCATTTGGCCGTATCAATCATTCATATCATAATCGCCTTTTCAGTATGAAAGTGTGAGAGAATGGTGTGCCTTCTCTTAAATGTTCCTGATGTCTCGGAGGTGGCTCCACATTGAGCTAATCCCTCATTCAAGGAAGCCTCCAAGTACCTGTGTGGTCAAAAAAAGTATGTATGTTATCCAAAATTTAAAAACCCCTTTCTCGACAGGTAGTCGTATCACTCTATGTGCCGGGCGACATTATGGGACACGTAAAAGAACATAAAAGGAAACTTTATAATAGACTTACGGTGAAGTGAGGAATATCGATCATTTTAGCAATTAGTCGAATAAAAAGGAAATGAAAATAACTGAATTGTTTACTGCTCTTTACTTACTTAGGTATACATATAAAATACAACTATACTATCAACTAATCAGAAGAAAAAAAGTATTCTGAGTTATATTGGAGTTTAGTCATTCCTACACTTTATTGAAAGATAAAAAAAGCTAAAATACACAAAAATGCAAAAGTTACTGTTTCTGCGAACAAAAATCACAAACATAATTCTTGGCTGTGTCACATCCACTGCATTCTACATGAAACCATCCTGAGCATGGAGTGCATATGTACCACAATTTGCTGTCCCAGCCTACATCACAACAGATATCTTTCGTCTGGTGCGTAATTGCATTGTTTAAACATTCATAAAAAACACTCGATGCGTAGTCACTTCTATCACTCGAGGTAATTTCGAGCAGTAGTCATCGCAGTTACCCTAACGTGCCATGTTGAAAATAATTTGGCACCATTTAGTATTGGAGTTATATGTTGAAAATGTAAGTAACTATTTCATATTGATATTCGCCCTGTTATCACAAGCTGTAAAATTAATACATTAATTGATATCAATACCTAACGTAAGTGGCATAAATCAGCTTAACTTCCTATCAAGGAAAGTATATGAAACACAAAATGTCACCACACTGCAGATATGCTTCCCAACCAGCATTCAAATTATACACTCTGCCTTTAAACACTTCGAGGGAGATGCCCGCAATATACAGAGCGCGGCTCTAATAGTGGTTTCTGAATAAAATCATGATCGGAATCCCCTCTATGTCTAGGTATGTTTACTTGGAACCTAATGATCATATAAAGTAGAGTAACGCACAAATAAAGGTTTCAGATAAAAAAAAATTAAAATACTTAATTTGCAACCCAAACTTTGCTACAGATTTTTGTTACATTTGTACTAATTAACTCACAGTCACTATCGAACCCGGATGTTGATGGTCGCGCGGACATAAGCTCTCTATACAGTATATCCCTCTCCCCAGTTGTTCTACATTCGTCCCCCTTCATAATTTATCTCCCTCAATCATGTTAATGTTATTTTCCTACATTATTGGCTTATATGCTGGACGCCTTATCGCTGGCTTTCCTACAATATATTGTCATACCTTCTTTTATTTCCCATTCCTGCTACATGTCTTGCCCATCGCAGTACATGAGATTTGCTACATTATTACTTGCAACCTGACGACCAGTATAATGGACCCAAACGAACGTTTGTTTGTAATTTTTTCAAGAAAATTCTACTATTGCGACACAGTTCCTAAAGTCGTCTTAGTTATATTTACCCAAAGTAATTCGTCTTTAAAATATGCACACTTGTATTACTTGCATTCTTTATTATCCATAATCAAAATCGCCACAATATGATCATCATGAGAATCATCTGTCGCTAGTACTTGTGACATAATTTAACAACCAAATGATCATATTCCTTGTATATGTGAGTATCTGGCCAAGAATGGAAGACAGTTTGTGTTTTCAGAAAGTCTTGATTAAGCGGCTACAATTTCATGTTACTGTCGCGAAAAACGATACTTTTAAAAGCATTTGCTTTGAGAAACGACATACACTGTGTGTGTATGGGGTGTTTCATAGAAAGATAGGCTATACGTGGCATACAATTTTACATATATATGTAACTTCATGAATATCCTACATTCGCTCCAATACAATTACGATGTTATGAGTCATAGAAGTTAAATTCAGCGATCTAACATCTTAACATCAATTCTACAAAAAGTAATTGTTTTCGTTTTCAAATTACAAAGCATGTGTTTTTATAGACCTAATTTAAAGGTTGTGAAGAGGTGCAAAGAGTAATTACATTTGTAATTCAGTTTAACACATTATTTTTTGTCTTAATAAAAGGTGTTATTAACTTTACCAGTGTGCATGTATTTTTCAAATATCTTGAGTTAATCAGTCTGAATTAATGATTTAATAAGTCCTCAAAAATCAACTTATTGGTATATTCATTTGGGGTAGGGCCATCAAATTTTCAGGACATTTGCGTCAACATATATACTCCTCCAAAAAATATATTTGATCAATACATATATTAGATATGAGGAATAAAGATGTGGTCATTGAGCAAGTGGAGAGCTTCAAATACTTGGGCTATACTATTAGTAGTAGCATCAACTGCTGTCAAGAAGTAAAGCAGAGGATAGCAATGGCAAAAGAAGCTTTTAACAAGAAGAGAAACATTTTCTGCGGACCTTTGGCAAAAGAATTACGGAAGAGGTTAGTGAAGTGCTTTGTGTGGAGTGTAGCATTATATGGTGCAGAGACTTGGACATTACGACGGAAAGAGAAAAGGCGACTGGTAGCTTTCGAGATGTGGATATGGAGAACGGTGGAGCGTATAAAATGGACAGAAAATAAGAAATGATGTTGTGCTAAACAGAGTGAGTGAAGGAAGAACACTGCTGGAACTCATAAAGAAGAGGAAAAGAAATTGGATTGGCCACTGGCTAAGAAGAAACCGCCTGCTGATGGATGCCCTAGAAGGAATGGTCAACGGAAAGAAGGTTAGGGACAGAAAAAGACAGTAGATGATAGACGATATAAAAATAAACGGATGCGGATACACAAAAAGGAAGGCTGAATTAAGGAAATTGTAGAGAATGTTGAGTTTGGTGTTAAACACTTGCCCTTGGGTAGAACAATTGTGTGTATGTTTGCATGTATATGTAAGTAAATTATTTTGTGTTCGTTGAGGGTATATACACACACACACACACACACACACACACATATATATATATATATATATATATATATATACCGGTACATACATATATTATTTCAGTTATCTTAAACCACTATGTCTGAATTGATTTTTAAATAATTGTAGTTCATTCGACCCATATCAATTTTGAGGTACCAATTGTATTATCTTTTTTAATAAATGAGATTATTATTAATACGAGCAATTTTAACTAGGTGTTTTCAATATATATAAAAATATTCTCGTGTAGTTTTGTTGTTATACTTATAGTTCTTCAAATACAGGATATGATTAGATTTTAACTTTGAAAGAATATATATATATATATATATATATATACATACACACACACACACATACCCTCAACGATCACAAAATAATTTTAACAATGTTAGGCATTTAGAATCAGAGATATAATTTTTTGATAACCAGCTACTTCTCCCCTATTCACAACTCTCCAGAATGTTAAATCCCTTTAAAAAACTTTACCAGGCATTAAAATAATTTTAAAATACTAATTCCGGAACGTGATCATGGCACCCGTTGTTTTATATAACAGAGATCAAGGCAACATTAAGTCACGCGCGCACAAACACAGTAAAACACCATTTAAAAATATTTACATTAAGGTAGGAATAAGTTGTCAGCCAATTTCTCCTTATAAACCTGAATGCATTTTTAAAAATGTCATAAATCGCGATTGCAAGTAACTGATTACTATGTATTCGCTATTTATTATAAAACAGTTCAAATTACGTTTTAAAACAAATTAATACTATACCACATACTTAACCGATTCATAACGGAAAATACAAATGTAAAATACTCATATGTAAAGGAACACATATTCCTGATAGTTTAAAGCTAATTTAAATGTGCTGATTTATTTTAATGGATTTATTTATGCAGGGGCTGTATATACATACACGTACAGTACGAGTATATACAATTATACATACCTACGTTTATATACACTATATGTAAGGGGGTTGTAGAGAATAAAAATATGGATATGATAATAATAATAATAATAATAATAATAATAATAATAATAATAATAATAATAACAGTAATATAAATAATAATAATAATACGTATTGGATATAAAATGGAATTTAGAAATTGATTTCGAGTCAATCTGCTAACGCCACGACAGTGGTATAATATTGAGAAAGAATAAGATAATAATAATAATAATAATAATAATAATAATAATAAAATGGAATTTACAAATTGGCTTCCAGGCAACCCTCTAACGCCGTGACAGTGGTATAATATTGATGAAGAAGGAGAGGAAATAATAATAATAATAATAATAATAATAATAATAATAATAGTAATAATAATAGTAATAATAATAGTAATAATAATAATAGTAATAATAATAATAGTAATAATAGGCCTAATAGTAATAATGCGGAAGTGATGTTTCCCTTGAATTTTCTGTATTTTTATTTTATTACTTGCCTACAAAAGTACACTAACGATGTCAACTGCAGTGGTTTAGAAAATGTTGATGACTATAACTTGAGGAATAGTCGTGGAATAATGGAATTAATTTACCGGTATCAGTCACATAGTTCCACACTACACTTTTAATCGTTAAAATAACACCATTCGCTCGCTTGTACAGTTCATAGCGCCAATAGTATCATGACTTTAATTGTATTCTTTTATTAATAACAAAATCTCAGAAGGTGTTTGCATTACTGAACTACTAAAAGATAATATATAGGTAAAAGTTATTGATTTGTTAATAATAATAATAATAATAATAATAATAATAATAATAATAATAATAATAATAATAATAATAATAATAATTTTAAATTAAACTACTGTCAGGTAGGAAACAGCAAATAGAGAATTTAAATCAAATGTCAAAATTCTCCATTATTACGGTGGACAAGAAAGAAGGGGGAGGGAGGATAGAAATAAAAATAACAGCAAGCCTTATATCATTTCAAGAAGGACAAGTCCAGATGTATGTGAAATGTAATCATTGAAGTAGCCAAGAGTAATTCAGGTACTATTACGAATGGGTCATTTACTACTCCTGCTTCTGGAGAAACAGTGTTCTATATGAAATACTCAGCTCACAATTCCATTCTCTCTCTTCCCTACTCTCTCTCTCTCTCTCTCTCTCTCTCTCTCCACCCTTGTCTACACACTACTGTATTCGACATAACACGATAAATGGACAAAAATAAGTATTTCCCAATGGTCCTTCAATTTAACAGCTAAATTAAAAAAAAAAACACATAGAGAAATTGAGAGGATGTACTCAAATAAGCGGATAACCCACACTCATATGGAAAATATGATAAGTTTTTTGTAATGTTCTATTTTATAATTGACTAGCGTACCCGGCAGACGTTGTCCTGCCCGAACGTTCAATTCTCATGTCATGGGCGGACGATAAAAATATGTTACTTTTTTACCATAAAATTCAGCAATCAGGACATAATTAGATATTATTAAATAAGTTCGCAAGAAAGCCTCTTACAGCCTTATAAACATTAGAATTGTACCCTCCTTTGCAGATAAGTTAAGAACCGTCATATAACAATTATATTAGAGTGAAAAAAAAAGATAAATTGATGAGAGTAAGTCAAAACAGGTTTTTTTCAGCTAATTTCATTTCTGACCCTCGGTACACCGGTCCCATACTAGCCGAAATTCCATGAGAAAAATTTCTTCCCCCGTAGATACTCGAACCAGCGTTAGACCCGTAGTTCTGCGGCAAGACTTATTGCCTTAACCACTCGGCTACGGCGTGAGAAAAAAATGGTTATTGTGAGTTATCCGTAAGAGATAATGGACTCTTCGTATCAATAAAAGACAAAAATGTTTTTTTTTGTTATCCGTAAAAGATAAACATATGCTGTCGCGGACTTTTTTGTAGAGCTTTTTGAGATATTCAAATCTGTGTACATTAATTTTGTGTATTTCTTATGGTTTAGGCAGCGTAAGCCATTTAAGCGGCCAAAGAGCTACTTTTTTCACGTTTTTCCACGACAAAGGGCGATTTTTAAGGGTGTAGGAGTTGAGTATCATAACTCTCTTATAGCCTATGTTCATCCCGGGAATCTACTGAACATTTTGCAAAAAACCCCATCACAATCGGATCAACGGTATGGCCGCGTATGAAGTACGAACAAACAAACATTAATTTTTATATATAAGATTATAATACATTCGATTTTACTCTCCCTCTCTTTACCGCAGTTTATCTTCTGTTTGTAAATACTCTTACGTGCCCATATCACCTGCGTCTTACAGGGACACGACCTGTCAAGTAGAGGATTTGTTACTTTGGATCACATACATACATTTTTGACCTGGATGAGTGATCAGCTAAATACCAAGCCACATCTGTGACTACATGAACATTTAAATCAAGACACACCATTAACTTATTCATTCAAATGTAAATAAGCCGAATATGATACAGATGATTGTGATGACCAGTTGATGTTCGGGGACCATTTGGGACTTAAAGATTTCCTATATTTGTCTTAGAGGTGAGATAGAACCATGAAAAAGCTTACCATGGAAACTGTCGCGACCGGGGATCGAACACGGGGCCGCTGCATACGAGGCAATGATGTTACTCCGAGGCCACAGCGGTGGACCAAGACAATAAATTAGAAAGAGGAAACTATACACTACCCACAACGACCTTCACCAGGAGATTTGAAGGCAGCGGGAACATCCCGTCTAGTTCCAGAGAATCAGTAACGGACAACTCTGTCTCGTCTTCCTCACTTACAATAAAACGATCAGCTATTTCATCAACTAATCCGTTCCGCTCCCAATACAGACCATTTGTCCACACATCAGCTTGAAAAATTAACATTATCAAAACGAGAACGATGAACAGATAATTTCTTCTATTTATTGCAATAACAAATCAAACGTGTGATTCACTTTTTCACTGACAGCGTCCGATACTGAATTACGTTATTGTATGGTACGGCAGGAGTAATCAACTGCACTGCAACAATCTTTGTGTTCTTATGGCTGACCTCAACCTTTATCTACATAGGCCTACGGCAGATAGCTGTCTCAACTTAAATCTCATGTACCATTGTAATTTTCAAAACAATGCTTTTAACGCCTTACATAGCTTCGTCAGAGCTGCAATTCAAATTTGGGCGTGAAGGAGACGAAAACATTTAGCTCAAATGCCTCTTACTTACGTGTTTGATTATTTTACGTGCTGTACTGTTTATTGACTCGTGAAAAATATTAATAAAATAAGTTACGATTATAAAAACTGTGAATAATGTAGACCTATACAGATGGCACAAAGTTTCAGGATATTATAAAAAATAAATAAATTTTCTTAAATGTGTGGTTTGTCCACTTACCTGATAAGACTCTTCAAATCGTTAAGACATGCGTACTTATTAATAAATACGTCAAATAAAATAATAAAGCAGATTTTTCCTTGTTTTTAAAACGGTAAAACATATTTACATTCTATACACCATTCAAGTTCCAATATGGCTCAAATTAAGATAAGAATCGATAATTTTGTTACACACACACAAACTCATATATATTCTTTTTTAAGGTGGCTCCGTGGCACAAGCTGTTAAACGCTCGCCTCTCACCGCTGCAGCGCTGGGGTCCCCAGATCGAGCCTTGGTCACTCCACGTGAGATTCGTCGTGAATGAAACGGAGCTTGGGCAGGTTTTTCTTGGGGTTTTTTCCCATTTTTCCAACCACCATTACTCCTTACTCATCTCATTTATTTTCTTTAATTTCGTTCATCTGCCCCTGTGATGGTGCATCAGGCGTGGTCGGGCGGCACCTTTGTCATTCACAGATATCTGTATATACGGGCTCATCTTATCTCATCCCGACCTTGTGTTGAACACTAGTAGAGGATATATATATATATATATATATATATATATATATATATATATATATACATACATACATAAAATTGATTCTAAAACCAATAATTACGCGACTGTAGTTTGATATTTAAGAAACAAGAAATACTCTATTATGTAAATGCACAACGTATACACTCACATGAAATTTTTTTGAGGATATATAAAACGAGTTTATCATAAGTAACGCCGCGAGTGATTTCCAAATTATCGATAAATTCACGACTCACGAAGTGAGGAGTGAATTTATCTAGAGAATTTGGAAATCAAGAGTGGCATTTGTTAGGACTATTTAACGAATAAAATTAAGCTGTTTACTTACAAATCATTATTTAACTATAGTTATTTAAAAATATTTATATATTTAATGTAAACGGCGATGTTTGAAAACAAATGAGAAACGAAAGGTGCGCTTCATTTGCTTCCTTTGTTTATCACTGCAACCTGATCATATTATTTATTGCCAAAGGAACACAATATTGTAAGAATGCTCTCTAGTGGAGAAAAAAATGAAACACATCAAACTGTATATTAATACATTTCTGATCGTTTCTGATGTCGTATGATGTAAATATGACAATTATATTTTTCTGGATTATTACCTGGGGAAAAAAAAATACATTTAAGAAAGTGCAAACAGTGGTTTCTTTTTTTGGTGGTATAATCAATTGCTACAAATGTTTTTATATATGTGTTGACATTCATGCACTATATATACAATATGGTAGCCGTATTTCTCACAGGCTCAGTCACTGCAAAATAATGGCCAGACCTGTTCAGAATATTAAAAAGGAGGAGCTTTCTTTAATATGGTAATTATAACACTGATAAATATTTCGTGAAACACGACTCTGATTGGTTGTAAAACAGAAATCATTGAAACGTGATTGGTCATTGACTCCCACTTGGGGCATGAGTTAAATAGTCGAATTAACAATGACCGCGTAATTATTTTTGTATTAAGACACAACATTCCGTTTTATTGATGACTCTAAAGTCTACTTAGACAGAATTTATATATATATATATATATATATATATATATATATATATAGGCCCTATATGTGTGTGTGTGTGTGTGTGTGTATTTTAAATTAATTTCTCTACACTTATTAAGATATTTAGAGACACGATTTCATTCAATATCTAACTGACTCACTGGCACTATCGAACCCGTTGGTTCATGGCCGCGCGGACATAAGCTCTCCATACACCCCTATACTGAGCTAATGTTTTCCATCATTCCCTGTATAATCTACTTCCCTCAAATCATAGTTTAACAATACTTACTTACTCACTAGCACTATCGAACCCGTAGGTTCATGACCGCGCGGACATAAGCTCTCCATACATCCCTATCCCGAGCTAATGCTTTGCAATCACTCCCTGTATAATCTACTTCCCTCAAATCATAGTTAATGTTATTCTCTCATTTCATTCTTGCTCTACCAACTGGGCGTTTTCCCTCTGGATTTCCTACAAGAAGCTTCCATGCAAGTCTTTCATTCCCCATACGTGCAACATGTCCTGCCCATCGCAGTCTACGAGACTTAACTGTTATTATATCTGGCTTCCTATGAAGACCATGTAGTTCATTGTTATGTAGTCTTCTCCATTCACCTGTCTGTTCATCTCTATTTGGTCCAAAAATTTTCCTAAGTACTTTATTCTCAAATACTTATAATCTCCTTTCCTCCCTTAAAGTAAGAGTCCGTGTTTCGCACTGGTAGAATAATAGTTTTATATATTTTCAGTTTAACGTTTTTTGAAAGGAGTTGGGACATCAAGAGTCACTGCAATGCATAATAGCACGCATTTCCAGAATTGAGCCAATGTTTAATTTCTTTGTGCATCTCATTCCTATTTGTGATTATTGTTCTTAGGTATTTGAATTCAGCCACTTCCTCAAAATTTCCCTGAAACGAAATACTTATTTTATCATAGATAATAAATTAAAATATATAAATACTGTATATATATTTTTTCTCAATTTGTTGCATCGAATGTATGTGTTTATTCTATATTTTCTACATGTAGAATTATTTGGATTTATCTTATCAGACTGTCATCCTAGGGTAAAAAATCACGATTGCAACATTATATATATATATATATATATATATATATATATAGAGAGAGAGAGAGAGAGAGAGAGAGAGAGAGAGAAAGAGACGATCTCCCGACTTACGGCCGGGCTAGCGGGGAAAGCGCAAGCGGCCGCTGTGTCCTCACTCCATGTCACGCGGCAGAGCAACTTAAAGGCTCTTTTCCTACTTATTTCACTTGGTTCGTGGATGACCGCGAAAATGAGTTACGTACCTTACGACAGGAGATGTTTAAAATGTTCTCCTCATAAGTTGACACATTTTCGGTACCTAGGAATCCTTCATTCAATAACATTAGTTGATGTTCTGTTATTGAGTTTATTTCAATCCTGATATAATCTTTCAAATCGTCGAATGTATGGGGGTATATTGCATTCCCCCTTTTTTTAAGTACCCCTCAAATGAAAATTGAAAACAGTTAAATCTGGAGACCGTGATGGCTAGAAGCTCACACTAATAATACGATCTTAAAAAAATTCACTAATTAATTTTAACGAGTCGTCAGCTGTTTGTGCAGTTACAGAGTCTTGTTGGAAATATTCATGTCGACAGTAAATAACAGTCATTTCTTCCAAAAATGGTTTCAGTATGTCATCTCTATATGTTTGGGCATTAACTGTGTTATTTTTAAAAAAATTGGTCCCATAATTATGTAACCATTCACTGCACACCGTACTCCTATCCGTTCGCCATGTAGACGAATTTCATGGATGCGATGGGGGTTTTCCTGATTCCATTACCTGTTATTCTGCGGCGAAACATACCCATTTAAATGGAACCAGGGTTCGTCTGAGAACATTATCAAGAGCGCATCAATTATTCCATCATTAACTTTGTGCAATATCTAATTACAAAAAACGTAACCGCATCTCAGGATCACGTGGCTGATGTTCACGTATTACAGTTTTATGTATGGTTTCAAATGTAAAAGTTCCGTAGCTCTAAATGCTGACGCCATCGAAACACTAGTTTCTTGTGCAAGTCGTCTTAGTTATTTTGTTGGTGTATGTTCTAATCTTTCTCCTATTTCATCTAATCTTTCCTCAGTAAGCACACGTTTTGCTACCTTTGGTTTCTTATCGAGCACAGAACCCGTTTCTCTGAATTTGTTTACAAGTCGTCGAACGGTGTCTATTTGGATGATTTAAATCTGGAAATTGTGTTCGAAATCGTCCAACGACTTTTCTGCAATACTCTGTTTTCACATAATTATCTACATATATACCCTATGATGTACTGTAAACACAGATGGAGGTATGGTAACTATGAATTAAGACCACCAATACGAGAATACACAACACGTGTTTCACCTTACAAGCAGTCAACTCAACTGCCTCGCCAGGCGATTAGGCTTCAATATCTCGGCGGCGGGAGTTTATGACTTACAGTGAGCCGTGCAGTTGTTATGCCGCGTGACGCTGAGTGAGGACTCAGAGGCCGCATGCGCTTCTCCCGCTAGCTTACCGTAGGTCGGGAGATCGTCTGTATGTGTGTGTGTGTGTATATATATATATATAATGTAGAGTTTGGAAGTGGACCCATATAGCCACTAAGTGTAATTGAGCAGATAAGATTACTTAACAATGCAAAACAAAAATTCAATTAGAAGCATGAAACAGTAAATATGCACTTCAGTCATGGGCATATTTACCTCCAACCGCGATATTAATGGCGGTTTGCAAGAATCAAGCTCTCCGTGAGAGGTGACTCTCAGTCCGTCTCTATAGTCGAGAGCTTTTATGAAAGCAACCCCGTTTCTTATCGTCTCTTTCGAAGAATCATCTTTCTTCTCTCTTATGCGCACGTCTCTCCTTTGAACTGTCAAAACGAAAGCCGGCTGTGCTCTCGTATACAATGAAGATGGCGGACTTATCAAGCGGATGCTTTTTTTTTTATTGGAGACAGAGGAATTAGTTGAATATCTTTTTATTGAGGAAAATGTGGGGTGGTGGAGATGTAAGCATCGCCTGTTTCGGATCTTTCAATGCACAGTAACTCGAACAATTCTGAGACTCAAATTGAGTATTGGCACAGCGACAGCTAGTTATTGATGTACTAAAGAATACATCAAATTTCCATTATTTTCCCCATGTTCACTATAGATTGGCAGAGAACAATATGTACTAATACATTCTTACCTTGACTATACCTCTCTACCCAAACCATCCCTTCTTTCACCAATCAACGATAATACCTGTATAATTAAACCTATGCTACGTAATAATAAATGATATCGATGCCGATATAATTGAACTCCTCCCAAGGTTACAAGTGAATCACGTGTCACGGGGATCCTAGCAAAAGCAACTAGTACGGGAGCATTACTTCATAGAATTCTAGCCCATGAGCAGTAAGGTTGCATTTTGTTCGCTGCCAAGCTATAGTCTTCAGTGAAGCCAGGACCAGTATCTTTTAATATATCTGAATGCAAATTTGTAGTCTAACCGTTTTCAGTTTAAGTAGCCGTGACTAAAATGTATAAGTGTATCTATTGTTTAAAGTGTTTAAGGCAATACGATGATTGAAGCTTATCTGTACTTTGCTTCACTGAGAACATGCGTATAGGGTGCGGTTAGTTATAAAAAATGACCACTCCTATATTATAAAATCAATACACGTATATTTTAAGTCCTCCCGCTTTATGAATCTACTTCTAGGAAACACGTTTCGGTGCTTTATGATATTTTGTTTTACACAGAGTCGTTATGTATATGAATATAAGAATCCTAGCACACGAGTCAAAAAAGCCTATCAGATCCGTGATGTCCATATACTTTTCCTTTATCACCTAATGTCTGTGATATCAAATTTATAAATATATGTATTGTAACCAAGAATGTTACAATATTTCCGTTTGAACATAGTCACATGCCTCTTGAATTTGAATTAAGGTATTTCCGCTTCTTATGTCACCTTTGCGACGACAGCGTTGCTTTCAGTCATTCAGGAGGCGAGGTTGGAGAATGTCAGAACTTTTCTAAACATTTATTTCATATATCCCAAATCCAAAAACATTTAAATCTACATTACTCCATTCGTAATGATAATTTCACGTATCGACTTACAATGACTTTTTAATACCCAACATCTAAATAATAAAGTACAATGTTTTTCAAATACTTTGAACCTAAAAAGTATCTGCGTTTATGATTAGGCTGACCACCGCTTTGGTCTAGTAATAATGTCGGTGGTTCAGATGCAGAGGGCCTAGTTTCGATCCCCTGTAGGGACAAGCTTCCTTTGGAGTATTTATATAAAGAGCTTGCTAGGGTCCCCACCTTACACTGCGGGGACCAAGCTTCGATTACCGGCATGATCAGGGATTTAAATCTCAACGTTGTGTCAATATGTGTGTGTATCCTGTATCTGTGTGGTAAATGAAAGAGAGGCAAACAACGTGAAAACTAACGGACTAACAGTAAAACGAAGAAAAAAGTGTAAATTTACAAAATATTTTCGAGAACGATTCTCATGTATGGATTGGTGCTTGGGTAATACTTAAATGTGACGAACACCAAATCAGTCAACTGAATTAAATCTCTAATAACTTCGGATTACATCAAACTGCATAAAAAGCTGAAAAGGAATTTCAGAATATTTGAAAGTAGTTTGATTTTGAACAAAATTCAGATCTGATTTAATTGGATTGTGATTAGAATTGTCTACCATTTTTAAGTACAGTAAAACTTGTTTAATCCGCGACTTGAATAATGCGGATATCTGTCCAATGCGAGCAGATTTATTGGTCCCACAAAATAATAATTTTACGTATATTATTTTGTATAAAACGGAATCTGTCCAACGCGGAAACGGAAGGATATTACTACACAATTAATGAAAAAATGTTTATAAGGCGAAAAGATAGAGATATATTAGTTTCCACTTCATTGAATTCCTGTTAGACGAATTAACAATAAATGATGAATCCTGCCGCCGGGTGAAGTAGAGTTTTCTACCTGTATCTGGAATTTTCTTTCGGTCTCACTGAACACCCGTTTTGCGAAATACAGGTTAGTTTAAGAAATATTTGGCGTGTGACATCTGTCTTACAAATAACCAGTGCATTGTAATATCTTAAATTAGTTTAAGATCCGAGACCCATTGTGCACATATCTTTTCACAGGTAGCATTCTGAATTTACGGAATAAAGATGGCTAAATCGTATGTATCATTGTCATTTAACGAAAAAGTGAAAGTGATTGAAGATAAAGAAACAAACTCTCAGTACGCGAAATAATGACTAAATTTAAATGTGGAAAAAAATCAAGTTTATGAGATTTTTGAAGAGAAAGAAAAAATAATGAATGAATGGATGCAAGGTAATGGTCAAATGAAGAGGGTAAAAAAAGGAAATAATGAATCTCCAAATTTCCGGCGGACCGATGCTCCAAAGTCAAGCTCTAGCTTTTGCTATATCCCTAGGGAATAACGATTTGAAGGCATCTTCGGGTTGCTTGTGGACAGTTTTAAAAGACGACACAATGTATTGTGGAATGAAATTTGCGGGGAATTAAACGATGTGGACGAAAGTATAGTTAGTGAGTGGAAACCGAAACTGCATACTTTATTTTAGGATACGCGCCTATGAGACATTTTTAACGCTGACGAAACGGGACTGTTTTCACGCGCGTTACCGTCGAAGACACCCGTACATACTATACTTCACTTTCCAACGGCAGCGGAACTACAATTAGGCCTAATCCAAGGTTCATAAAAAGATATATAAAATGATCTATAATCTAAGATTGGTTAATATTTTTTTGTTTTTTTTTAATAGTGTGGAATGTTGTCTAATGTGGAAAAAAATTGGTCCCATATGATTCCGCTTTAAACGAGTTTTACTGTACCACATTAAATTACCATACGTACATAGGAATATCCTTGGACAAATGCTTTGACAAGGTGGATCCTTATATTGGAGTTGTGACTAAGATTTCAGTTTCTTGGCTGTTGTATAAGCTAATTTGTATAGAAATGAAATTATATGGAAACGTAGACTGTGAAAGAAATATCCTCAAAATACTTAAATGCCCAACTAACCACAACTTAGCAGGAAACTATACTCATCGGTTCCGGCCGGGAGCATCACCAGAACCGACTTTATTAAACGCAATGCAATATTTAATAGGAGAGAATATTCTTTTATCATGTTAGAATATATTACCATGATATTCCTTTCAGATGATCTCGCAGAGAATCAAGGTAGATGCTTAATTAGCTGGTTGAGAAATACTATTCCCTAGGTTGGTGCGTTTCTCGGTATTAAGGAATAAAACGCTGTAATTAGTGGCTGTGTGAATTAGTCACGACCTCTCTACTGAGGTGTTGGACATGAGAGGCTATTTTAAACCTTACTTATAACCCATCATGGTAACGGGTTATATAAGAAATATTTGTTAGTAATGTGTCGTGCCGAGATAATTGCCCTAGATGCGATTACAATCTTATGTAACTGCCACAGATTCTAATTATTTTAGAATTTGTTTCTCTTAACTAAAGTGTACGTACTATTAAAATTTATCTCTTAAGATGAACACGTTTTAATGAAAATGCTAAATTAAAAGTATTGAAACAGCGCACTAACTTCATTAAGTATTCAGAACAGAATTGGTATTAATTTAAGTTAGCCGAAACAAGGAGAATATAGCAACTCAAGTTTCTGCAAATGTCAAATGACTTTGTAAGAGTGGGCATTAAAAATATTATATTGCCATATTCTTGCTCTTTACTTCGCGAAACTGTTTATTAAAACAGAGAAAAATGAACGGGTTAAAGTTACACAGGTTAAAATGCAGCTAAACTTGATTAATAAAACTGAAATAATTATTTAGAACTTGTGTCACGCCTACCATGTGATTCCTTGCATTGCCTTCTGCTTGCCGGTGGTAACCACCAGTGCAGACGGCCTACATTCTTCAGAACTGATTTTAAATGTGTAATTAATATACTAAAAGAAATCCCTCTTCAATATTCATGTATCTGGAAATATATATTTTAAGTTATAGCTTAAAACCCTTTTAACATTATATAAAATGCAAAATGATATATTTTTATTTGCATGATTTTGCTATCATGTTGCTATTTATTTATACATACGGGTTTGACAAAGTTTCGAACTCGCCTTTTTAAAAGTTAATATTGTCTTAAATCTTCTATTTATGTACTCAAGGACTAACAACCCCACGCTTTTCTATCTAACCTCATGAATCGAACCTGGATTCGCTGTGTGAGAGACAATTACTCTTGTGCTATTTTTTTTCCCCAGTTTTTCTACATGGACTCAATCTCTATTGCATCAACAAATAATTTTATAAATACAGTTCAAAATTATAATTTTTTATACACATATAACAACGAAACAAACATTTTAAAAACAGGTTGTAGTCTATTCCAAGAGACTGAAGAGCAGAGATGAAGGAAGGAGGATACACGATTGTTAACACATGGTGAGTGAGAAACTGTTGTCAGTTTCTACTATTTCATTCATAAAACAGATGGGTCTGTGGTAGTTTTAAAAGAGATCTTCAATGTGGTATCCTACATCCAAGTTACAGGTCTTTGAATAGCTACTTTTATGGTGTCAGTTGAATGGAATTCTTTCTTGACCTCTTTTTTGTAACGTTTGGATAGCTTGCAAAATTCGTTTCATAGTGTGAATAAAATACTGTCATACAGATAGTTTAAAATGTTATTCCGCTTATGAATTTTCTTTAAATTAAGAGACAGAATATGTAGTTTTACCTAACAAAATATTAAAATATGTAAAAATATGTAATTATGATGAAATATGTAAAATATGTAATGATAACTTTTGATATTCGATAAGAAAGTTCCTAATTCGTGGACATTTATAATTTTTAGCTGCATATAATCAAAGAGGAAGAATATGTAATTACAAACAAATCCTAGCCTTACTCATGACTGTATTAAACAATTGAAGTGCCAATACAGGGGCTACGGTGCAAGTCTCGTGCCAATTTATAAGGAGGCATAGCGTGCCTAAACTTATGTGGATCCGGAATGCTTTTAATATTCAGATTAAGGAATTCATGTTTTCTCACGATTTACCAAATGCACTTGCTTCAAAATTTCAGGCGATATATATATATATATATATATATATATATATATATATAAAATGAGGGAATTTTGAAATAACTAAAAACATACTCTTTTTTACATTATCTTCAGCAGAAAAGACTTCAATGGGAATAATATATCTAAATGAGGATCCCCACTAGATAGACTGGACAGATTTTACTTATAAAAAAACTTGTGATGAGGTAGGAAACTCTGGCATGTGACCGTAGAGGGACAGCAGGGTCCAACATACGAAACAAGCATATGGTATGAAAATGATTAAAAATGTTCTTGTGCACAAAATAACAAGGACTATCTGTTGAAAAGTGATTATCGAATTATTGGAATATGATGTGGACTTATATTTAAAGGCTAGAAAAAAATTAACGCTAAATTTGCACAGTGAAACTATAAATAAATAAAACCGTTTACAAAATTAGTCAAAGCTTTTATAAATAAAAGGTATAATTTTATTGTGCTCTACGTAATTAATTGAAATGTTGTAATTTTCATGGTGTAGATTAGTTTAGAGCTGTAAATCCCCACATGTGCAAGTTACATAACCAAGTTACTTTAGTTACGCTTGTTTCCATACAGATGTCAGTGGATGACAAGTGGTTATCCCTTCGTCTCGAGCATGATGTTCTTTTATGAACCAGAAAATCTTCAGACTCGGAAACTACGGCTTCAAGTCCCTCCCGGAGATACTGTATCTCTCTTGGACTTTTCCAACCTAAAAATCCACCGACCTTGGCCAATCTGAACTCGCGACCCTCGGAATCAGAGACAGGGAACTTATTTTCAAGTTTACGGAAGCTGATTAGGCTTATGTTTAATATAGGTTAATATTATCTTATATTTTAGACAACTATTTTTAAAATTAAATAATCCAAAGTAGAATGTAAAATGTGTTAGTTTTAGCTAAATAGAAATGAGGTCATAACAATTTTAACTCACCAGTAAAGTAAATAAATAAGCATATTTCTTTCTCCTAAATTCTAGAAAACATTCGCGTTTGGAGCAGTATTTATCGCTGACAATATACAACGTACAGGATTAACTAAAAAAAAGTGTAATGAATCATATATCAGAAGGAAGAGGTGAACATTTATAGAAACATTTACTTGCAGATAAGTGATTCTAGTCAATCCTTCTCATTTTTGTCACGTTTAAGGAAACACACGAACCAGAGATTACGTATAATAAGAAAAGCATTGTATTCATACTCATCAAAACTTTATCTATAAAGCACCCTCTACAAACTTCCGAAATGTGTGATTATAATTCATAATCATCCTGTATAGGAACATCCCTTAAAATAAGACTTGATTTAAAGCAGCGGTTCCCAAACTTTCCTGCGAAAAATATCTCCTAAAGTTATTGGAAGACCATGTCTCAAGTTCTGAATGTATACTTTGAATTCTCAAATAGTAAGGCCACGTGATTATTTTCAGCACGACTCTCATCCATTTTCATAAATTTGTGGGAACAAATCAAAGATCGCTATTTTTCTGTAAACAATCATCAGTTTGATTACAACAGCCACATTTAACCCAAGATTATAGAGTTGTAAACGATGTTCTGAATTCACATGTTGACATTTATACATAGATAGTGTAATCTAGGAAGAATTCAGTGACACAAAAGTCACTTTTGGTACAAGGTGAACAAAAGACATTTTGAAAATGAGCTCATCTCTAAGCGCTAGATGAAATTTAGCGCTCCGGGATGAACTTTTATACTGAAAAGTGCTAAAAAAAAGACAAAATGTTTGGGTGCCACTGATATGGATCATTCCTCAGCAGGACATCAAGTTAATTCCGTGGGTAGAAAAACTGTACATTAGAGATCACATATATTTAGTGGGGATTCTTTACAAGATGTGACGCGAAAAGTGTTTCTAAATGGCGCATGCGCCAACAAACGCGAAGAGTTTACACTATGGAATCACGGGATGCAGCCAACGTATATACGATATTTAACAAGCCTAAAAGCTAACCTAACGCAATTTAAGCACTCTAGCCTATGAAAGAATGCAACGCCCAAAAATAAAAAGTAAGTTCTGAAATTCTGAAGTAAATGTGTACAGTTAATTAGTATGTACTCTATGTTGGCAGCACTGGAAGTCTTTGTTGTACAAAATATCCGTTAAAATCAATATGGCTACCACGTCTCCATGCTACGTATGTACCTAGTTAAATATCATAGAAAAAATATATTGGAACAATCGTTAGAAAAAATGTAAAAATCATTGTAAATGGTGGGAAATAATTTGAAAAAAAGAAACCCTAAGAATAAAATTTGACAGGAGTTTATGAAGGAATTAAAAAAGTCGCGTCACAGGTTGTAAATAATAGTCTACTTAAAATTTGATTTTGGATAACCCTGCATTTAATATGTAGTTTCTCTGCGTGATAACATAATATAAGTTACAAGAAAGGCGACATTATGCCTTTTTATTAAGCATTGAAAGTTGTACTTACTGAGTGGTATTGCATTTTAGTAGCAAGAAGGGGGCTTGAGAGCGTCCATATGTCACCAAGTACTTACCTAAAAAAAAAAACAAACACATTAATCATCTCTTGTTATAATGTGACTGGAACCAAGTGTAAAACTGCTTATTCACTAGACACTTGTATGCACACTCAATTGCATTTTATCTTCCACATCAACTACTTAACGAGGGAAATAATTCATGTAGAATTTGGAAAAGAAATTAGATTCTTATTAGGTTTCAAAAGTGGGGGAAGAGAAAATGGAACAAGAGTAAAAAAAGAAAAGAGATAGAGGTGAAAGAAACATTAGATTTGCTTATGTTATACGTGATCTAGTCAAGCGTGATTTATTACCAGAACAACTAGACATCTTGAAAGCATCAAGTTTTCAATGACACTTCATCTTATTAGACTGCCTAAGAATTGTATTAATAGTTATGCTAGTTTTGTAGAACAATGCTTATTTCAATACTTCTAATATACAAGATTTCGAGGGAGAGATTACACTTCAAGTGAGAAAATTATCTTTCGTACTTCGTATTATGAATCTGGATCATCGATTTCGATGACAAATGATACCGTATTATGTCCTACCCATCGGAGTCTACGAGACTTAACAGTTCTTATTATACATGGTTACCTATGAAGAACATTTAGCTCCCTCTTATGTAGTCTTCTCCATTCACCTGTCTGAATAATAATAATAATAATAATAATAATAATAATAATAATTCACATTTTGTCTACGTTAAATGGCGTACACAAACGTTTGGTAGTTTAAACATTTATCAAATGCTTGTATTTCTGTCTCAGTGGAATAAGAAGTTCATTAATAGCCCACTGATAATTTAAATTTTTATGTTTATATATTTTTTAATTTTGCGACGTTGATTTCTTTTAACGGGTCAGGATTCATTATTTCACGCTTTTGTGATGTCATTTTACATTAAAAAATGAAGACAATTGCTGATCTTATTCATACGGTAATACAGATTAAATACATATACAGAGCTATTCAGAAAGAAGGAACAAGATTTCAAACATTTATTTCTTCCAAACTACAAAAAATATAAACCCAATTCCAACGTTCCTGAAGAGAGAAAAGTTCAATTTTCACTATTTTATGCATTCAATATGAACATTATGTGTTATACGACAAATATCAAAACGGTAGCTCATTTCATGCCACACCCGAATCCGCTGGTCTATAGTTATCGAATTCACAGCTTCAGCAATTCGATGTCGCACATTTTCAAAAGTGTCAGGCATAGGGGGAATAAAAACGGGTCTTTTACGTAACCCCACAGGTAAAAATCATACAGGGTTAGGGGTTAGATCTAGTGATCTGGGAGGCCACCGGCGATGAAGATGATCTTCTGCTCCTCCTCATCCAATCCAACAGCGCCAATGCGACCGTGATCGCAACTTCAAGCAACGGCGCCAATGCGGCCGTGGTCGGAACTTCAAACTTTTCTCTATCTAGGAACGTTGGAATTGTGTTTCTATATATATTTTTTTTTTTTTTTAGCTTGGAAGAAATGAATGTTTTTAAGTCTGTTCCTTCTTTCTGAATAGTCCTGTATTTTTTTTACGAAAACAGTAAGAAGAATTTTATCCAGAATTTGAAAAGTGACATAGCATCCAAATACTTTCCGTAACTTAAATAATTTACATGATTAATTTTTGCAGTAACTAAAGCACAATACTTAGAAGTCATAATTATTACCCTTGTCATTATTATAAGAATCTAGTGTGAATATGAGGAAAATATTTTCCAAAATATAAAGAAAAGGGACTGCCAAAATAGTACCTATATGGTAAATATGAAATTATAATGACAAAATGTGATAAAAAAATTAAGTTCAAGTTTTTCTTAGCAATCAATAAATTGGTAGGTAAATATTGATCTTTCGAATGAACATGAATTATTATGCATTTATATTATAATTACAAAAACATAGGAAATAAAAATATTTAATTATAAATAGTCAAATATCTTTGAAGGTTTTAAACCAAAAAGGCAATCATTAATCATTCACATAAACATTATTTCAAAGCAACAATACAGATTCAATCCGTAACTCATTGTTATAATAACTAACTGACACTATCGAACAAAAGTAGTTCCAAGGTGTCCCCCAGACGTTATAGCTGGTTTTCTGAACTTGCAGTCGCCATTCCTCACGAAGCTGGGTGACCACCGTTCCCATATTGACCGAAATTCCATGAGACATTTTCATCCCTCATGGAGTCTCGAACCAGCGAAGGTCCCGTAACTCTGCGCCACCACCCAACATAATATAACCTACAGTAAAATAGTTGGTCAAATCTAATTAAAGTTTTATGTTAATGTTTATTAAAATGTCTGTACATAATACTGTAATATGACTGGGTACAGTTTCAGATAACACAACTAGATACAGCGAGAGGGGTAATGTATAATCAGCGATGTCAGTTGGTAATTCAAAACAATGCACGTTTCATTATATAACGGGACAACTTACCATACGTTCCCGTCCGCTTTTAAGTACGACAACGTGTAATTATTACACATGGACTAACTCACGTTATTGATTAATATTTTCTATTCACTTGTTGAACTTTTAATCATGCAGGCTAATCTACTCATATGTGTGAATTTGGGCCTACATAGTAACATACAAACACAACCTACTGAACACTTTTTTAAAAATAAAATGTTATTTATCATAAGTAATGCCACGAGTGATTTCCAAATTATCGATAAATTCACGACTCACGAAGTGAGGAGTGAATTTATCTAGAGAATTTGGAAATCAAGAGTGGCATTTGTTAGGACTATTTAACGAATAAAATTAAGCTGTTTACTCACAAATCATTATTTAACTGTAGTTATTTTAAAATATTTATATATCTAATGTAAACGGCGATGTTTGAAAACAAATGAGAAACGATAGGTATGCTACATCTGCTTCTTTTGTTTATCACTGCAACTAGATCATACTATTTCAGAATATTAAAAAGGAGGAGCTTTCTTTAATATGGTAATTATAACACTGATAAATATTTCGTGAAACACGACTCTGATTGGTTGTAAAACAGAAATCATTGAAACGTGATTGGTCATTGACTCCCATTTGGGGCATGAGTTAAATAGTCATTTTAATTTACGATAGTTAACTGTTTATAATTAAAGTATATTTGCAGATTTTATTTTCCCCGACTCGAAGCGAATTCACAAGGAATATAGCTGTAGAGATCTTTTTCATCACGAAAACAATTTTGAAAATATATATATATATATATATATATATATAGGCCAATATACAAATTTTCTTCGATCCTAATTACAAGGAAACTATCAACCATTGCATGCCGAAACCCACCTTGAAATTTCGCTCAGAGAAGCGTTGTGATGCACCAAAGCCGTGTTCAAAAAATTATCTGTCTTTTTAACTACAAGGTACAGATATCGAAGCCAGAATCCAGCAAAGGCAATCCACTGTACGAAGCAGATGTACACTTAGAAACAAGAAGAATGAACGCTTCAAAAAGCAAGAGTCCCTGTTATGGCCCAATGCGCATGCTCGAAAAGCTAACGCATTGTTAAATGTTTTAAATACGTGAATTTGATTTTAATCGCCTTAAATATTTAAAGAACAGTGGAGGAGACATGTTTCTAGATATTTACGAGTGTTCGGCAAATGTAATATTACTCAAATTGCGATATTTTAAATAAAGTCCAACTCTCGTTTATAGTGTAACAGTAAACAAAACAACTAATATCCGACGTTCGAGTAGCGTAGATCGTTAAAACACTTGCAAAAAATAAGTAAGAGCCAGGGTTCGAATCCGTCGACAACGTTCTTTTCATTCATTTGTATTTTTGGAAAATACATCCTATAAAATTTAATTCCTGCCACATAATCTACGTCCACTTTACACTATTTTAAGTAATATTCCTGCCTTCGTAAACTCTATAATACTATTTAGCTACAGGTATAAATTTAATTGTGTGTGCAGTACCACGTTTTAATAATAATTATATAAATTTATGTAACACAATATAATATAGCTTCATATATTTATGTGTTTGTTTATTTATTTATTACGAATTAGTGAGGAAAAGTTTCACACTTCAATTAATGAATTAATTTATATATGTCAAGTCCAGCATAATAATAGCTCTTGGATGATGGGCAATAATAATAATAATAATAATAATAATAATAATAATAATAATAATAATAATAGTAATAATAATAATAATATTATTATTATTATTATTATTATTATTATTATGTTATTATCCATCAGTCCACGGCTGTGGTCTCGAGGTAGCGTGCTGCCTTGTCCTGCAGCGGGCCCGGGTACGATTCCCGGTCGGGACAGGCTCCTGGGAGGATTATTTCGAGGTTTTTGCTCACCTGTAAGACAAATGTCAGGAAGCTTAGAGCCCAACGGTCCCGGAAAATCATCCGACCATCATCATCATCATCCTTCACCGGTGTGGAAAGCAACGGCAAGCTACCACACCTATAATTCCGTTGTAAAGCTGCAAAGCATAGCATGAAAAATGCAATGATTACAGTGAAAGACCTACCCTCGAGCAGGATTACTATTGATGGATTATCCATCATCTATAATAATAATAATAATAATAATAATAATAATAATAATAATAATAATAGTGGGATGTATCAAAGGATGTAATTACCTGGGGATCAAAATTAACTCAAAATACACCCAAGAAAATTAAATTAAATGTAGAATTCAAAAAGGGAGATCGGTAATAACTATGTTACACGGAGTTTTGTGGGATAAGAACATAAGAATATATTCCAAATTACAAATGTATTAATCCATAATTCGAAGCACGCTAACATACGGTGCAGAAACTTGGCAGTTGAATAAAAAATTGAATTTAAAGTTTATGTCTACTGAAATAGATTGTTTCAGACGCCAAGTAGACATTCTAAATTGGAAAATATCTGAAATACAATCATCAGAAAACAAATGTAATTCCAAAATTCAATATTAGATTTTGTGAGATACAGACAACTAGAATCGTATGGTCATATACGTAGGATGCCAGAAAATATAATACCCAGACAAGCTTTGGAATTGATTCCACCTGGTAAAGGAAAAAGAGAGGTCAATATAGGTTTAAATGGATGGATGGTGTAAGAAGAGGTATGAGGGAGCTAGGTCTCAAAGAATTGGAATGGGAAGATAGAGAAGAATGGAAAAAGAAGAAAAAGAAGTAAAAATATGTGGGCACAGGAGTATGTTTTATTACATTGTAAACATGTTTATAACAAAATAAATAAATAAATAAATAGTAATAATAATAGTAATAATAATAATAGTAATAGTAATACTTCCAAATAGTTAGGACTTTTTTTAAAGAATGATCATACAGAATGAAGTAGAAGTCATTTTAACAATTAAAAAATTAACCTCACCGGAAATCGAACCTGTGGCCTCTTGCATACGAATCAAGCCACTAAGCACTGAGCTAAGCGTTGGCTGCCTTGTTACTTTTAAAGGGAAAAATCTTTAAAGGAAGAAGTGAAACGTATTGTAGCTCTACTGTGCAATTAGTTTACTCGTATGAATCGCGCGTTAGAACTTAAAATATTCGAGATTAAGAGTCGGCCCATTCTTTTTGTTACAACTAGAGACAAAAACATGAGCCATATCTTAAACGCACATTTCTTCTAAGTCCTACTAGGCACAGCGCTGGGTTCAAACTAGGAAACTAGTCATAATTATGCAGTCCCTGAGCTATTGTGTTATGTGGCATGAACTGAAGACACTTCTACGTGTCCTATTAGGTCAGCGGTAAACATGCAGTCACTGTTTCTGTTAATGAAGGTCGCAGATTCGCGTCCTCAATTATGCAGTTTTTTTGTGATATTTGTAATAAAATGTATTATGAATTAAATACATTTCATTTTGACATTTGAATTAAATCAATGTTAATGTCGTTATTGTAACAATTATATTTACCAGATTCAGGGTTTGTTCTAGGTAATTTCAATGTATTGCATTCATATCCAGTTTTACCATGGCTCAGCGCACACACAAGGACATAGGCACAAGGAATCTCTCATTGCACTGGTAAACGTTTCAGGGTTTTCTGCTCGTGAGGCTGGAAGGCGTTTGAGAGTCCCTGCATCTACAGCTCAGAGGTGGGTGAGATTATCCAGGGAAGGAATTGAAAACCATCGTATTGGTTCAGGAGGAAGACGTGTTTCCACTCCCCAAGAGAATGAAGCTTTAGTTGCACAAGCCCATAGGAACCGCTTCCAAACTGCTTCTCAAATTAAATCAAATTCTCAATTCCCTGGATCAGCTCGGACAGCCCTGCGGCGTTTAAATGATGCAGGACTTCTTGCACGGACAGCAGCAAAGAAGGAACACCTGACAGACAATCACAGATTTTTTCGGCTCGCTTTTGCAGAGGAAAATGCCAACCGTGATTGGATTAATATAATATTCTCAGACGAGGTGACATTTTCTTCTACCCATGATGACAAAGTGATTGTCTATCGTCCAAAGGGGTCTCGATACGATGCAGAATACCTGACTAGAATTTTTCGTCATGGTCGCGTATCTGAGTCGTGTTGGGGCTGGATATCATGGGACGGTCTGGGTGTATTGTGGAAGCTGGACGACACACTAAACAATGTGAAGTATAAAGCTATTCTAGAGAACATCTTCATTCCATCTGTCAGGATGGCATATCCTGATGAAATTATTGAATTCGTACAGGATAATTAACTTGTCAACACTTGTCGAGCGGTTTCAAACTGGATCTCGGAGAGGCAGGATATCAGAGTGATAGACTGACCACCCTGTTCATCAGATTTGAATCCAATCGAAAATGTGTGGGCTAAGATGAAAAGAGATGAACTCTAATTGGCCTGCAGATACACGAAAGACTTATGGGCACAAATTCAAACACGTCTGGGATGCTCTAGCCGATCGTCCACGCGCCTGTAGAAATTTGATTGCATCAATGCCCCGCAGATTGAGGGCGGCAATAGATGCTGGGGGTTCATACATACGATATTGATTTTATATAATTGTAGGCTTTCACGGCCGGCGTCTTGATCCATATTTGGTTCGTCTTCCGGGCTTATAGGCCGTGGTCTGGTTGTCTTCTTACTCGACGTTTCGTCTACTGCTGCGGTAGACATCATCAGGAGATACTGCGTGCTTTCTGTGAACTCCTCAACAGTCGGCTGCAGACTGGCTGGTCGTTGGAAACTGTCTCTCTGTTTATAGCTAAACCCCGGGTGGAGGGGAGGTTTTCAGCGCGCACCGAGTTTTGCGCTGTATTGCCGTGTGCAGAAGTCATAGGGTTCGTTGTCGTGTTATGCAGTGTTGGGATCCAAATTTTGTTTATCTTCAAGGTTTCTTCTTTTTTGTTGAAGGAATTTTTATGTTTATATATTTCTATGGCTTCTCTGTATAGTCTGGTGTAATAATGTGATGTTTGTGATAATACCTGGGTATCTTCAAATCTATAATATGTTGTTGGTTGTTCATCAAGTGTTCCGCTACGGCCGATTTTTCATTTTGTTTTAACCTGCAATGTCTCATGTGTTCTTGTAATCGTGTGTTGATCATTCTTTTTGTTGTACCGATGTACACCTCTCCACAACTGCACGGGATACGATATATACCGGCATGACTCAAAGGATCTCTAGTGTCTTTGGCTGGGCGCAGTATATTGCTGATTTTTTGTGTTGGTTTGTATGTTGTTGCTATGTTGTATTTCTTTAATATTCGTCAAATTTTCTCTGTTGTTGTTTTGATATAAGGTAGGTAAACCTTACCATTTATCTCTTCCTTGTTTTCGTTTTCGGGGCCTATATTTCTTGCGATTTATGGCTCGACGAAAATCTGTTTGCTGTATCCATTGGTAAGAAAAGCTGCGTGGAGATGATTGATTTCTTCTTGCAGATACTGTGGTTCCGAAATCCTTTTGGCTCGTTCAACCAGGGTTTTTATTATCCCGCGTTTTTGTCTAGGATGGTGGTTAGACTGTTTGTGTAGGTATCTGTCTGTGTGAGTATTTTTTTCCTGTAAACCTTGTGCCCAAGTGTCATGTCTTGATTTCGGATTACCAAAACATCCAAAAACGGTAGACTGTTGTTATGTTCCTTTTCTATGGTGAATTGGATGCTGGGACAAATCCCATTTATGTGCTTCTTGAAGTTATCTAGTTCCTCCTCACCGTGTTCCCAAATGACGAAGGTGTCATCCACATATCTTAGCCAAACTGTGGGTCTTAAGGTAGCATTCTCCAAAGCCTGTTTTTCAAATTTTTCCATGTAGAAATTTGCTATTACGGGACTTAATGGACTTCCCATGGCCACGCCATCTATTTGTTCGTAGAATATACCTCTCCATTGAAAATAAGATTCTGTGAGACATATGTTGTAGAGCGCTGTTATGTCTGGAGGAAAGAGTTCTTGTAAGTATGTCATAGTTTCTCCGATAGGTACCTTGGTGAAAGATACCCAGGTATTATCACAAACATCACATTATTACACCAGACTATACAGAGAAGCCATAGAAATATATAAACATAAAAATTCCTTCAACAAAAAAGAAGAAACCTTGAAGATAAACAAAATTTGGATCCCAACACTGCATAACACGACAACGAAGCCTATGACTTCTGCACACGGCAATACAGCGCAAAACTCGGTGCGCGCAGAAAACCTCCCCTCCACCCGGGGTTTAGCTATAAACAGAGAGACAGTTTCCAACGACCAGCCAGTCTGCAGCCGACTGTTGAGGAGTTCACAGAAAGCACGCAGTATCTCCTGATGATGTCTACCGCAGCAGTAGACGAAACGTCGATTAAGAAGACAACCAGACCACGGCCTATAAGCCCGGAAGACGAACCAAATATGGATATTGATTTTGTTTTTGTTAATGTTTTCATTTTAGAAGATATTATTTTCTTTCCTGATTTATTCATTAGAATAAGGTTTTATTTATGTTTTTCTGTGGACATTAAAGCCATAAATCTCAAATATAAAATTAAATATGAACCAGTATTACAGGCGAAATGATATTCTAACATTCAGTTTTAAAAAAAGTAGAACGGGAATCGAACCAGTGAGGTTACGAACGAAGACGATGCCTGTTAAACCTCTCGACCACGGAAACACACTAAGTGACTAAGCCAAGGTCTCTCTTTCATGTTGCTTGAGTGTGCACTGCGTTTATTAGCAAACAATCCAGTACAATTACTGAAAACGTGTTGATGTGAATACGGCTTCTGCGATCGCTCACGAAGTTCGCCGATCGGTTGATAGAATCTGCGGATGACTCATATATACCTTTTTTTTAAGGTTGTACATCCCTACACGAATTAAGATCGGAATGAAGTGAGGCAGAACGGAGGGTAGTGGGGGTTATCCTGTCTGTCAATACAGGAAGTGTATCACTTCCCTAAAATTTAAATGAGAGTTTTAGAGCTGGGTTTTAGTGTCTTGTAGTTTAACACGGCAGATGATTTTGTGGACACGGCCTTTGTACATCACAACGTTTTACTGGAAGAAATTTCAAGGAGGTTTCGGCATGCAATGGTTGACAGTTCCCTTGTTGGTAAAACACAAAAACGACCATGATATATATTCAGGGTGTAAATTAATTATACGGCTCAAATTTAACTACTTACAGAGGTGTATTTTACAAGTAATTTGAGATAGGGAACCAATGGTCTACGAGGGAAAATGGGCGAGTTATAAGGAATCCAAGTAATCGACAATTAATACAGATAAATCAATAGGAGAGTAAAGTAGGAGAGAAAATTATATTAGAATAACTTCAGATCATTGTATGAATTCCGAGATCCTGATTTCTAATAATTAATCAAAAACGATTATGAAATATTGGATTATCAAATTACTTAAAATGTCGAAATTAGCAGATGATCGCACGCCACTGCAGTGGCTAAAACAGAATCGGTACAACGTGAGCCTTAGGTCAGTGTTAAACGTGCAGAATCTGTGTAGTTTACGTGAGGCTTAATGGTTAACGCGGTGGATTTGAGATTCGAACATTGATGGTTCAAATCACGGCAGGCCACTTTTTTGTTTTTTCCTACTTTTTTTTTCTTTCCCTGCGTGTGTACTGTGATATCTTGACACTGAAATTTGTTCAGTATAGCCATGCGCAAAATACCTACTCCGGTATTGGTTAATACATTAACATCTGATTAAAAGATACTTTGGTATCAGTCGAATTACATGAATGCATCATGGACATATTTGCAGTTATGCTGAACTTGCCGAAATGCTTTAGATTTATGATGCAGCACAAGATAATGGTGCAAGAGCTGCTGCCATGTACACGTAGCGGTATCCAAATAGACGCCAACCTCACCGAACAACCTTCGAGCCTGTTGAATGGCGCTTGCGGGAGCATGGCACGTTGAAGTTAAACAGAGTAGACGCCGGCGAAAGACGTACGCGCCGCACTGCAGAGTTCGAAGAAAATGTTCTTTATAGGGTGGAAAGATGATCCTTCTACTAGTACTCGTGCTATCGCACGTGTAATGGGCACGAACCATCAAATCACATGGAATGTCCTGCACGAAAACCAGCTCTATCCCTTTCATCTCAAAAAAGTACAAACCTTACAGCCAGTGGACTTCGCTCAACGGGTACAATTCTGTAATTGGACTTTGCTGCAGCCACCGCTGTTCTTTTCCTCGGTGTTATTCATTGATGAAGCAATATTAAATACGGACGGGCTGGTTCTGAACTCAAAGAATAATCATATGTGGGAATATGAAAATCCTCATGCCATCTTTGAGAGAGGTCACCAGCAGAGATTTTCGGTGAACGTGTGAGTAGGCGTAATTTTTGACCACGTCATCGGCACCTACATTCTTCTCCAGAGATTAAATGGTGTCATTTATATGACTTTAGAGCACGTCCTACCTAAATTGCTTGAAGAAGTTCATCCACACATCAGAATCCTCCCCATTTCTGCCGGAATGTGCGAAATCATTTGGATGAAATGTATCTTGGCAGCTGGTTTATAGGAAGAGTTAGTTCAACAGTAGTGTGGCCAGCTCGCTCTCCAGATCTCTGTCCACTTGGTTATTTTTTGTGGGGATACCTGAAAATACTGGTGTTTGCGACCCCTGTTGATACAGATGAACTGTTAGTCGCACGCATAATCGCAGTATGTGATGTGATCTTTGAGACACCTAGTACCTTGAACGGAATACGAGAATTCTTTAGTCCCCGATGTCGTCTGTATTGTGAGAATGGTGGTAGCTACTTTGAACAACTTCTCTAATGAGCCTGCCTGTGCTTTACTTCTACTTTCTGGTTTATTAAAATGTATTGTTACTTATTTCCCAATATCATTACGTATGCCATGTGTACATACACTGTACCTCTTCATATTATTAACTTTGTGATCACTGCACTATCATTTATTTAAGTACATAAGTACTATACAGTACAATTGCACATTTTATGTACGAAAACTATTGTACTCAACAGTATGTTCATTATTACAATCTTTCAAACAATTGTCTGTACAATACAAACGTAGATAGTTTTTCAACTCACTTACTGCGCAGACATTCCAATACCATATTCTGTAAAATAATGAATAAATTATTAAACCAGATTTAAATCTACGCACGTAACTAATTTATAGGACATATATAATAAAGTAAGAAAGGGGGAAAATGTACACATACTGTAGGTAGTTTCGAACGTGATGAATCAATCTTACATTTGCGTCGGTAGTAACACTTCTATAACCACTGAGCTAAAGGCGCATGCTTGTTCCAATCTACAGTCTCTGTATGATATTATTTCCATTTGAATTTGAAATAATCAGTAGTGTGCCAACCGTTTTACAAATTGAATCATAACTTGGACAATTTTTTTCTAGACTATTAGTTCATTATCTCAAATTGCTTATATAATACCCCATATACGTAGTTAAATTTGTACGGTATAAATCATTTACACACTGTATATATATATATATATATGTATATATATATATATATATAGTCCACCGCTGTGGTCTCGAAGTAGCGTGCTTCCTTGTCACGCCGGGCCCGGGTTCGATCCCCGGTCGGGGCAGTTTTTCTGGGTGAGGTTTCTATCGGGGTTCTTCCTCACCTGTAAGACAAATGTCAGGAAAAAGTTAAGGCCCAAACGGTCACCCAAATCATATGGCCATCATCATCATCATCATTATCATTATCATCATCATTATCATTATCATCATCATCATCATCCTTCACCGGTGTGGAAAGTAACGGGAAGCTTCCACACCTACAATTACCAAGTAAAGCTGCAAGCATAGTGCAAATGCTATGATTGCAGTGAAGGACCTACCTTCGGGCAGAATTACTGCTCTAGATGTCAAAATTATATTTTTGGAACCAAACTCGACATATAGCGATAAATGAAAGAAAAAGCAAGGTCAAGATCATTAACCATAAAATTAGACCATTAGTAGTGGGGGTTAACACGGAGCGAACATTTAAAAACAGATCTAGCGGCGGCAACTCTCGTGCTTCTTAAACGAAGCTCGGTTTATCCTACTGAAAAAAACGAACAAGGTCATCTCCAAATATCAGCGAAATCCGACTATTAGAAGTGGAGGATTGTCTGAAAGCCGAAATTTAAAAACAATTCTAACTGCAGCCTTTTCTTTTTGCAATGAAACTGAATAAGTCGTACTTATTATATATATATATATATATATATATATATCCATGCATAGTAATTCTGCCCGAGGGCAGGTCTTTCACTGCAATATCATAGCATTTTCATGCTATGCTTCGCAGCTTTGCTAGGGAATTATAGGTGTGGTAGCTTCCCGTTGCTTTCCACACCGGTGAAGGATGGTAATGATAATGATAAAGGATGATGATGATGATAACGGCAGGATGATTTTCGGGAACCGTTGGACCCTATGCTTCCTGACATTTGTCTTACAGGTGAGGAAAAACCCCGAAAAAACCTCACCCAGGAAGCTTGTCCCGACCGGGGATCGAACCCGTGCCCGCTGCGTGACAAGGCACGCTACCTCAAGACCATGGCGTGTGTGTGCGTGCATGTCAGTTATGTATATATTCCGTAAACCACTAAAATCAGATCATCAGTTCGACTTGATCAGAAATTCACTTAGATGATGCAGTTCTGCGCGACCGAATTGTTTGTTTCCTATAAAGTATAAGTACTTTTGTACGTTTACCCTCTTACTAATAATCCATATATAACTTTTATACAAGGTTTATACACACCTCAGTTGAAAATTCTTACTAATAAACACTGTATTAGCTGTTCAGTGTAGAAGAGGTGTACAACTTTACATGCGAATCGTTATACATGCCTCCACCCTTGTTTAAGCATTCTATAACTAGACAAAATGTCGGACATCAAGATCAACTGATTGTTTCCTTATGATATTGATGAAAGTTTCCTTAAATTTAACCCAAAATGCAACACTGTAACGACTGTTTGATGGATGCACAGGGCATAAATAATATTAATAAAGATCTGGGTAGGAAAATAAAATAAAGGCATCATAAAATGCCTTTCGTTACACTCATTCTCGATTAGGCCTAAAAATATTTTAAAATTGAACATTGAATCACAAAAGGATATGTTCTACAATAATTGCTGTAGACAAGATTTAACTGAATGTAGCTTAAATGCTTCATAATTTTATTTTAAGAAAACTTTCTTGCATCTTTAATACATAACACACACACACCGATATAAAAATGTATTTAAGTATAGAGGTACTATTATTGCACTACGCTGTATGTTAACTTGGTAGTCTTGTGGTTAGAGCGTCTGACTACGATGCGTGAGGTCGTAGGTTCGATTCCCGTTCAGACTATAGTGATTTTTTTTCGCTTGAAATGATATTTTGTTGTTGGTAACATTTCCTACTATTTTGAACGTTTTCTAACGCATCTTAAAACACTGCATATAATTCATAAGTAATGGGGAAAGCTTTTATTAGTTTCCAAGAATTGGTCGAAATTCTTGACGTTAGATGGCAGCACATTATCTGTGAAACCAATTCAACGTTTTATTTGACATTGCGTGAAGTGAAATGTATATAAATTAAAACACACTTATTTTTTTCCGTACCTCCTCAATTAGGGAATCTCTATTAATTCTTATCCATATTCATTTCTTACACAATAATCACTAGTTGATGTTGTTTTATTTCTGTTACAAACTGCGAGTAATATTGTTCTGACGTCATTATGATGACGAATATGTGACGTATTATGTATAACTGCTGTTTTGTTATATAGCTCCGGCACAACGTTTATTAGTAAGGAAATTATACGTGATCTACATAAGGCTTATATATTGTATAATTAAACAACTGATGAAAGCCTGTATTAGAGATTTTTATTAGTAAGACTGTAATGTTTTAAGATTCATAGCCAAACAAAACGTAAAACTATACAAATTTTAAATACGATATGAAAGTGTATTACTTTGTTGGTTTAAAATTCTACGTAACTTATATTTTCGGTTTTACCTCAAAACACAATTTGAGTACATGATCGCACCAGGATCTTCTACTTGATTGTACCCAGTGTTGTAATTCCTTTACCTTTTATCCAACGCTAAGACTCCGGAATTCCCTAACACACGAGATATGGTGTTGCCGAGCAGTAGTTTATTTCTGTAATTGGTCTCTCTGCAAATTAACTGAAGGTATCTGATAGTTCATTTCTCTAATAATATTAATTTGTTCATTTTTATTTCAATTTAATGTGTATTTTTTATAATTCTTGTTTAGTTGGTTAAATAGCCGTGATCCAATTTTGTAGAAACTCGACGTTTCATCTACTATTGAGGTAGACATCCTCAGGAGGTTCTGCGCGCTTCCTGTGAACTTCTCAACTGTCGGCTGGAGACCGACTGGACGTTAAAAAAGCCAAAATCAACAAGAGAGAAGAACATTGAATGCGGATTTGATGCGACTATTGTGATGCCTGCCAGGTTCTGAATTCAGGAGCTGGCATGAGGATGATGGCAGAACCCATTAACCCCTTAAAAAATTGGTACAAGTGTCATCTAGGCGATACTAATTTAATTAATATGTGTAAATTATTTACGCAGACATTCACACCATGTAGAGAGACCGGCAGCATACGTGCCTCTTTGTGTTCCTTCTTTTTAAGGAGTTTTATGCCGAAGACCGAATACATTTTAATGTCATTATTTATTTTAGTGTTGATGTGTTGTTATGTTTGTTAATAATCGCAATTGATAAAATGATATAGGGTTAAGCCAGTTCGAGTATTGACGGAGGGACAGATGGTGATCCATTCATCAGCCATTGGCAATGACGGATTTTAAATGTTTTTATTGATTTTAAATTATGCTTTTTATTTTTAATTTGTTATTGTATTATATTTAATGGGGTTTTAAGTATTTTAGCAACATGGTGTATGTAAAAGTAAAGTAAAGTGATCCCACAACAGACCCGGAGGCCATTGGGGTAGTAGGAGGTTAAGGCTCCCACTTTTTCTAGACAATCGGCACTTTATGTCAGCCGGGTTGCAGCCCCTGCGTGACGGCCGCCTTTACCCCCAGAACAAAGCGTCTGGTACACTTTCCCTTTTAGAGGCTGATTCCACCCATGGCCATGGTGTCCCCCAGAGGGTACATGGTGTACGTACTGGGTGTTAATTTAGGAAGTAACATTTTGAGTTTCTTTTAATCAATTTTTTGTGAGAATGGGAACATCTTACCTTAAATTAATGTTGGTTCAGTTTGAACATGTTTCTATATAATCCTCTATATCATCGTCAGTGTCCACAACATAAAACTCAAAAGTTTGAGCAAGCTGACGATGATATAGAGGATTATATCGAAAAATGTTAAAATTGAATCAACATTAATTTGAGGAAAGATGTTCCCATTCTCACAAACACTTGATAGAGTATGTAATATGAACGTAAAATGTCGCGTGTTATCCGTCGGCCAACGAGAGCACAGAATTGGCTTTTCCGTGGCATGGGATGTCTTGGCGGGCGTAGTGCCTGTAGTAAGTGGTCCCCATTCACGGTTGAATTTTTTGCCGAGTGGGGCTTAGAAAAAATTCTTAAGGCCATTTAGAGCGCTGACTGCCCTTTACCGAGACCTTAACAGAGTAGTTATAGCTAATAGTTTAATTTACTTTTTTTCAATTGTTAAATTAAATATGAGCTCTAAAAATTAGTTTTAATCGAATTTAGAAGATGATATTGAATGTATAATTCAACTAGTTGACCGAGATATGTATTTGGAAAATAAGTGCCCCGATTTAATTTTTAATTTGGAATATCTTAAAGGGTAGTATATATTTATATGATGAAAGTTAAAAGTTAAATTGTACCTGTTGGTAGGTGCCGTCGTCCTCAACTTTGTTGAAATATTGTATATAAAATTAACTGGAGCGTTTACGGAAGCTATCTTCCATCTTCTGCAGGTTTGAGTTTCCGCTACTCGTTGTTGTTGTGTACGGTGACGTATACATATTATGAAAGTTAAAAGTTAAATTGTACCTGTTTTACTAGAATTGATAATATATATTTACTGGTGGAGAATTAGGAAGTCTCTCCGGCATTTACCTTGACGTTAAGAAAACTATCGACACCTTAACAGAGCGATTTAAAGTTAATTGTAAGTATCTAAAATGGCTAAAAACATGTGTTGCCGGGATGCATCGGCTCTTGGGGTTAACTAGCCTCCGGATTCACCATTTTCAGTATTCATCAGCTATTTTAACAATACGAGGGATCCATATAGGTACCGCTATAATTAACATCTTCCAGCAATCAGTAGCCAATTATTTGTCCCATTTCATCTCCAACATAGATAATACATATCGATACGTTTTTTTTTACGATTTACTTGGGCTTCGACAACACGGCAATGCCATGTAGTAAATTATGTTCTTCCTCAGAGCTCGTAAATTGTATGCTAAACGTGGTAAATAAACTTCATATTTAATGTACCCTATGGGAAAAAGCCACAGGGCATCAAGTCAGGTGAACTGGAGGGCCATTTGACGAGAGTCTGATCGTCGGGCATCGTCCGTAAAACCCAATGTTGCGGGAGTTGCTCATATATCCACAAACTTGGTGATGAAAATGCGTAAAAGCAGCATCTTATTGAAATATGAAATCTGGTTTGTCTTCCAAGATCTGTGACATCAACCAGTATGTCAACATATCAAGATAGATGAATCTATTTACAGGCTTTTCAGAAAAAAATAATAATAACAGTCCATACACCTTCTCTCTGAACAAAGCACAAAAGACGATTGCTTTAGAATTCCGCACAACTTCCACCCAAACTCTAGAGCTTGTATTTCGTAGTTCGCATCACTCTAACGTTATCTGTATTCATCTTACCGGTTAAATGGAAGATAGCCTCATCATTGAAAATTAATTTGTCACCAAACCCGTCTACTTCCAGCATTTCTTGAAAAGCAGTTGTAAATTCAAGACGCAGAATCTGGTCGTTCCCTGTTAGAGCTTCATGTAGATGCAGACGATGTTTTCATGTTTAGTCGTTTGTGCAGCACTTTCGACTTCTTCTTCTTCTTTAACATAATTTGTAGGATTTTCATCCTGTTTATTTTCAAAATCACTCCTCGGAGGAAGACGTATTGGATGTGCATTCATCCACTACTTCCACAAAAACTCTCCTAGTTCTCTGCTTGCCTTTACTGTCGATTTTCATGTGCTTCGTGGATAATGTTTCCTTCTCCGGTCAATAGTTTCATCTAATACTGAAGGACGGCCCTTAGATTTTCCTTTACGCAAATATTAAGTTCTTATAAAATGAAAATTTCAAGTCTAACTGTATTGTGCTTCTCCTACAAAACGTATTCCTCTGAAATGTTATTTCAGACTGAGTTGTATGGAATTATAGAACGCTAAACGGTGCAACGAGAACTTATAGGCCAATATATTATATATATATATATATATATATATATATACACACACACACACACTGCTCAAAACAATTAGAGGAACACTTGTAATAAATTGAATAAGTATTGTTTTTTAAAGCTGTGATGCTGAAAGTTGGACAATATGTAAACTGAATTATTAATTTTATCATTGGATACAAATTTTAAAGATCCATGGCCTAAATACAGGGAAATTACCTCAAATAACAAATACAGAAAAAACATGTATTTTGGAAGGCACTGGACACTTCTAATTGGTAAGCTTCCTGATGTTGCTATAGTGACGAATGTTGATTACTGCCTTATTTATTGAAGTCTCTGACAAAATGAGGCATTTAAATGAGTTTGAAGTTTATCATCCTCTACATCTTTTACGACAAGGTCAATCTCTGCGACAAGTGGCTAGAGAGCTTGGGGTTTCTCCTTCCGTGGTGTCCAGGTTACGCAACAGGCACAGAGAGACAGGTCAGTATTGTAGTAGACGTGGACAGGGCCGTAAATTTAAAACAAGCCCCCAGGATGACAGATACGTTGTTCTTCGACAGCGAACAAAAACTGCAAAAGACCTGCAGAATGACCTTCATTTATCTTCCGGAATCCGGGTTTCAGACCAAACCATAAGGAACAGATTAAGGAAAGAGAATATTCGTCCAAAAAGGCCCGTTAAAAAACCACGCTTAACAAATGGGCATAAGGCAGCAAGACGTACGTATGCTGAAAACCATGGTGATTGGAACCTCAACCAGTGGGAGTCTGTGCTCTTCTCGGACGAATCCAGGTATCGTCTTACACGTTGTGATGGTCGATTGAGGGTGTGGGGACGGCCAGGAGAAAGATTTTCTGCAGAGACTGTACAGGAAATTGATAGATTCGGAGGAGGTTCCATAATGGTGTGGGCCGCAGTTATGTACAACAATCGTACGGACCTTGTACTTGTTACCCAGCGACTGAATGCTGTCCGGTATATCGAGCACGTTCTGGAAGAGCATGTAGTACCTGCTGCCATTGGAGTAGGCCCTGGATTTCTGTTTATGCAGGATAATGCCAGGGCACATTCTGCGGCTGTCAGCAGGGATTTCCTGAGGAGGAATGAAATTGAGGTAATGGAGTGACCAGCGGTCAGCCCAGATCTCAACCCTATTGAACACTTGTGGGATCTTCTAGACAGGAAGGTCAGGAACCGACATCAAGCTCCACAAACTCTGCAGCAACTTGGAGATGCTCTGAAGGAGGAATGAGAGAATATCCCGCAAGAGGAAATCCAGAATCTTATTGGGAGCATGCCACGAAGGTGCCAAACTGTCATCGAATTTCGTGGAGGCCATACACGATACTAACTCTACATAACGAGTGTTTATCTTTGAAAAATAAGCACAAGATTCAATTGCTTAAAAAAGTGATCCCACAACAGGCCCGGAGGCCCTTGGGTAGTAGGAGGTTAAGGCTCCCACTTTTTCTAGACAATCGGCACTTTATGTCAACCGGGTTGTCAGCCCTGCGTGACGGCGGCCTTTACCCCCAGAGCAAGCGTCTGATACTCATTTCCGTTAGAGGCTGAGTCGACCCCAGGGCCATAGTGCCGCCAGAGGGTTTGGGTCAGTTTAAAAATCCTGACCCCAACGGGACTTGAACCCTCGACCCTCGGGCTTGTAGCTCAGTACCTTAACCACTACGCTACGGCGTGCCGCATTCAATTGCTTACATAGCGGAATTTATTTGAAAAGTTAATTGTCAGCGTTATTCATTTGTTTTACCGACACGAGCAATAAATAAATAAATAAATAAATAAATAAATAAATAAATAAATAACCACAAATAATGTACTTTATTAATTTCATGTTTGTACCTTTATCCAATGAAACAATATTTGCATATTTCATAGTGTTCCTCTAATTATTTTGACAGTGTATATATGTATGTATATATAGACCCAAATCATAGTAAATTAATAAATACATCATGTTTGCTATCCAATTAAAGGTGCATTTACCAAGATTAAAAAATTGTGATTTTTAAAACATGTATATTAATATGGGGAATTTAATATTGAAAATTAAACTCAATTATAAAATTACAAATTGTGATTCACCAGAACTTCTTAAGTGAACAAAACTATTTTAAACAATGATGAAGGGGAAAACCCCAAATTTTTAATTTTTTGTCTCTGGATACTTGACACAATAGAATCATCATCATAATACATTTAAGAATTTAGCCCATTTGTTGACCTGTTTCGGCCGCAAGAGAAACACCATCCAAGTCTTTTGAGTGGACATCCTGATTTTTTTCTTCCTGCGGGTTGAAAACTTAACTTCAGTTTGGGAATCCTGTGATCGATGAACATGTTGCATCCATCTTGACTTGTAATCAGAAATTCTGTTTTCTAAAGGTTCCATGTGTAATTCTTCTAAGAAGTCTTCATTTTTTTTGTGATCTAGTAGTGTGTATCCTGCAGATAGAAGTAATAGTTAAATGTCAAACCCTTCATAATTAGCTTAATGCAAAGGAGGCCTATATTGAAAATTAAACTGTCAGTTAGACGTCAAATAATTTTCACAAGCTAAGGAATCTTCTGGGGGCACGCCGTAGCGTAGTGGTTAAGGCACTGAGCTACAAGCCGGAGGGTCGAGGGTTCAAGTCTCGTTGGGGTTCAGGGTTTTTAAACTGACTCAAACCCTCTGGCGGCACTATGGCCCTGGGGTCGACTCAGCCTCTAACCGAAATGAGTACCAGACGCTTGTTCTGGGGGTAAAGGCGGCCGTCACGCAGGGCTGACAACCCGGCTGACATAAAGTGTCGATTGTCTAGAAAAAGTGGGAGCCTTAACCTCCTACTACCCCAAGGGCCTCCGGGTCTGTTGTGGGATCACTTTACTTTGTTTTTAAGGAATCATCTAAACTTTCCACATCTGGATACTGAAGGTCAGTACTTCGAATCTAGGAATTCCCAGCTTCTGTAAATTTTCTCCAAACTAAAACTGAAGCACCAGTAAGAAATACTGTTATAAAATATGTACAAGGCAACTAAAGAAGATCACGCCCATACATAATTTTCCATGGTATGAAAGAAAAGTAAATATCTCACTCGCTCTTGTTCTCCAGCAAACCGTGTATAAAGTTCACATTGCTTAGCAAGTCAGCTAGCAATGGATTTGAATATCATTTAGATGTTTTTTTTTTAACTGAATAAATCAACTTAGAATGTTCTTGAAGCTCGCGATCTAAATTAATTTGTTTTATTCATCTTTACTAGCCTTATAAATCTAAGAGGTGTAAAGGTTTATAATTACTTTATAATATTGCCAATTTAAAAAACTGAACTAAAATTATTTATTATCATTATTGTTTACTTAATTCATAATACCTGTATCGTTACCCGATACGAGTTGATTGTATACCCCAACCGTGAGAGCTCATAGCTCACCGACAGCAAACCGGCACAACGGTCGTTGTTCTCCTGTGCTGGTCATTTCCTAATTCTCCCTCTTTGTTGTGTCTGTCGGCCAATTAGTGTACATTAGCTTGTCTCACTATATTTAACTATATTTGGTGAGTTCTATTTTCTATTATTGTTTGTTTAATCACAGTAACTCTTATAACATGCCGACAAATTATATATGAAATCTGGGAGTTCATTTGTAGTAACCCTGTACGTATGTGATCCAGAGTTTTAAAATGTCTCTGACAGATAGTGTCTCTGTAAAGCCCGGGAGGCGTGGGACATGTAAAAAATATCTCCACAAGGACATGTTAAACCAAGGAAAGAATGAAATTAAAAAAGAAAAAAGAAATAAAGAATTGAAATTTAATGACCTATCAGGATGCAAATTTTCAGATTTCACTTATGTACTCAGGCGTAGATCAAATTAATATGGCATACTAAAACGAAAATAAAACTTATTGACTTATTGTTTTTACCCGCTGGTCAAATATATTTCCTCGCAAGACCGTCATGTTCCTGTAAAAATATAGCATGCACCTTGTTATACACGACTGATAGCAACAATTCAAAGAACACTCACTAGGCATTTTAAAATACATTTTCGGGATTCTTGGTCGTGTCTTGCAGTGTTATTTTCTCAATGTTTCCTCGTCTACTGTGGGTGATATCTTCAGGAGATATTGCTTGTTTACTATAATATTATTATTATCGAGAAACGGATGGTTTCGTGTGCTTAACTATTACCTAAATGAATAGTAATGAATATGTCATGAAAACGGGTGTTACCAATAAAATCAGGCCATTTTGTAACCTTAGCAAACACATATGACGACCAGACTGGATGAATAGTAAATCAACAATTATTTCAGACATGGAGTGAGTGCCGGAGGTAACACAAGATGTATCCGAATTTCGTGTGCAAATATGTAAACAACAGATTCGATAGAGAACTGTTACTACGTACATAAAGGGGAATCATGCTATGTTAGACGTTTGGAATGGCGTGGGAACATGACATCAATGGCCTCCAGCAGTTGTCTTAGCACGACATACAACTTGATGCACGGATATCAGACTCATCACCACTGATCGACAGCAAGTAAAACTCTGGAGAAAATCTGCTGGAATGTACTTCAATTTACATACAGCACTAGGTCAACAACTTATAACTCATTAGTGCACCAATATTCACAACATGGAGGCCTATGTTTGTTTAAGTTTCACATTAAAATTTTAAAAAAATGATTGTATACAGTAAGTGCAAAAAGTGAACGTATAGTGGGTAATTTCATCAATTAATTTATTTTACTTTCCTTAATTGATCAATCGGTTCCTTCGGGACGCTCTTCCATAGTAATCATTTTCACTTGGGAAATTAGGAACTTCGATTCATTTTCGATATTCCTAATACTGAGTTGCATTACTATGGAACCGAATAGCAATTTTTGGTTTTTCTCCTGATGTTTATTTTCTTTTAGGAACCATTTAGGTGTTTTTGGTATTATATATATCTCCAACTCCAAGCGCGACAAGCCTTGAAGTCCCTTGGCTTCCAGCCGGCTGCTGGTTTTGAAACACTTGGATCTAAAATATATGATCACAGCGCATCCCAAGATAAACGATCCTAGTGCAAGCTAATAAGTTCTTTTTTTGAATAATATTGAGATATTTGTTAAACAATGCTAATTATTTTGTGTAGCATGAAATATAATAAACTGATTATCTTTTAAATCATGCAAATAATATTCAATTTTATAAAAGCATTATTATTTAATAGCTTTAGAAAGATTTCTACAAAGTTTGTCAGAATTATAGTGAATTACAATGAAAAAAGCAGGTAAGTATCATTTATAATTTAACCTATGGAAATCTAAGAAAAATTCATTACAATATTGCCAGTTAAGAACAGTTCTATGTTTATTTATTTACCATTGTTTAATCTCTCCCTTTTTAGGTACTTTTACGTGCCCCATGAAAACCAGGACTTACAAGGACACAACCTGTCAGAAAGATTTTAAACTCTGGATCACACATATATGTTTTTACCACACAAGGACATGAATGTGTAAGTCAAGTTCAATACCGGGACCACATCCGTGAAAACAAGGCATATAATTTACTCATGCTTTCATACTAAGCAAAGCAAATATGATATAGTTTATTGTGATCACAATCGGGGAAATATGACAACTAAGATAGTAGAAACATTATTTTAAACAAAAATATTCCTTAAGTAAGCTTTTAAAAAAGTAAGGAACATCTGTAAAAAGTAGTAAGGAAGACGATTAAAACGTAAGTTACACGGGGTATTCTAAGATAATATTACTGTAATTATGTTTAGTATCCAATTGGTACCATAATTATTATAATTCCATCACTAAAGAATAAAATGAAGTAGGCTACATTGGAAATGGTATTAGCTTACCAAGCAATTTTAGGCTTAATGAAGATACAAGTGGGTTGGCCTCCAGATGAGAGGTAACATGAAAGAGAGGTGAACAGCTGACCGAAATCAGCGTTATTCTGACCGAACCAATCAACAATTGCAGAGAATCATTCCATAAAACCGCAACTCACATATATGGTATAAGATAAACACTGCTTGGATTGCGATCAAAAGAAAATAAGCAAGGAAATATTAATGGCAAGACAATGGGATAGTTCAACACAAGAGAGGTTTTTACTCAGCTGAACAAATGTAATGTGTAAGAGAAGTAGTTAAATAAATCTCGCGTTTAAAAAGCACATTTGTTAATTTCATGTCTGTTTTACCATATCCAATATAGGCTACATACAATACAAAGACTATGTCCAATCAATCAAATTTTATCTTCCAAACCAAGATTTCCACATCATTTGACGATATACCGTGTAAAATATGTTAATTATGCCACATCCCAGTAAGTAATTTCAGTCTTTACTGTCGATTTGAGTGTGAATTTATTATGAGTAATGACACGAGTGATTTCCAAATCATCGATAAATTCACGAGTCAGGAGGTGATGAGTGAATTTATCTAGAAGATTTGGAAATAAAGAGTGGTACCTGTTAGGATTATTCAACGAATAAAGTAAGCTCTTTACTAAAAATCCTTATTTAAATATAGTTACTGGCATTTTAAAATATTTATATAGGGACCTATGTAAACGGCCATGTTTGAAAACATATCAGATATGTGTGGTTATGTTTGATGTTTAATTTGTTTATTCTAACACAAATAATCCCTGATTCATTGCAACTTGATCATATTATTATTTATTGCCAAATAGGATATTGTACGAATGCACCCTAGTGGAGAAAAAATTAAAACACATCAAACTATATGTTTTAACCAACATTAATTATATGGCCATCATTATCATCATCATCATCCTTCACCGGTGTGGAAAGCAACGGGAAGCTACAACACCTACAATTCCCTAGTAAATCCCCAAGCATAGCATAAAAATGCTTTGATTGCAGTGAAGGACCTGCCCTCGGGCAGAATTACTATGGATGGATGGATAGATTAATTCTTTTAGTAAACAACTCAGTAAAATCATTATTTAAAAACAATAATTGAACACAAATTTATCAATTGTGTGGTTCGAAGGAATCTGTTCATTATTTGCTATATTCAATGTATTTGTTGGAGAGTCAGTCACTGAAAAATATTGCCCTGACCTGTTCAGAATATTAAAAAGGAGGAGCTTTCTTTATTATGGTAAACAAAACTTGATAAACAGCGAGGTGAAAAACGACTGTCATTGGTTGTAAAACAAAATTATTTAAAAAGTGATTGGTCATTGATCCTCATTTGGGGCATGAGTTAAATAGTCATTATAATTACATTACATGGGCATTGTATCAAGGTACATTTTAGATTTTTACGCTGTTGTTCCGAGGTATGCTTGCGTCTTTGCCTCATACGAAGCGTTAGATCCTCGATGGGGACAAATTACCTTGGTGACGCTTTCCATGGGTTTCCTTCACCTTTAAGACAAATGTCGGTAAACGTTAGGGCTTAATACTTCCCGAAAATCATACATTTCACATTTTCCTATTTTAGTATAAATGGATGAGTCTTGTCTCAAATATTTGTGTTCACTTGGAGGTAGCCTTGGATCTGAACTGATCATTAAAGCTATGATTTTTCGTAATATTAACTTTCAAAATATGTTCATATTTATGTAATAATATAAGGTAAAATAACCATAATAGTACCAGTGCCTAAACTGGATGGGGGTTCACTATTAACACTACTCCTGAAATTAGATTCAAAATTAAGTTAATATAGCGCATAAGCAAATTAAAAGACTAAAACAAATACCGCCGGAATGATGTAGACATATTGTCCAGAAAAAACTAAAACTAATAATAATAATAATAATAATAATAATAATAACAATAAAGATGATAATGCGTTACCCTAAAACTAAAAATGTTAATTCTGCCGTTATAGCCTATATGCCCTCAATATGATGACTATTTAACTCATGCCCCAAATGGGAGTCAATGACCAATCACGTTTCAATGATTTCTGTATTACAACCAATCAGAGACGTGTTTCACGAAATAATTATCAACGTTAGGATTATCATATATTAAGCAAAGCTCCTCCTTTTTAATATTCTGAACAGGTCTGACCGTTATTTTGCAGTGACTGAGCCTATAACAAATACGGCTACCAGATTGTATATAATAGTGCTTACATGTCAACATTTGTAGCAATTGATTATACCACCAAAAAAAGAAACCACTGTTTGCACTTTCTTAAATGTATACGACATCAAAAATGAATTAATATACAGATTGATGTGTTTCATTTTTTCTCCACTAGAGAGCATTCTTACAATATTGCGTTCCTTTGGCAATAAATAGTATGATCTGGTTGCAGTGATAAACAAAAGAAGCAGTAGAAGCGTAGGCTACCTATCGTTTCTCATTAGTTTTCAAACATCACCGTTTACTTTAAATATAAAAATATTTTAAATAACTGTAGTTAAATAATGATTTGTGAGTAAACAGCTTTATTTTATTCGTTAAATAGTCCTAACAAATGCCACTCTTGATTTCCAAATTCTCTAGATAAATTCACTCCTCACTTCGTGAGTCGTGAATTTATCGATAATTTGGAAATCACTCGTGGCATTACTTATGATAATCAAAACAATGAATTTTCGGATTGACTTGTCCGTTTTCGCCATGAATCTTTGCTGCCAGTTACACCGGTGACAAGATATATGAAGTCAAGCAATTGGCCTATATCCCCTCGCCTCTCATATCAATGAAAGCCAGAAAACTGATTTTCAGGGAGGTACAAAGAGAGAAAACGAACCTCCACATTTGTAAAGCTTGTCTATGCGAGATCTCCGTGGGAGAAATATATTCCTTGACTCGAGATATCAGTACATATAAGGAACTCGTTCAAAAAGAGAAATACAAGAACATTCTTTTTCATTACAATTATTCGCTATCTTCATAAGTTCAAATTATCCTCGGAGGTTCAGTGAACCATTGAACATATAGGACGCGCCACCTATGAACAGTACATTAACATTTCTTAAAGCATTAATATTAAACACATTAAAATTTAATTTTATGTTAACGTGGATTGTACAGGGAATGATTGGAAAACATTAGCTCCGGATATGGATGTACGGGGAGCTTATGTATGCGCGGCCATGAACCTCTGGCTTCGATAGTGAGTTGTTTATTAATTTTATTTTAGACATTAAGATCAAAGCAAAGTTGAAGAAATAGGTTTTAGTGTTGAGATAAGCTTGAAAACGTTGTAAGAACGGTTTATCGTATTTCTATAAATTCGTTCTAAACAGAATGGATCGTTGTGGTTTTAAAAGTGACCTCCCTGTACCCAAGTCTTCAGCGCTTGCCTATAAGTTATGTATTCCATTCCATAGTAATTCTGCCTGAGGGCAGGTCTTTCACTGCAATTATAGCATTTTCATGCTATGCTTTGCAGCTTTACTAGGGAATAATAGGTGTGGTAGCTTCCCGTTGCTTTCCACAAGTTATATATATATTAGCATTAGTATTATCCAAACCGCGATCAAATATGCTCTGCATGCCGTTTTCCCTGTCCTGAACTGATGTTTTCCAATCATCCCCTGCATAATATACTTCCTTCAAATCATGGTTAATCCCATTCTCCCACCTCATTTTTGGCCAAACTACTGGGCGGTTTTTCCTGGAATTCCTACAATGAGTTTCCATGCCCCTCTATCATTCCCAATTCGTGCGACATGTCCTGTCCATCTCAGTCTTCAATACATATCTGTTATTATATCTGGTTTCCCTTAAAGACCATATAGTTCACTATTATGGAATCTTCTCCATTCGCCTGTCTGTTCATCTAGCTTTGGTCTAAAAGTGTTCCTTATAACTTTATTCTCAAATACTCGTGATCATATATAACTTTATATATAAAAATTAGCCGGTATGGAAAGTAACGGGAAGCTACCACACCTTCCCCAGTACAGCTTCAAAGCATAGCATGAAAATGCTATCATTGCAGTGAAAGACCTGCCCTCGGGCAGAATTACTATGGATGGATAAAAATGAGTGTGAGTTCTGTTTGTATGTTTGTCTGTCTTCCTTTAGGGACACAAAAACGATTTGACCGATTTGAATTTTTTTTTAATTCTCATCATTTATAGGATTTCCTGGGACATTTAAGGCATATAACGTATTACCCTACGTACTATAGGACCGGAGCTCAAGAAAAAGTTTCGGTTCACTAAGAAAGTAGCTTTTTGGATGATTAAATGGCTTACTCTGCCTAAACCATAACAAATATAAAAAATTATATGCACAGAATTTAATATCTCAAAATAATCTAAAAAAAAAGTACGGGACACCAAATGTCCATCTTCTACGAATAACGACTTTCTGCTCATTAATGCTAAGAATATCGGGATAAGTAGATTCCCGGGCAATGTCAGGTAATCAACACGGGGTATCTAAAAATAATTACGATGTACATTTATATATTTTTTTCTTTCTACTTATTCCACAAAACATAAACAAAAATTTAATTTATTTAGGCGTAGCAGCGCACACCGGGTATTAGCTAGTTTGCTGTTCGAATGCAAGTAATTCTTCCCTGACTCTTTGTCACCTTGAAAAATATGTTTCAGTGTAATTACAATCAGTTTATAATATAAACAAATATTGCCATACAGACTTTTATATTTTATTCAACTTACGGTAAAAGTATTGTTTTAGAATAAGAGAGAGAATTGTTTTACGTAAAAAATATTAAATATGTAATCATGATCTAATATGTAAAAATACATAATGATAAATGCATATTTGATAAGATTCTAATTGGTGGGCATTTATCATAATTCGCTATTTATAAATAATTACTAATTACATACAAATCCTAGCCTTATTTATCACTCATCAGAGCACTTGTGTGGTCAAAAACAGTATGTGATCCAGATTTATAAATCCTCTCCCGACAGATCGGGTCCCTGTAATGCGGAGCATGTTAAAGTACTGAGGCGCGACATTCACCCAGCCTCTTCCAACCCAATCATTAATAGTCGGGTGAGGGGAAATAAATCTATAAATAATTAATTAAATAATTGAATAAATCATTACTTATATTTTTAAACAAATCAGAAAAATACATAGAATATAATTATAAAATTATTATTTTTTTTATTAAATGATTCCGTAAAATGAATAAAGAACGTTCAGTTATGAGTGATATAGGGAAAGGCTGATTGATGTCTGTAACGCACTCTATTGTATGTTGATGGGCTCCAGACATTCGTTCAACAAAATAAAGATCAAAATAATTCTTCCCAGTAAACAGGATTTGATGCAGTTATTCAGCCGGTTAGGACTGACAATGCCTAAGCCTTGTACACTAGACAGCTAAATTCAATAGGAAAAAAATAATGCTGAAATTTTGGGAAACCTAGTAAACGAGCATTTTGACATAAGATGATTCAAACTAATTAAAGGTGAACGAAGCCACCAGAACATTCTAGAAAATACTAGAAGCTTTTTACAAAATTAATCGGGATTCCCGGGCTGCTTTGAGGAAACATTTGGTGACGTCACAACGAACCAAATGGTCCAGAACCCTACCACCCGAAATTATAGACAAATGCACCAATTGGTTTAATTTATTTTATCTTAAGGTGGGCGTTATCATATGGTCGCAAATTATATTGAGTGGGAGTAAGTGTTAACCTCACAACAAAAATCTCAGACTAAAATTCACTTCTCTCCTTGTGGTACTACTGGCACGAATAAAATACTCTTCTCGTGGTGCTACTGGCACGAGTAGTTCTCTTAACATATTCATCGTGACTTAAAGTGCTAATGCGAGCACATATCCTCGTAGTCTATCGGCCATCGGAAATATAAAATAGGCGCGGTGTAATTAAGAATTCAACCGTCTACTCAACATAAAGCGTAACCATATGATCGCGCCAATCTTACATACTTTGATTTGTTTTATTGTGTGTGCAACGTGAAATAAATTGTTATTGCATCTCCAACTTGTCGTCTTTTCTCAACGAGATAGAATCGTGTCCGCACAATCCTTGCGTATCCCGGGACCAAGAGCATGTCATCCTACCGCAACCCACTGAGCTACCCGAGGTCCTCGATTAGAAGAGGGATCCTTTCGAATTCCTAACGCCCAAATCCCGTCTTCAACTTATATATATATATATATATATAAACCTCACCATATATAAACCAGTATTCTGTTCCAGTACCTATAAAGAGAGAGGTCAATCTAAGTTAAAAAAGAGAGAGATATTAAACTAAATGTCTACTCTTTAATGAATGTCACTACAAGTAAAGTGAGATAGCCTACTGTTCATAGACGGATGACAAATTTGAATAATTTTATGATGGCATAATGACACTCAGTGTTAAAAAGGTTTATAGGCCAGTTACCGGCAGCGTTTTCCAGGTCGAGCTCTGCTCTTCCACATCGTTGGTCGAGAATTTCAACACGGCTCTTGGGATGCATCAGTGGCGTGCATTACTAAGCTTACAGCAGGTCAAATTAATGTTAAAGTCTAATAACTGTGAACCAGTATTTTACGATATATATTCAATTACAAAGTACACGTATGGAATTACAGTCATATCTGTTAGACCTGTATTTTTTTCAAAACATTTCCATCGATCCACAGAAATTCTGCCCGAGGGCAGGTCTTTCGCTGCAATCATAGCATTTTCATGCTATGCTTTGCAGCTTTACTAGGGAATTATATGTGTGGCAACTTCCCGTTGCTTTCTACACCGGTGAAGGATGGTGATGATGACCGGATGATTTTCGGGGACCGTTGGGCCCTAATCTTCCTGACATTTGTCTTACAGGTGAGGAAACCCCCCAAAAAAAAACTCACCCAGGAGTATGTCCCGACCGGAAATCGAACCCGGGCCCGCTGCATGACAAGGCAGCACGAGACCACAACGTAGACACTCAAAACATTTATTACACCTGATTCAACATTAACTTTACAGTACACAATTTATCATAAGTAATGCCACGAGTGATTTCCAAATTATCGATAAATTCACGACTCACGAAGTGAGGAGTGAATTTATCTAGAGAATTTGGAAATCATGAGTGGCATTTGTTAGGACTATTTAACGAATAAAATTAAGCTGTTTACTCACAAATCATTATTTAACTATAGTTATTTTAAAATATTTATATATTTAATGTAAACGGCGATGTTTGAAAACAAATGAGAAACGATAGGTACGCTTCTACTGCTTCATTTGTTTATCACTGCAACCAGATCATACTATTTATTGCCAAAGGAACGCAATATTGTAAGGAGGAGCTTTCTTTAATATGGTAATCATAACACTGATAAATATTTGGTGAAACACGATTCCTGATTGGTTGTAAAACAGAAATCATTGAAACGTGATTGGTCATTGACTCCCATTTGGGGCATGAGTTAAATAGTCAATGTAATTAATATAATTAATTTATCGAGCTGAAGTATGGAGTGAAAAACAGAGATTAAGGAATAACCTTCTGGCAGCCGACATTTAAATTTTTAAGGTGTAAAAATTTAGATTAGATAAAATGCCAAACATAGGAACAACAGAAACTATGGGAGGAGATAAAGACATCGTTGAAAAAACACAGACGCGAAATCAAAGTGGTATGGATACGAAAGGATGGACAACACAAGATGTTCAAAGAAAATATTCGAATTGGAGAAAGAGATTAGGACGAGTTAAACACAGTTGGAAGAATGATGTCCAAGAAGTCATGCTTTGATAGAATGAAATGGAAATTGGGAACAGAAAAACAACGCAAGTTATAAGTCTCCAAACCAGCAATTATTATTACTATATACATAATTTACGAATTTAATATTAAACTGAAACGGTTGTTTCATATTTAATTGATCAACATTTAAGTAACAGGAAAAAAATATTTTCAGAATACAAAATCCACGATAGATAATACAAACAGAAAAATGTAAGATTCAGAAATAATTAACTGATAACAACCGTAGAACAGAATAAAATGGCGCTGCAACTTGAATGAAATATTTTGTGCAGACCTTTCATGTACTCTTTTGTATATGTATATTACTGCATTAGATTTTAAAACCCTACTCCCGCTTCCACAGCTATGATATTATATCACCTATTGCTGTCCAGCAGAAAGAGCTCCTGCTTTGCTCTGTTACTCTTTGCTCTAATGTAGCTTTCCTGCAAGTGTATGGTCTAGATTTATCGAAATACATCTTATAATTTAAAAAAATAATTCAAGGATGAGGTAAAATCAACCAGGAAATTGAATAGACCGGATATCTAATACGGAACCCTCAACACTCGGGCCACGAGTATTTACTGGAATGAATGTTCCTAGGCATTTTTAAAATACAATATAGCACTGTACCCATAAATGTTAAAATAATAATTAACATGTAAGTTATAGGTATTACCCATGACCAGTTATAGGAGAATTAAATAAAAAATAACATAATATACGTAATACTTTGGTTTAGGGTGCGTAATATATGACAGAGTATTTGTGTGACACGAATAAAATAAAAAACTAAATTGTGCAATTTAAAAATTCTTCTCAAAATTTATCGAGAAATAAAGAAGATCTCCAATACATCACATAAAATGCTTAAAAATAAGACATGACTGTTCTTTTTTGTTATCAAGTTTTTAATTTTATATAACTTAGGTTAATCATTATTGTAAAAAAGTAAAATGTTTCCACTACAGGTCTTAGCAGACACTTGGACTAATAGAAGATTAAGTCTTCCACCTTTCTGGACAATATGCACGAGATGCCAACCGGGTTGTCAGCTCTGAGTGACGGCCTTCTTTACCCCATAATATATACTAAGTAACTAACTCATTGGCACCATTGAACCCATAGGTTCATGGCCGCATAGACATAAGCTCACAATATATCCATATCATGAGCTAATGTTTTCTAATCATCCTCTGAATATATTTCTTCAAATCTGGTTAATGTTATTCTACTTAAAGACTATGTCAATCCCAGGTCCATGTTGCCGCAAGGAGATTTAGCCCAATTAAAAAAAAAACTTGTACCCCATCGGAACTCGAAACCACTACCTTCTGGCTTGAAACGTAATGCCTTAACCAATTATGCTAAGACGCGACGTGCCCTAAACCACTATTGTAAGTTTAAATACAAGTATCTATTTCTGGTCCCATATTTCGCACGCATTTTTTAATCGCCGACTTTTGTTTATATTCTCAAGAAGTTTTGATGTCTCTGAATGCACGCTCAAAGCTACTACCTGTATACACCAATTGCAAAAGTAATTATTTTTGTTGAATATAAATTGTCTCCTTGGAGAAAATTATTTTCATTCCATATCAAACAATTAAAATAGCATTAACGTCTATTTACGAGTTTTATAACGTTTCTGTGAACGTATTTAATCCGGGCACAGGACTTTTTTTAGGGAAAATTGGGAGAAGGATAGAATATAATAGATTGGACTCTTTAAAAAGTTCAATATTGTACATTTATGACATGATTAACAACATTAATAGTACGATTATGAAACACCGCAACACTTGTTTCTAGTCCAAAAACAAGAGTTTGTCCATTCTATCTGGAATGGTGCGGATAGAGAAAGTAATAAAATTACAGTAACACTACCACATCAGAATTGATTTTGTATTCTCATTAAAAAATATGCAATGTTCATATTTCTAGATTTATAAAAAAATATTGTTATATATTCATTCCGTAGCACAGTTGAAAGCAATACGCTACAAGCCGGAAGGCCGGGTTTCAATTTCCGGCGGGCCGGAATTTTTAAAGTGGCAAAAACTCGTTGATGGGACAATGCCACCTGGGTCGTCTCAGTTTCAAATAGAAATGTGTATTAATTTAGAAGCACGTTCTTGTGGTAAAACCAGCCATTGTTCCGGCCTAACATTCCGGTTGATATATCGTGCCACAAGAAACCCATTGGGAAATAAGAGTTTCTTTCTCTCAACTTTGTAAATAAGATTACATAAAGTGAGTTAGTTAGTTAAATAACAGTGAATACTGAATTAATTTTAACGCCTTAAAATCACCCAGCAGATACTGATGGTTATTTCCTATTCGAGGGAAATCTTCAATTAGATTTGAGAGTTGCCTCAGGCTAACCACATGAATTCCTCTTATCTGTTAATAAAAAGTAAACCCTCTACTTATGTCCCGCCTAATGCCAGGTCGAGGTATGGGTATGAAATAAGATGAAGCTCCTATTATTGAAGATCTGTGATATAGTAGGATGCCGACTGACCAGGCCCGTCGCACCATCAGAGGGACATTTGAATTTAAATGGAACGAAATGGATGATATGAGTATCGTGAAGTGGTGAAATAAATATTTTAATGGGAAAAAATAACTTCCTCGGGTCCCGTTTCGTTCAACACGAATTTCACATGGAGTGAAGGAGACGCAGGGACACAGAAGTGGAGGGCAAGTGACCAACGACTTGCACCACGGAGCCGCCTTATTTGCTACTCAAGTAAGAGTACTTCAGTCGGCCTTGATCTTAGAAGCTGTTGCATCATGAATATATATAGGCCTATATATATTTTTTTTTCCTGTGGGTATAAAGGTTTTTACAAAATTGAGCTACGCAGTAGCGTATTTGGTTAAGACTAGGCCACAAACCGAAAGGTCGAGGTTTCGACTCTCGATGTGGTAACAATTTTTTATACTGGCCTAAGTACCATGGCCCTGGGGTCATCTCAGCCTCTAATGGAAATGAGTATCGGACTTATGTTCTGGCAGTAAAGGCGGCCTTCACGCAGGGCTCAAGAACTTGGCTGACATTTCGTGCCGACTCTCCAAAAAGATGGGAGCCTTACTCTCCTACCACTGCAAGAACCTTCGAAGGTCTGTAGTGGGATCACTTTTTTTTAACAGAATATCAACGGATGGTGAAATATCTTGTAATTCTATATATACAATGCCTGGAAATACAGCTTATTAATTTTGTTCTCTCAACACCTATCCTGTTTATCCAGTTAGTAGGCATATAAACATGATTTTAAATATTTTATAACATTTATTATAACTGACTAAAATTACGACATAATAAATAAGAGTGAATTTGTCGCGACACGATTTTGGCAAGGAATAATTATTACCTATTATGGATAAACGTACCTGGAAAATGAAAATAAATGAAAAAATACAGTCTACTACTTAGACAAAGATAATTATATACGAGGTAGGTATGAATATTAAAGTCAGTCGCACTGAATGTATGAAGAATGAATAGTGTACGCTTACCAGAATTATACTGAATGTTAAACAAATGGCAAGAGAAAAGTCGGCAGACCTAGTTTACCATGGATGGTTGACATAGAGACAGACTTTAGAAAAATAGGTGTAAGGAATTGGAAAGTTAGAGTCACAAACCAAAGTAAATATATGATTGTCGTTAGAAAGGCTATCACCAATCTAGAACGACCGTAAAGCCGATGATGGTGATGATGATGATTTAGGCAAAAATAAAAAAAAAACGCAGGAAGTTTTCTAAATCATCTGCGAATATGTAACTGCATCCTTTTGCCTCTGCACAAGCAAGCTTCCATCAATGTCAATTAGATTGCTGATTGCTCGATTTCGTGGCCGGGATACATCCAATCACTACCTGCAACCAATTAATTTTAATTGCAAGCCATCTTTGCCGTTTGCAGATTGCTTTATGGAAGCATTATCATACTTCTATCTAACCCTCGGGGAGTTTCATCCTGCCATCTTGGCTCATCACTAGGGATACATTCCACTCTTAGTTATTATTTTATAAAACATGTCCTCCTTTAACACATCATATAATTAAGTAAACATTCAAAAATATGATTTGATTTTTATCTATTAATATTAATAATAGTTCTAGTTGTTAAAGTAGTTGTTCTTACATTAAGTAACATCAATGGAGGGATTTATCAAAATATATTTAATTAACGCGAGGATGCAATTACCTGATTTTAATTCATCTCTGTCCAATTAACGAATGAAATTTGTGGTAATTCCGTGTTTTATAATTTGATTAGAAAGTTACGACTTCTGTGCTTATAACTACAAACTTTTACTTCTGAATGTTGATTTCCCAAAATATATTTAAAGGATCCAGCACGTGCAAAATAATTTAAAGAAATATAAGAAAATGTCCATTTAAGAATTACAAGATGGTGGAGCAAGTTTAGTTTATCATAATGATTCCTACCTTTATAGCAGCCTACATTTTATTTTCTCCTTTGTGACATTACCAGCACAATGTCATTAATATTTATTGTCTAGCGCCGTAGTCGAGCGGTTGAGGCAAGATTCTTTGGCGCAGAGCTATGAAATTTGCGCTTGTTCTAGTCTCCATGAAGGAAGAAATGTTCTCATGGAATTCCGGCCAGTATGGGACCGGTGCCCACCCAGCATCGTCAAGAATTTGGGTAGCTGCAATAAGTATCGGCTCTAGGTTGAGATAAGCAGATATAACGGTTGGGGGACCCGACAGGCTGGCCACGTGTCACACCTATACTGGCTGGATGATCGTCTAACTCTGCAATTAGCACATGCGAATGTGAAGCCAGCAGCCGGCTTGCAGATCAAGGGCCTTCTAGGCCTGTCGGGCCATGGAGTTTTATTATTACACTGGTCAACAGTAGTTTTGTTGCCCTTGATGTAAGATTAAATTCAGATATATTTATGCTCACAATTCATGAAACTATCAATGATTTCGGAAGATTTGCTCTGTTTTTTTTAAATCTTTATTTTCATTTTACACTAGAAAATCGGAAAGTATGATAAAAAAAGATATATATTTATAAAGTCAATCTTTTTTTAAATAGTATACACCGACGTAAATAGAAAGAAAAATATCGAAAACCCATGTTATACTTCAGTGAAACAACTTTTATAAGATTTTCTTCTATAATTTTTAGAGCACATTCTGCAGTTTCATGAATATATTCGTAAACTGTGCACAAGAAAACATATTCGCAGAGATATCCAGGGCAACAAAAAATATATTGTAGAGCTGTGTTATTAATTATTATTAGTCATTAGACAGGTTGCATGCAAACTAGATGCTGATCACGGAAAGGACTTCTCATGAAGAATAGCAATGAAACCAAGAAGGGAAAACAAAATTGAAAATGAAAGAATTATAATAGCTGGATGAAATTGGATAACGAGAATTAAGCAGGGCATATTAAAAGAATGGTTGAGGAATAATTCCGATAATGATCTTAGATGGGTGAAGAAGGCAGAAGAAGAATAAGCAGAAGTGGAAAACCATGAGAGGTGTGCAAGTTATTAATTTCTATATGCCGAGTTTGATTCCAAAAAAAAAATTAATATTGCGACTGCTAGAGAGATAACATACAAACACACACACACACACAAAATATGACATGAAAAGAAAAATAAACGCCTAAACCGGGATTTGAACCCGAAAACTCTAACTTTATACGTTAGTGCGCTTCCAACTGCGCCACTCAGGCATTCCAGAGCAAACATTATATTCATACATCATATCCATTTTCGGTGTCTACTAAGTAGGATCGAAGGAGATTTGTAAAATAATTTTAAAAATAATTGAACGACCTCAATAGCTACATTACTTTACATTCGCTAAAACATGACACATTTTCAAATCATAAATTTATATAGGTAATTATTAAAATTCGTATTTGGTATTTGTGTCGTATACATGAAAACTAAAAGCAGGAAATTAATTTAAAACAAAATTAGGTGTGAATAGACTATGGGACCAAAAATAAAATTACCTACATTTGTAGATAATATGTAAATGGTTAATCTAAACTAATTACTTTTTTAGATGAATTGGTTATTACATTTTTACATATCAGTGGACAAATTGATATTTATTTATTTACTGAATCAATGAAATTATCACTATTGTCCATATAATGTATATTGGTAACCCCTGGTTCTTTATTTGCAAAATTACTAATTAAGTTTATAGTTTATTGGTGAAAATCGTGTCTATTTTTGTTAATAAAAGGCCTACAGACGTTGTACCATAACGCAGGTTGGACGACGTTCAGAAGAACATTTCAAGTTGGGGATTGAAGTACGGATAGCGCACATTAGAAGACTGTGTGAGTTAACATTAGAGCATAGAGCTAAGAAAAGGAAGAATAATGTACGGTAATATTCCATTTCCGACCATGAAGTTCTGAAATGATATACACATTATGAAGGATGTTTATAATGAAACGAGGATGGGGATTATTAATGGATGTTTAACATTTAAATTAATTCTTTGTCTTATTCCAATATTGGAGACCAGTGTACTTAATTGTAGTAAATACCCTATAATAAATCAAGCTTTAAGAAACTGGGACTCTAAATTTAACAGAGATTCCGCTAAATTAGAATAAATGTGTGTTGAAAGATTTCGAATACAACGGTAGGTATAAGTGTCTGATTTTATAAAATTCAACACACACAGAGGCCTAGTGCACACAAAGAGGACATTTTCAATTCCAGAAGCTTACACGAGGGCAGCTGCTCTTCTAACAATTGAGGATTATGACTTCCCCAAGCACGATTTCGAGAGAGGGGGAGAAACTAACTCTATTATACACTCTAAATATAGTCACCCCAAGCCGTGAATATGAGGATCTCAAAAAAAAAAAATGCTGTCCTATGTCCACTTGCGGCAGGCAGTGTGATGAACAATTTTGTTTTGTAATGCCCACTTGTGACTGTCCCATTTTCACTGACAATTGCAATTTTACTTATGTGGGAAGAAAACAACTCCCAAATCGAAAGACGAATGCGTAGGCCCTACTTCATTCATCCTGTATTCTCTGTTATATAGGCACATATCAAACAAAACAAATAAATAAATAAATAAATAAATAAATAAATAAATATATATATATATATATATGCTATAGCCTACGTTTAGTTTTTAATGTTTTTTTTTTCAGAAGTAATCCTTCAGGCTAACAATGGAGAAAAAATATCTAGATGCTTAAACAGCATATAGGAAAACATTTAAACATATATAATTGTGTTCTAAGTCCAGTTGCCCGGATGATGTGTGGCAGTGAATTACCTAAACCGGATTGGTTAAATTAAGGGGAAGAAGTAAGAAATAATGATTAATACTCATAATTATGAGAGGAAAAATGATTACCAATTACGAGTATTTGAGAATAAAGTGTTTCGGAAAATGGTATGGGACCAAAACAGACCAACAGAAAGCCGAATGAAGAAAACTACATAACAGTGATCTATAGATCCTTATGGAAAACCTGATATAATAAGAACAATTAAGTCCCTGCACACTGCGATGGACAGGAGATGTCGTAAATATCGTGAATCAAAGAGACGAAGGGTACTTCTTTTTAGGAAAATTAGAGAGAAAGCGCCCAAATATGCCAAGAATTAAGTAGGGGGACAAGATTAACCATGAGATTTGAGGGAGGTGAATTATATAGGGAATTATTGGAAAAAGTCTGTGGATAGGGATGAAGAGCTTACGATCACGCGAACATGAACCTACTGGTTCAGTAGTAACAGTGAGTTAGTTACCAGTGGTTAGTTATTACCCTATATTATCTTTCTACACTTCAAGTACGAGTATATACCCATAATTCAATCTCTGATACTTCATTCTGCTTCTGGGGAAACATGAAGTTAATAAATAATTTGAGTCGGCCTATAACCACAGGCCTTTGTACATGTATCACCTCTCTTGAGTTTCAGATTTCGGAGAAATTTCAATTGACTGGACTTCCTAAATATAGAAATATCCTTAGAATCGACATGTCTTTTGAAATGATTAAATAATTTAACATAAGTGAATAATTTTAGTTAGAGTGAAAACATAGGGCTAGTTAGTAAACTAATAATTATACCTGAATTAAATTTTTTGAAACCTGAAAAATGAGGGAACAGAAGTATACCTACGCATGTCCATGTACTGTATATCTTAACGAAAATGTGTCATTTAATGTTCTTTATAGATGCGCAATGAAGCACAAGAACTTGACGTCTGCATTTATATTGTAGACAAATAGTATAATAGTCATAAATAATCACACAGATATGATCATAAGCATGTGAACGATGAAAAAAGTTTTGTTTTGAACTCAAAAGGCTATAATATATTAATAATATGAATAATAATATAAAATGAAGTCAGTAAAATAAGATATAAAGAAATCATTTATACAATATGATTAATTCTCAACTAATATTAAACACTATTAACATAAAGCACACTAATATATAGGCCTATAGTATCGTAATATCAAATAATGTGTACATTATCAAATAAATCATTATATAACATTAAATTTGATGCTGATGTAGACATTTCAGAAAATGTGTCAGTTTCACATAATAAAAGAAATACAGTAATTCATTCCCAAACTAATATCAAATACCAACATAAATATGATTTAAAATAAACGAAGTAATAAAAAAATACTACTGCATTTATAAATATATTTATAAATATTATGTAATTTATAAAATAACTCATAATATTACTGTAAAAAGTGTCACTGGTTTAGACAGATCTTTCAGAAATGCCGTACAATTCTTATTCCTGCAGGTCCTGCGATTTATCGCAGAGAGTAACAATAAACTTAGTTTCAAGTAGTCTAAATTAATATTAGAGTGGTCTGCTTCTGGTGGCTGTGATAGATCGCAAGTCGATAACTAATACAGGAGAAAGTTTTTTTTTATGTTTCTGCAGTTTAAATTATACGGATTATTGTATTGGGGCTGCCATTTAGCGTTGGTCGGCACTGTAACAAATGTAGGGCAGTTTGGTGTAACGGGTCGATCGGACCTCTGGGGATCATGATGTTAGATTGCACAATTTCTAAACCAGAAGTACCAGGAAATGATGTGGTTTCGCGTGATTAGATGCGAAGAAATACTAGCCACTTGATGCAAGCCGCTCTCAGAAGCAGCGATAATTCACCCAAGGATTTGTATTCATATTCTTCTTTCATGTTCTTTCATTACATTGAAATATGGAATATTTGTCAAATGCAAGAAAACAATTCCGTAATTCCTCCAGTCAACTGATGGGTAAAAGCTATTCTGATTCTTTCCCACTGTTGGCAATTCCAATGTATGAGTTATCATAAGTAATGCCACGAGTGATTTCCCAATTATCGATAAATTCACGACTCACAAAGTGAGGAGTGAATTTATCTAGAGAATTTGGAAATCAAGAGTGGCATTTGTTAGGACTATTTAACGAATAAAATTAAGCTGTTTGCTCACAAATCATTATTCAACTATACTTATTTTAAAATATTTATATATTTAATGTAAACGGCGATGTTTGAAAACAAATGAGAAACGATAGGTACGCTTCATCTGCTTCTTTTGTTTATTACTGCAACCATATCATACTATTTATTGCCAAAGGAACGCAATATTGTAAGAATGCTCTCTAGTGGAGAAAAATGAAACACATCAAACTGTATATTAATTCATTTCTGATGTCGTATGATGTAAATATGACAATTATATTTTTCTGGAATGTTATTACCTGGGAAAAAATACATTTAAGAAAGTGCAAACAGTGGTTTCTTTTTTGGTGCTATAATCAATTGCTACAAATGTTTTTATATTAACTCCCGCATGCGGCATGTGTTGACATTCATGCACTATATATACAATCTGGTAGCCATATTTCTCACGGCCTCAGTCACTGCAAAATAATGGTCAGACCTGTTCAGAATATTAAAAAGGAGGAGCTTTCTTTAATATGGTAAATTTAACACTGATAATTATTTCGTGAAACACGACTCTGATTGGTTGTAAAACAGAAATTAGTGATTGGTCATTGACTCCCATTTGGGGCACGAGTTAAATAGTCAATGTTAATTTTACAAAAATATTGTAGATGGTGTCTCACTGCTTGATTTAATATATCTGCTGATCGAATTTGGAACTTACTACCACATAATGTCAGTGAGTGTGAAACATTAAATATGTAAAAATCGGTTTTTATGTGTATAGTTACTCTAAATTCTAGTGCTGATTTTATACAGGGTGCAAACTACACAAGTTGTCAAAAATACTTTAAGAATAGAACACAAATAATGAAACAAAAATCTAAAATATATTTTCTTTCCAATTATGTCTTCTCATGTTTTCCCAGAAAATAAATGTTCCACTCTAATATTTTAAGGGGGATAAATTACAGTATTTCAATATAAAATTATGGTAACCAATTAGCACTTCTTTTTTACGACATAATCAGAACTTCTCACAGTATATACCTACCATGCACGAGTATTATTGATTACTAAGTTAAGCGAAATAGCGGAATTTCAAATAACAAAATGCTGTTATATTTAAACAATTTCACTCTATGTGACCAAACCCTAGACCCTGAGCCCATCTGGAATTGAAAACGCTACTATAAGGCTTGTAGCGTAGCCCTAATATTTTAACCACCAACGCTGTAGCGTGCTCAAATTATGGCACATAAAAGCTCTTATGCCCGTAATAATAGTTCTAGTGTTTTAAAGCATTAAAGCAAAATAACAAATGATCAATGATTTCTCAAAATATTCAAGGGCAATTCGGTACCTCAAGAGTTTTCAGCATGTAGATACATTCACGAGTGATTGTCCAAAGATAAGAAAAATCACTGGTATTTTGAAAGACTATTTTTAGTAAATTATGTGTTAATAAAATGGAAATAAATTACGTATTTTAAACAACATTCATTGACTGGATTTATTGTGTAACAATGTTATTGTAGAACGATTTTTTCTGTTCTATAGTTTACAATCAGAAACATTTACGAGTTAGGTGAGACAATTTCCGAACAATGGCACATCGGGTCTAAAAAGTTAATTACGACACTTCAGTGATAGTTCATCAACTTAATTTCAAACTGACACGGACACTAAATTGGATTGGTCAATATTAAATTCCTATCATATGAACAAAATTACATAAGTCATTAAACAAGAGATAAATTCAGTACATACAAATAAGGGAAGAATTCCAACAGCAGAAGTTGGATGTTGTTTTAAGTAAGGCATTAAGATAAAGATAAGTAACATATGTTTGGTGGAGATGTAGGTGGTAATAGCAGCAGGATATGATATCCCATTCCCCAGACTCAAATCTCATGCTTGGTATCTCAAACGGTTCTAAGCCACACTTGAGCAGAAAACGTTGTTTAATCTCATCATCTCCGACACAAAGTCAGATTAACCACGATACAATATGAAGGGGGGGTCACACTGCAAAAAGCGACTTACGTAAGACTCCTATGTACTCCACCCGAACTACGCGCCAGGAGACTTCGCTTTATAGAAATCCTGTCATTCAAAACAGCGACTTTTGGGTTACTAGAAGATAATGATATATAGGATAGGCAAGATTAAAGTCAGTAGTTATTTTAAACTAATGTTTTCAAAGCTAATCATGGAAATCACAAATTCAAATTCCTTTCTGACCTTTCATGGTAACAGTATACCTACGAAAATCAATATTATCACTTAAAACATAATATGAATAAAAAATATCGTAAGTGTAATTGTGTTTTATATTTTAATATATCTCCTTACACTTTTAAGGGATACCATGAAAAGTATTGGTAAAGGACTTCAAGCCAGGTTCAAACCGAAGATTGAAAATCAACGAACTTAACTCTGTGGAAACATTTGAATAGGCCTGAGAATATTCAATTCGTGATCTATTAACGTACATGCTTTCCTAACTTCTACACAATAATTTCATATTTATGGCTTATTTTCTTAACACGTAATTTTTCCAGACACGTTTGACGTCGTAAGAAAATGCGTACAACGCTCAATTCCTTAACTTTCCCATATATACCAGGGTATCATAATTTGACATTCAGTAGGTCTTCCTGTTTCCTCTTCTAACGAGTTTATTGTATGTGTGCGCCATAAAATATCAACATGAATAACGTTCATAGATCAGGCCTTATAACCTCTTTCCAATTCAGACTGAAAGCTGATCCTTCCATCACTTCTTTAGATGTACAGCATCTCTCTCCCCAAGATTATTATTGTTATTATTATTATTATTATTATTATTATTATTATTATTGATAATTCGTATTATGGGCATAAAATCTATTGTTAATATAAGGTAGAAACAAAAAGTAATATGAAATAATATACATTGTCATATAGGGGATTGAGACTCTTTGATGTGGCACCGAAATTAAATATTAACACCATTTTATCCAGTTAAAGGAATATATGTGTGTGTGTGTGTGTGTGTGTGTTTGCTCTTTAGTTTTCAAATAACATTTTGGTATCCAAGTTACAATTCGAAATAACGAAATATAAAGTCGCTGTCGTTAGTTCGGTTTAAAAATTTCACATATATAATATATTAAATAATCCATATTTAAGGCTACAACTTCTAAATGTTATTTTTTAACGTCTTTACAATCATAATTTGTTGACTTTCTCTTATCTTGTCAGTTTGTAATTTGATGTTTTTCTTTCCATGAATAAGAAGGAAAATAAGATACTGTTATAAATGACAGGGAAAGAATTTTAATGCATAGAATTCTAAAGAAGGTGAGAAACATGACGTACCGGTACTTAAATAAAGTGGATTATATATAACAATCTACTGCTTAAATAAACGTAAAATTTTATATTTGTAAAAGGAAAGAGTGCAAATTGATGAAGCTATGTTTTAGAGAAATATGTTATACTTTTTCCTCATCATCATCATCTTAAGGTATGGGCCCGTTACGCTCCCCGGTGCACTATATGCTGCAGGTGCAGGTCGTCCTTCCAACCACGTTTCGGTCTTCCTACATTTCTTCGGTCTAGAGGTTTATAATGAAGCAGCTGTTTTGATAAACTCGATAATTGTCTTACATTGTGTATCCATGTAATCTCCCAATTAATTTGAATGAAGGGCACTTCAACATGTGAAACGTTTTTCTGTATTCATCCTTGGTAATGAGAAAATTATCTACTTACGAGAGCAGATATTCCACATATTATACCAGAGTTTTTCTTTATATGAAGCAGCAGAAACATGATTAGTTACATCTCTAGCAGGCTACACTCTCTGGGGGTACAAAATTTAACTACGTATCAGGATAAGAAAAGAAAAAAAGCATTTTGGAATAAAGAGACGATTATAGATTTAACAGGCATTTACGTATAGGCAACAGCGCAAGTCACCAAACAGAATTCCATTAAAACAATACAACTAAAAAACAAAACAAAAAGGAAAATAAGAATCGGAAGACCTAAGAAGAGGTGCAAAGAAAAGCTATGAGACTGAACAGAAACAGAAGTCCAATTCATTAAGCTTATGATGATGATGGTTATGGTTTTTATATATAATGACAGTGAAGTGGAAATATAAGATATATATGTTCCATCCATCCATCCATCCATCCATTGTAATTCTGCCCGAGGGCAGGTCTTTCACTGCAATCATAGCATTTTCATGCTATGTTTTGCAGCTTTACTAGGGAATTATAGGTGTTGTAGCTTCCCGTTACTTTCCACACCGGTGAAGAATCATGATGATAATGATAAGGATGATGATGGCCGGATGATTTTCGGGGACCATTGGGCACTAAGCTACCTGACATTTGTCTTATAGGTGAGGGAAAAAAACCTCACCCAGGAGCCTGTCCTGACCGGGACCGCTGCGTGACAAGGCAAAACGCTACTTCGAGTTATATGATATCTCCCTCAAACTAAGATAATGAAAGGCGTATTACATTTTGAGAACTGTTAAATTTGTACTGAAGTGGGAATATAAATCACAATAGTTTTTATATTTTGACAGCTAGAAGTGACGCGCTACATATATATATATATATATATATATATATATATCCTTACAGTTTTTTTTATTGAAATTTGAATAACCGCACAAAACAGATTGAAACCCTCATCCCCCCCACAAAATTGAGTTTTACATGGGAAAAGTTTGTTAATGGTTTGTTAGTGACACGTTTGACTTTTTACCATGTATGAATCAATTAACTGATACAAAAGAGGGAGGCTACTACCTTTTTCTGGGCGGCTAATGAATTATGAATCGATTTTGGAGCTATAATTTTATTTCAATTCACTGAAATACAAGAAAATCTTCTGCAAGTTACTTACAGGAGTACTGTAGCAACAAATCATCAAAGAATTGTTCATTTAATCATTTAGATGATCGAACATTACACATTAAATCTAAACAGGTCTAGTTGTGCGCAGACCATATTCAACTAAAATGTTCATAAATGTTTCTTTAAATAAGGAAATAATTAAACATATTCAATTTACATAATAAATTAAAATAATATAATGAAAACACTGTGATCATGCAATACGGATGTCAGAACCCCGAAATTACAAAAGAAAAATCTAAAAAGGGGAGAGAGAGAGAGAGAGAGAGAGAGAGAGAGAGAGAGAGAGAGAGAGAGAGAGAGAGAGAGAGAGAGAGAGAGAAGGAGATGGACAGACTAATTTCTCAGAGAAGATGGCACAGGTATAATAGAAAGTAGCGTTGTGCCAACCAGTTCATTTCGAGAAGTAGTTCGTTCACTCGCACTCACTTTTGTGAACCATTCAATTGAACTAGTTCGTTCACGAAATTTAGCAAAGCCCTTCATTCGCCAAGCAAAAAAAAAAAAAAAAAAAGGCTGGTGGAGGGAGAAGCACGAAGACACGAGCATGGGGTGACTTGACGTTAACCAACCACGTGGTAGCTGTGGATTTTAAAGATAATCGTAAATAATTCTGTAACTTCTATTTCAATTTATTTGAGTAAGAAAAGTTCTAATATGACTGCTACCATACTTTTGTTTATTTTATAATTATTTATACCTCCTTTTTATTTCTGTTATAACTGTATTATTTGTATAATTGTATTTATATACAGATTTTCAATGTTTACATATTTTATTTCAAGTTGTAAATGTTAGTAAAAAACAAAATCGTAACTCTATGATTTGAAGAAAATAAGTGTGGAGTATTTTAAAACTTTTAAGGAAGATATATTTTATTTTATTTATATATGTATTATTTACACATATTATTTGCATAATAGTTCTTTAAAAAAAAAGAAATATGCAAAATCGTACTATTGGCAATTACTTGATCTTAATCTTTACAACCCCTAAACTAAAAATATAAAGAGGGTGAATACTGGGTAGGCCAACAAAATTTAGCCTTGTGTGTGCACTTTTACAGAATGGCTTCTATTTCGCGATCAAGAAAAAGTAGTGAAATTTGGGGTTTCTTCGCCGATTTAGGCGATGGTAAAGCAAAGTGTAACTTTTGTTCTAAACACAGCTTCATTCAGGGGGCGAGATGCTTTTAAACTTGCACGGCATATTCGCCCTAAATGATTAGCAAGGTAAGATTTTTATTAAAATTTGCAACAGCTTTTTGTAAACCTAGTAAAATATATTGTTTTAAAACTTGGATAAAATGGATTTTTATTAAATACTTTCGGAATTCCAGTAAATAAAATGTAAAGTGATTGTAATATTAGACTACATTAGATTTGTAGCGTTAGTAATGCCGTAGACCAAAAGGAGTAATCCCTGAGTAATGCTGCGTATGAGTGATGACGTGAGCAAGAGCGGGAAGGTGCTGTAATGTACATGTGCTGAATGAAGGAGCGTGTCGAATGTTGAGAGTTTGAAGTACAGAAGTGTTTAAAGCCAGTTCACTCTGTCAAGGTAGTTCGTTCCTCTAAGACACTTCACTCTTCCAAGGTAGTTCGTTCTTTGATACCACTTCGTTCATCTAAAACACTTTACTCTTCTAAGATAGTTCGTTCTTTTATACCACTTCGTTCCAAGTTAGTTCGTTCTTTGATACTACTTCGTTCAAGTAAAACTCTTCTAAGATAGTTCGTTCTTTTATACCATTTCGTTCTTCCAAGGTAGTTCGTTCTTCTATGTAACTTCACTCAGGCGAGATAGTTCGTTCCTCTATGGCAGTTCACTCTGGCAAGATAGTTCGTTCTTCTCAGACACTCACTGCGGTACGAGCTGACGTAGGAAAGAGGCAGGAAGATGCAAGGTCGATGGGCGGAGAAATGTAGAGTAATCAACGAATGAGCGAAAGTTGATTTGGAGTGAGACATCTATGATCTAGAGCTTGAAATAAAAAGTAAATTTTAATTTTAAGTAGCAGTAGTGAACTCTGAACTGGCAGTTCACTAAAAGTGAGTAACTCTTTTACACTTCACTGTAGTGAAGCGTTCTTTTTAAACGACTCACTCCCGAATTACCCATCACTAATAGAAAGGTCTACTCTTTTAGGCTGATGGTGGTAAATCTTTGTTTCAATATATAGTGCAAGTGGATATTGTTTCCAGTAAATTGTTTCATTCTTCGTTACTTAAGTAAGCATTTTTTTCTATTAAAGAGCAAAATATGTATTATGTTGTCTATCTGCAGACGAAATTTTAGTTTATACGGAGTAAGTTGCCCTAATATATTTAGAGTTAATAAAATAAGCAATAAAACTCACTTTTTTCTCTAAATTTAGTTCGATTTGAACTCAAATATTAAAATGATATCCAGAAGTTAATTTTGTTACAGTTATGCCGACTTTTATATCAAGGAGTGGAAAAAAATCAGGAATTGATTTTTACAGTTAAATCAATTTGAGAATTCTTTAAGTTTTCACTTTTGAAAACTGACGCCTTCAAAATTCGTTTCAGAAACTGTATCAAGGATTTTTATGTCGAATGCAAAAATGGTATACGCATTGGGGTTTATTAGATAATTTCTCGTAACATTGATTGAAAAGAATGTGTGCTGAATGAGACACCGAGTCATATGAAGAAAACAAATATAAAATATATTTAGAAACTGGTATTCTAAGAATGAATGATTATATTTTCAAAACTCCAAGTCCATGTTCATGTTTATTGCTCTGTGATATCTGTGGGTTATTTTTCAATCCTAAACGGACAAAGTTCTTCCTATCTGTCTTCTGGCATTCGTTATTTAACATTTTAAATAAGTTCGAAGTATATTTTAGTCGAGTAGGTATTGTTCCCTTCCGGTAAATGTGGCAAAGGTTGGAGCTCAGCATGAGATTTTCCATAGTAAATGTTCAACATATCTCAAGTGGGCAGTGATATAAGATCGTTTCTTAGTTGCTATCTTTCAGAAGCAAGAATTTAACCCATCGATATCTATGGCGATCATGACTAGAAATGTTACTTTTCAAACGTATCTTAAGATATTCTGAATAAATTATGAGACTTTCTTTACTTCTTGAGCAGTGGCATGCAAGGATTCTTGTTTCTACATTTGAGTCATTGTACAAAAACATTTAGAATTCAAATATTTAACTTCCGTTAACATGTATTGCAACACGCCCATATACAAAATAGTAAGACACTTATTTAAAGAATATACCAATTTTTTTCGAATTCAATGCAATAACGTGTAGATAATGAATACTATAATTATTCCTATCTGTGTAGAGTGTGAAAATAAACAGAAATTATTATCTCAACCGTTCAAATTATAATATATATATATATATATATATATATAGCGTCCCATCAAAACAACAATCTACCCATAGTAATTCTGCCCGAGGGTAGGTCTTTCACTGCAATCGTAGCATTTTCATGCTATGCTTTGCAGCTTTACTACGGAATTATATGTGTGGTAGCTTCCCGTTGTTTTCCACACCGGTGAAGGGTGATGATGATAATGATAAGGATGATGATGGCCGGATGAGTTTCGGGGACCGTTGGGCACTAAGCTTCCTGACATTTGTCTTACAGGTGAGAAAAACCCAGAAAAAACCTCACCCATGAGCCTTCCTACCGGGTATCGAACTCGGGCCCGCTGAGTGACAAGGCAGCACCTCGAGACCACAGTGGTGGACAAAACAACAATACACCTCAACAAAAGAGAACATGAAATGCCTCACTCTTCGTTTTATTGTCAAGACGCTGAAATAGAAACTAACACAACGCTGTCAAATTCTTCAAAATTAGTTTAGAGCAAGAAAGACTTGTATTCCTAGTATAGGAAAAGAACAACTGTCAGTCATATGTCAAACCACTGTCACAAACTAGTGAATATTCTAGAGTCAAACATGATATTTGAAGACTAATTATTCGAACCCTGGTAGGAGACCATGAAGTCAGAGATGATATATATATTGTCCACCGCTGTGGTCTCGAGGTAGCGCGCTGCCTTGTCACGCAGCCGGCCCGGGTTCGATCCCCGGTCGAGGCAGTTTTTCTCGGTGAGGTTTTTCTTCACCTGTAAGACAAATGTCAGGAAGGAAACTGTAAGGCCCAATCACTCCCCGAAATCATATGGCCATCATCCTTATCATTATCATCATCATCATCATCATCATCCTTCACCGGTGAGGAAAGCAACGGGGAGCTACCACACCAATTCCCTAGTAAAGCAGCAAGCATGGCATGAATATGCCTTCGGGCAGAATTACTATGGATATATATATATATATTACAATTATTGTTGTTTTGATTTAAAACCCATGTCTATTACAATTTTATTACTTACATATAAACTTTAATAGCTGTGGCCAACTGCTGAAGAATACCTTTGTTTCTCGTCATATCCCATATATATAAACATATACACCCTTTTTCAGGGTGGGAAATTCAAATTTATATAGAATGTATGGAAATAGATGTAAATTCAAGGAAAGAATGCGCCGCCCACATAGTTTACCTTTTAAATAACTGAACCTATGATCAACAACTGCAACTTGAGATCGTCTACAATTTATTTATACCACATATAAAGTCTACTATACGGAAGTGAATGCTGGACACTTCGAGCAAAAGATAAATCCCGCATTAATAGTTCACAAATGAGATTCCTCCGATCACTAACTGGAGTAACATTAAGGGATAGAATGAAAAGTGATGAGATAAGGATGCAGTGGAATAGTAGGGAAATGGTTGAACATATACAAAATTATCAGATTAAATGGTTCCAACACGTCCAGAGAATGTCAAATTCCCGTTTACCAAAGATGATTTACCACCTCAACCCTAATGGCAAAAGAGACCTCGGAAGACCCTTCAACCGATGGAAGGATCAGTTTTTGTAGTCGCAGAACGGGCATCATCACCCAATACTGCATTCGGAAGAAGAAGAAGAAGAAGACATATAAAGTCAGTTCACGATGCTGTAGACTTCCGAGATCTTGTTATTCCAAATAATATTTTGATAAATTCTCCGTGAATTTTAATTTAGAAAATTCACTTCAAACGGAAAATAACAGTTTGAAATGGTAAGCTCTCTGATACCGCAAAGCTTGGGTTAAAGTTTATTTCATATGTAAAATTATTTTCTTTCCTTACCAACGAGTTCTAAAAGTTTGTAATAATCGAGTGATTACCAATTTTTAATAAATCTGAATCAAAATTAACTATAAGGTTTTTCATGTCTAGAAAATGCTACTCTTCTTATGGGACCGCTGTTGGCACTTGACGCCGCAGGCTGAATGACAGAGATGGAAAAATATTTCCCTCTTCTCCTCCTAGCATAAGTACAGCAGCAACATAAATTTATGGCTCAATTATCTTCACTACTGCTACTAAATATAATTCGTGATCATTCTAATGTGGTTACTAAAGAACAATTAGCATTAGGAATTTTATAAATTGTGATTACAGAAACCATAGTAGCTTCAGACCATTCTAAACCATACGTGATATATTACTTGCGTCTCTTTTTTGACCATGGCTATACGTGTCAAAACAAGTTTCGTTTGAAAGGGGTTGGATCGGTGGCATCTCTTCTAGCCGTTGTTGCAATAATTGAGTTCAACTCCCTTACTTTATTAAATATGTGCGTGAAAATTATAGTTCAATAATGCCATTTTTTCATATCTGGGGCAACCACTTTCTTGGTAAAGTTATAACTGAAAATATTAATTTTAAATTAAGTAACTAATAAATAAATATCACATAAAAGGACACGTTTACTAGAAAGAATTGTTCCAATAGAGCAATGCTATTTTCTAGACATATAAAACCTTAAACCAGTTAATACTTACTTACTTAATCACTGGCACTATCGAACCCGTAGGTTCATGGCCGCGCGGACATAAGCTTTCCATACATCCCTATCCTGAGCTAATGCTTTCCAATCATTCCCTGTATAATCTACTTCCCTCAAATCACAGTTAATGTTGTTCTCCCACCTCATTCTTAATCTACCAACCGGGCGTTTTCCCTCTAGCTTTCCTACAAGAAGCTTCAATGCACGTCTTTCATTCCCCATACGTGCAACATGTCCTGCCCATCGCAGTCTACGAGACTTAACTGTTCTTATTATATCTGGCTTCCTATAAAGACCATGTAGTTCATTGTTATGTAGTCTTCTCCATTCACCTGTCTGTTCATCTCTCTTTGGTCCAAAAATTTTCCTAAGTACTTTATTCTCAAATACTCGTAATCTCCTTTCCTCCCTTAAAGTAAGAGTCCATGTTTCGCACCCATATAATATAACTGGTAGAATAATAGTTTTATATATTTTCAGCTTAACGTTTTTTGAAAGGAGTTGGGACATCAAAAGTCTCTGCAATGCATAATAGCATGCATTTCCAGAATTGAGCCTATGTTTAATTTCTTTGTGCATCTCATTCCTATTTGTGATTATTGTTCCTAGGTATTTGAATTCAGCCACTTCCTCAAAATTTCCCTCATTTGTCATTAGCTGTCCATTTCCATTATATAATGTATTTCTACGTGTGACCATATATTTAGTTTTACTGATATTTACTTCCAGTCCTAATTTCTTAGTGTTACTCAATAGTGTGTGCGTGTTGGCCTTTAGTATCTCCTCGCTATCGGCCAACAATACTACATCATCAGCATAAACTAACAGCTTATTAATACCATTCAGTTGTAAGCCTTCCTCATTCTCTAAAGATTTAATGGCATGCTCTAGTACAAAATTAAATAGTAGAGGAGATAGTGCATCTCCTTGCTTCAACCCATTCTGGATTTCAAAAGTGTCCGAAAACTGTTTGCCTACACGCACCCTACTCTTTGAGCCATTTAGACACATTCGTATAAGTCTAACTAACTTTTTAGGAATTCCGAACTCCAGCAGGATACTATATAACTTCTCCCTCTTAATTGAATCATATGCTTTTTGAAGTCTACATATAGTTGATGTACAGTACCATTATATTCCCATTTCTTTTCTAAAATCTGTCTTATACTAAAAATCTGATCTGTTGTAGACCTGTTTCTTCTAAATGCACATTGATGATCTCCTAGAATGTCATCAATATAGGGAGTAAGTCTGCTTACTAATATATTTGTTAGAATTTTGTACGAAGTTGAAAGTAATGAGATGCCCCTGTAGTTGTTGCAATCAGTTTTATCTCCTTTCTTATAAATTGGTACGATAATTGATTCCTTCCATTCATCTGGAAGAGCTTCTTTTTCCCAAATCATACTAAGCAACCAGCGTATCTTGTCCATCAATTTTTCTCCCCCTGATTTTATCAGTTCTGCTGGGATCTCATCTGAACCTGATGCTTTATACATCTTCAATTTTTCAATCGCCATTTCAACCTCTAATGCACTTGGCTCTGCGACTAGCATTTCTGCTGTCTGTAACTTATCCTCCTCAATGTCCTGTTCTGTATGTACATTTAATAGCTGATTAAAGTAACTTTTCCATCTATTTAATATACTCCTGGAATCTGCAATCATATCCCCATTTTCATTCCGAATTATGTTTGTTCTAGCCTGAAACCCTTTCTTCTCTATACTAATTCCCTGATATAATTCTCTAATGTTCCTATTTTTTGCATTCATTTCAAGATCATTAATCTTCTCTCTCAAATATTCCCTCTTTTTACTCTTTAGTAACTTGGTGGTTTCCCGTCTAACACTACCCAATTGCTCTAAATTTACCTCATTTGGCTCGTGTAACCATTTAATTTTTGCTAGCTTTCTTTTCTTTACAATGTCGGCACATTCCTCATCAAACCATTTCTTGTTTTGTCTCTTTTTTAAACAACCAATGCTTTCTGATGCTGACAATTTAATAGTATCTCTTATAGCCTCCCATTCTTTATTTATATCAGTTTCTTCTTCGTTTGCCACATTGTCATCTGAAGATTCCAGTACTTCAAATCTATTAGCAATTTTGATTTGGTATTCTTGCCGCATTCCATCATTTTTCAAGTTTTTTAATTCAAATTTTACAGAATCATCTTTAGCGTTTGTTCCTCTCATAAGCGATAGCCGTTGTCTGATTTTCACTCTGACCAGATGATGATCCGAATTGCAGTCTGTTCCGCTAACTGATCTAACATAAATGACGCTACTGTGCCAGCGTTTATCCACTAATACATATCTATCTGGTTCCGAGTTTCTCCATCTGGGGACCTTCAGGTGTATTTATGAATATCCTTATGCTGAAATGTTGTGCTCTTAACAATGAGATTCTTTGATGTGGCAAATGTAACTAATCTAACCCCGTTGTCGTTAGTATCTTCATGAAGACTAAATTTGCCTATTGTTGGTTTGAATATATCTTCCCGCCCCACTTTTGCATTAAAATCTCCTAAGACAATTTTCATATGATATAGTGAAAGGCTATCAAATGAGCATTCTAATTCTTCATAGAACTCATCCTTGATCTTGTCATCTTTGTCTTCTGTGGGAGCATGTACATTTACAATTATAAAATCATGTCGTTTACTCTTTAGAATTATGTATGATATCCTATCACTAACAAACTTAATATCTCGGATAGCGGATAGGATCCTCCTTCTGACTAAAAAACCCGTTCCAAATGCAGGTTTTCCTGCACCCCCATAGTATAATGCAAAGCTTCCTGATTCCTGACTACCTTCTCCTGGCCACCTAACTTCCTGTAAAGCGACTATATCCAAGGGCGATTTATCAAATTCCCGCGTTAATATCTCTAGTGCCCCGCTATTGTATAAAGTCCTAACATTCCCATGTTCCTAGGAACATGTCCCTGTGTTTGAGCTTTTGGCATGGGTTCCCTGAAGTAGTCCCCGCCCGGAGAACAGAATGGGGGACTATTTGACCTCCGGAAAATTTTACCCCAGTAGAAGCCGTGTCCGCATTTCTTGACGGTTGTATTTTTACGGTGAAAGATCGTCACTCTTTCGACCAAGGTACTTATTTCGTCTGGCTTATCACATTCGACCAGTCCGTCATGGGTAACGCTATCGGCAGCAATGCTATCGCCGGCATAGCTCTTAGGATCATTAAACACGACAAGGTAAAGATACCATGGGGGGCCTTAAACCTGTTAATATATATTTAAAACCCCTTCGACAGTATCTTTCGTCGCCTGAGACGAGTTTTATTCTCTACCGGAAAACACTTAAGCTACAACAACGGGCAATATTTTATTAAACATTAACTTCAGCCGAACTGTGATAAAAAAAAATCCGGTACATGTGGTCACCTAAACTGTTGCCAGAACACTTTAATATCATAACACATGACACCCAAAATGGTGCTAAACACATTAAAATCGGTACTCGTGACGCCCAAGTGGATGCAAACAAACAGAAAACACTGATTACTTAAAATCCGCCATGAACCTATATATTTTCTCTTCTAGTTTGTAACCTGAGGTATTTTGTTGGTACATTAACTTTCGCCTGTAAATTCTTACAATAAAGCATGAAACAAATTGTAAAAAATATATTTTAATCCACCGATCGCTTTATTTATTGGTACTGTCGAACGCACTATTCCACACGATTTTAATATTCATACATTTCCATAAACCATGTGATGAACCATGATATTCTAGAAGTAGGAATTGTCTATAGGATATTATTTCTTTATCATTAAGGGCCTATAATTTATAGCCTGACTCATCAATGAAATCTATTTATTCCTCTATTTAGTTATACTAAGTAATTATGTATTTGCCCTGAAATTCTTGGCCTTTCGCAATGTACTTTCATTTAATAAATGGGGAATCTGTTTAGATTAAATTGAAATATTTATTAATTCATCAATTAATTACATATATGGATGCTTTTGAGATGTGGATATGGAGAAGGATGAAGGGTATAAAATGGACAGACAAAATAAAAAATAAAGATTTGCTAGAGAGAATGGGTGAACTAAGAACAATGCTGGAACTCATAAAGGAGAGGGAAAAAATTGATTTGCTACTGGCTAAGAAGAAATTGCCTGCTGACGGATGCCGTGGAAAGAATGGTCAACGGAAAGAAGGTTAGAGGAAGAAAAATACATCAGACGATAGGCAATATTGAAATAAATGGATTGCATGCGGATACAAAAAGGAAGGCTAAGTTAAGGAAAGAATGGAGAATGCTAAGTTTCCAATGAAAGACCTGCTCTTGGGCAGAATATTATATATATATATATTTTTTTTAAATCTGCATTCTGCTTTTAGATTCTTAATTAATTATTCGAATTTATGAATTACCTTCAGCTGATGTACTTTATTTACTTAATAATATCATACTGTGTACGTTATTTCTTGGTTCAATGCGCACTATTATACCTGCCGAAGAATAGCAGGTATTAGGGTTATTTTAACTTCAATTTTCCCCTAATCTTATATATTTAGGCCTTATAGAATCGCCTGAGGTTGCCGCACACTTGGCACTTTTAAGTCAAGCTTATACAGTTACCTGTTGTCTAATAATTAATTATTCTCTATTTAAATTTATACTATGCCATTAATTATCTTTTTCTCATTTTTTATATATCTTCTACATATTATATATTTAATTCGATAAATTTAGAGTAAATCAAAATACATTATAAATATTAATTGTATTGTATTTATAACATGTAACCGTTTATTATATTGTAATTTAGATATGACTATTTTTTGTATTTTTTAAAATCTGGTTGAGTGGCAGACAAGGCCTTAAGGCCTTAATTCTGCCATCTAAAATAAAGCTATTATTATTATTATTATTATTATTATTATTATTATTATTTCTTCAATATAGTTGAATTATATATCAACTCACTTATATTTTCACGATTCACGATTTTTTCAAATACAAATAGGCCTGCCTACATACATTATTGACCTACATCTCCTGAATATTAATTATTATGAACAAACCTATATCCTCAATTATTCCACTTGTTTTCGACCTATTTGCCATTTTACAGAACTTCACTAGTGTTTTATTACTCTCAGCCTCAATGCCTGGGTTTTCAAATCAAAGCGCGTACTTAGTGCATTTGAACAATCTCAATTATAAGAAATTAAAGGACGTTAAAATACGTTTAACGTCATTCCACTTATATTAAATAGTTTGATATATTAGATATTTAAATACGTATACATTATTCTTATATAATCAATTGAGTTGGTGTTTACTTAATGAAAATCCATATTTATTAGTAAAGGAGGATATGTATCAGGAATATTTATTAGGATGTTAAACGACTTGGTAATTACGGATAAATTGTATCTCGTATGTACTTACAAGTGAAGTACTTATGTTGGACCAATTGGATTGTAACAAAAAATGGGAGGATATGTTGAATGAAGGATGCTGAACACTGTGATATTAGTAATTTCACTGCAAATTCAATAATGTGCATAAAATATAATAGGAAACAAGGAACAACAAAAGGATAAATAAAGGCTTGGCATCGGTACATGACAGAATAAATAAGTAAAACATTCGGAAAAATAAAATAAACAAATAAAAATAGAAAATGAAAGTGTGGTGAACGAGGGAAGAACAAAAATGGGACAGGGAGGGAGAGGGAAAGGGAGAGAGAGAGAGAGAGAGAGAGAGAGAGAGAGAGAGAGAGAGAGAGAGAGAGAGAGAGAGAGAGAAGAGAGAGAAGGAGAGAGAGAGAAAGAGAGAGAGTGTGTGTGAGAGAGAGAGAGAGAGAGAAATAAACTAACGAAATAAATATTACAACGGAGCGGCACGGTTACTTGAAGAGCAGCGCATAGTTATGGTGTAAATTAATACTTTTTTAGGACATAACAGAATATTTACAGGTAAATGTGTACATTTACGGGTAATAGCCTTGTGAGTTAATAAAATATTTCATCAAAAGAATAAAGTGGGCATAATAAATCAATTTTACGTCTTAACTACGTTAGAATCTATAATTCAGGAAACATTTGAAAAACACGAAGAACCTGAATTGGGGGATGACCAGTTTGCGTATTTTCTGGCAGAAATTATAGAACAAAAATATTGGAATGGGTTAGAGGACGTTAGTGAAAATACTTTAGATTTCGAAGAGTATGCTACTTGCAGTCAGAAGCTCACACAGGCTGGATGATCCGAAGACTTTGAAATTGCCAACGAATCCAGTGAGGAACGTGACAATTCAAGTAGATTTGAGCCGTCTCCTGTTAAAAAATCAAAACGTCCTAACGTACTGTCTGTCTATTCTGAAGAGGAACTTTGGAAAATATTTATGAATATAGGATGTCAGGGAAATCTGACCCGAATTCCTATTCACAAATAATAAGAAAATGGCCATCGTTGATTAATAACCGAAATGTAAGAACAGTTTTGAATTAAATAGAAAATAAAGCTTCTTATCTAGCTTCACAATTAAAAAACAGGGACCCCTACAAAATCGCCCAAATTAAAGACTACATCCTTAATAAGTTTCGAGATTTTCGAGATCGGGGATTGAAAGTGCATTATCGGCATTTACAATAGTGTGCCTTTTTTCGAGCGAAGGAATTGGGTTTGAATGAATTTAAAACTTCAAATACATTCATTTCAAATTTCAAAAAAAGAAGACAATATTTCATCAAGAAAAATTACCAAATTTGTCACTGTCAAGGGTATTGAAAACGAAACTCAAACTATTGAAAATGCAAATAAATTTGTAAGAGACGTTAATAAGACCATTCAAGAAAACTGCATACTAACAAAGAATGTGTGGAACTGTGACCAAAGTAATTAAATTATGAAATGACAGTAAACAGAACACTGGCAGTCAAAGGCAAAAAGCTCACTGTTCAAAACCCATGGAACTGCACATTCTTACACGATAGATGTTCTTATTTCAATGGGAAGAGGTTGCACCTCTGTTTTCAAGAACCTACTGGTAACAAATTCGGGCCCAAAGTTCAAAAGAAGATAGAACAAAATACACCTCCAAATGTGTATGTCGACTGTAGTGCCAGTGGAAAACTGACAAAAGAACATTTGAAAACATTCTTAAAACACGTGTTTAGTGAAAACATTGAAATGGATTCACTTTTAATATGCGATTCGAGGTCCGGGCATATGGACGAACAATTGCTACAGGACTGTTTATCCGATAAAAATGCAAGGCTGAAAATTATTCCTTGCAGGAGCCACCAAATATATACTACCACTTGATGTTTTTTTGTCAATATAAGATCTATGTGCGACGACTTGAAGAATATGTGCGTCTAAAATCAGATGGTGACGTGAACATGTTTAATAGATTATTTATTATACAACTGCATTTCCTTGTATATAATCAACCGTCAGCAGACATTTACAAAGGCATGCGTATTTATGCTGGGAAAAAGTCTTTGTATAACGTGGACCAAAGTGTAACGAGATTCACAAATGTGATTGAAAATGCATTTGACATTGGTTTTAGTGAATGTGCCACATATAACTGCTCCAGGATTGCCATCATCAGATGCTCATGGTGTTCGCAAAAACTTTGTTACAACCATTTCATCGTACACCCTAATTATCACCATTGATGTTGTGGTAAACGACATTTTTAATGTTACTCCAGTACACGAACTTATAACCGATTCTTAATTTCAAGTAAAAAAAGTATACAGTGCTCTGCTATCTGTATAAAGTAATCGAAAATAGTTATTAATGTTAAGGAGGGAAACTAATATTTACGTTATTCGCACCGCTAGCAGCACTTGTGCTTGAAACCAGCTGCAATCAGCAACCGTGCCGTTACGAACCGGTCAATGAGACGCGATTGAAATTTAATGACAAATAACACGAGTTTTATTAAATCTGCAGCAAAATGACTAACGTAATCATATTTAATGTCAATTAATTAACATATCCTCCAATTTTTGTTACAATCCAACTGGTCCAACATACGTACTTCCCACGTTAGTTATATCGTTCTTTCGTCAGTCATTGAGACACTGTAGTACAGCAGACTACTTAAGGAATTTCGTTCACAAAAAAAAATAATGTGTCTCATTAAAAATTAAATCTATCTACGCGGTATTCTATTGCCATCTGATTCTTATATTTTAAGAATTTAACAACTGCCTCGAACTTCAGTACTTCACAGATCCATACTTTATTATTATTATTATTATTATTATTATTTGTTGTAGAAAATCACGTTACATATGTTACAATTATTTTAAAATTATTTTTAACTTTAACCAATTTTCTAAGTTTTTTTCATAATTATAAATTTTATTTTCTTACTTTATTTGTAGGCATCTATACCCTCTTCTTCCTCTTGTTGCTTTATAATTTCATTGACTTGATTGAATTGTATTCTTTAATTTCATCGTAAATTAATTGTTTCCTCCAATCGTATTTTAGAAATGTATTCATAAGACTACCACGATTCGCGTGTTTGCTAGCTGTTAGCGAGAATGGAATTAAATTTCTCCATTGTTTCAACGTGAAATTGAAAAGTGGGACTTTGATTTTGAAGATATTTATTGCCGTACTGCTGTACCTGAATTCAGGTCCATTTACAACTTTTTTTTTTGCGACTGTACTGTTAGTGATAACGGTTTTCTCTACCACTTCGATCGACCCTTACACATATTTCAACCAGAAAACATTTGATGACCTCGAACGTTTTTCCCTTATAATTAATTATTAAACAGATTTTAACTTTTATTTTTCAACGACCCCGGTTCGTTTAAGACTTATCTCCACATACTCCTGCGTTTCAAGTGTTTTAATTCCTTCAAATATTTATTATATCAGTATGGAATCATTTTATGTAATATACTTTACATTTTTACCATCAAGGATTTCCTTTTGAATAGAATGTGACCTCTGCACAGTTCCCATATTTATTTTATTTTTTCTTCCTTCTTCTTTTGAAATAATTTCCACACTAAAAACATTACAAAACTTTATCTCATTTTAGATTTCCAGATTTGTTACATTTATCTTTCCCTTCTTCACCTACTCTATCATTTTCTTGACTCCTTACAATATTGCATTCTCCTCTAACTTCGTTTTCAATTAGTTTACATTCTTCACTAAAGTCTATCCTTTTGTCTCCATCCTCCCCTAGTTACATACTTCTTTTATTTCAGCTATTGTTTTGTAGTCACTGAATCTATATAATTCATTAATCCCTTAGTATCCACATTTATATCAAATTTTATTGAATCTATACTAGTCATTAATGTCATAAAGGCATTTTGCAAGTATCCCTTGTATATGCCTGCCATTTTGCCTAAATTGAAAATAAAATTCTAAATAACTAACTTATTTTTTCAATACAAAAAGTTAAACTTTTAAAGTTTGAGTACTGCATTAGTAATTTAATTTGTTTATACATTTCGTTGGTTGTTTTTCTTACTAATTTGTTGCTCCTGGATCGCCGTGTTGTCTCTAATTTCTGGTTCCAGAATTTGGTGGGTACCATGTAATTCTGGTCGCCTTTATTGTAGGAAGTTGATGTCGTAAAGATTTGTGGTCATCTGCTGGTTTGTAGCAGACGCAGTCTCACTGTCGACTACTCTGGCTCCAGCGTTGGGACGTCACGTGTACCAATTCTAAAGTAATCTCTGTTTACTGTTTGATTGCAACTACTTGGGTGTTATCTGTATCGATTTTAAAACATTCTGGTAACAGTTTGGGTGACCACGTGTAGTTCGGTTTAAATCATCATTTAATAATAATAATGTCCGTTATTGCAGCTCAGGCGTTTTCCGGTACAGAATAAAACTTGACTCAGGTGACGAAGGATACTGTCGAAGGAGTTTAAATGTTTAATAACTGTTAATTCACTTTAATTCAGATTTATTAAAAGTCTGTAATCACTCAATTATTATAAGCTTTTACAATCGTTGGTAAGGTAAGTAAAAAACTATTAAATAAACTTTAACCCAAGCTATGCGGTTTACTATTTCAAACTATTTATTGCGTATGCAAGTTAAATTTTTTAGTTAATTTATTCGTTCATTGAGAATTTAGAATAATATTATTTCAAGTAATAAGAACATCTCTATGTCCATCGCGAACTGACTTGCTAATCGATGTAAGGAAATTGTAGACTATCTAGCATTCAAGTTGCAAGTGTTGATCATACTCTCAATTAGTTAAGCGTTAAACTGTACGGACGGCGCATTCTTTTCTTGCATTGTATACGTTTATTTCCATACATTTTATAACAATATATTTTTATTGGCGATACAAAAGTAAAGTGGGAAAGGAAGGCGTATATTTGTATTTTAACTCCTTTCTGGTCTCCTACCAGGATTCGAATTATTAGTCTTCAGGTATCATGATGTGTCTGATGATCTACAGTTCAGTTCTGGATTCTTTAGCAGCTTTTGAGAGGTGTATGGTAAGATTAAGGGGGAGGGCGAGTTGCAGGTACTGCCAGTAACTTATCTCAGTTTAGGAAACATAATATAGTTACAACATGTAGCGTTTTCTTATCTGCTAGTACTGTGTTAGTGAATAATTTTCTTGCCTAATAAGTTTGGAGTGTTCATTATAGAATAGCGTTGTTTCTATAATAATTTATTCAATTATTATTATTATTATTATTATTATTATTATTATTATTAAAATGTTTTTTGCATGGCTACTAGTTCTCTCCTCCACTTCGCAAAGTTCCTTCATGCCACGCGCCATTGGTTTGACCAACACGGCTACAGTTACCAGAACTCGATTTTACAGTATTCGTTTCTGACAGTGGTTTGTCATATGACTGACAGTTCTAATTTTCCTACATCAGAAATATAGGTCTTCCTAGCTCTACATTAATTTTGAAGAATTTGGCAGCATTGTATTAATTTCTATTTCAGCATCTTGTCAATAAAGTGAAGATTAAAGGTTTTAATGTTCTGTTATGCAAAAGCGCTAACTGAAACGGTTGAAAGTATACCGTAATAGAAGCAAAACGTTGCAGTGAACATGGGTCCGCAAACAAAGCGTGTGCGAGATTTATTATTGCGAATATGTGGTTATGAGCGGCCACTGATGTCCTGCGATATAAACATCATATGCTTCACTTGTTGCACAATTACAAGCGGTCCGCGATGTGCTCTTGTTTATAAAATCGATCATTGCCAAAAGGTGGAATTGTAATTAAACCTTACACGACAGACAATACAGTACACAGTCGAAGCAGTTAGATCACTTGTCTGAACACAGTCAGTTGTCCTGAACTCTACGTACTCAAAGTGGAAACACACAACAATGAAGAGTATGCGTGCATATATTTCATCTGTGGTAGGGCTAACGGCAATGCACGGGAGGCTGCACGTTTCAACAGTCAACAATACTCTGATCGAAGACACCCGGAAAATCGAACACTTACAAGAATCCAACAGCGCCTAGGAGAACAAGGGCAGTTTCGTACGTGGCAGGGGAGCAGGAGAGCCTGCACGCATTACGTCTGAAGTTGAGGATTTGGTGTTGGATGCAGTACAAATTTCTCAATGCAGGAAATTCAACGAGAAGAATTGCCACACAAATGCCTGTACTAAGCCACAATAATGTATGGAGAATCTTGCATCGCAATTCGCTTACTACCTCCAGAGAGTTCAAAGTCTGAGTGATGCGGACTTTGGTCCTAGAGTGAATTTTCGTTAGTGGATGCAAAAACAGGTTGTAGTCATCCCTCATTTCACAAATAATATTTTATTTACCGACGAAGCGAGTATCAGACGCGATGGACTTTTAACTATCAAAATACACGAGTATGGAGCTAAATAAACTCACATGCTGTTGATGGGTCATTACATCAGCAACGCTTCTCATTGAATGTGTTGTTGAGGGTACTAGCTGACCGTCTCATTGGGCCACATATTCTTCCTATAAAACTCAATGGACAGAGGTATTTTCCGTTTCTATGGCGGAATCCTCCAGTATTGTTTGAGGATGTTCCCTTTGAACAACATCGGAGTATATGGTATATGATTGATGAAGAACATTTTGCTGTTCCTCTAAGAAGACAACAAACGCGGAAATATGGTCCAAGGCGGATAGGTTGAGGAGGGCTGTACTTTGGTCTCCACGATCACCTGATCTCAATCCTTCGGATTTTTGTGTATGTAATCACCTCAAAAGTTTAGTGTACATAACTCCCGTTGATACCGTTCAAATACAGGAGCAGAGAAGCGTACATGCTTGTCAAGAATTCCGAGATGATACGAGGGTGTTTGAAAATTTGAAACACACTGCAGAGACGAATCCAATATTGCAACCAGATGCAAGGACGATACTTAGGAACACCTCCTTTAATAGGTACGAGTGTACAGTATAACTGGTATAATATGTAAAGTAATATTATTCCTTGGTAGGTTAAGCTATGAGTAAATTTTGAGGCAACACTATACGGCAATTAAACGAAAGTCTACTTTTTCAAATTAACTTGTACTAATTAGGACGATGTTTCTTAATGATGTCAGTGACGGATTGTAACCAAACATTTACAATTATGCCGCACACTGCTCGTTTGCGGACCAATGTTTAACAGAACTTTTGTGCTTCTATTATCGTATACTTTCAATCATTTTTGTTTACGGTATTAATTTTGATACACCATGTATCATATAATAATTTGAATTAATATTTTATATTTTATTGTCACCCTATCAATATATAAGCAGGAATAATTTATTCCAAATCTACATGTAACTACTTTGAATTCGAATATAGTCTTGATATATTTGATACGTATATTAAGGAATTTAAGCCTATCTTACTACCGTATTTACATATGTGCCTATAATTACTGCTAGAGTATTTGCTTTTCCACGTTCATACAAAAACCTCTACATGTTATCGATATACATGTTGGATTCTGATTGCAAAATTGTGCGCATTCATACTAGACCGGAATAGATGGAATTTTTTTTCAGGGTACACAAATCTACAGAATCGCTATCTTCGGAAAGGATTTAAAGCCATGGAACAGTGTCTTACAGTTATGGTAATGTAATACCCGACCACATTATTTTTGAATGCGGAAAAAATGCAAACTAAAAGAATGTGGTAAGGACGAATAAGACTTGGAGATGGTAGACCCTTGTTTTAGGCTGCAGTGGCAGTGTTTACTTTCTGTTAGTAGTGTATAGTCAGTTGTTAGTTACAGTGTCAAGTGCGAACCCAATATTCACAATGAAGGCCGTGATATTATTAAGAAAGTTATCTACTTTTGCGAAGAGGAGAAAATAAAGGACGATTTGAAAATTCCTACCCATAATAATAATAATAATAATAATAATAATAATAATTTTCATTCAATGCAACCACGTTGCCATTACGACATTCTGGTATTCTCTCCTGACATGGCGTTATTGTTACACACATCTGAGGTTGGGGCGACTCGAGGTGGAGTTACGCTTCCCCGATGATATATGAAAGGTGATGATGATGGTAATGATGCGCCAGGAGAGGCCTTAATTCCAAACTTAAATGGATATGTTAATGATTATAATGATTGCCAAATTATATTCCGGGACCGTTTGAGTCTTAGTGTTCTCTGACATTTGCCTTACAGGTGACGAAAAACACCGAAATATACAATACCCAGGAAACTTGTCCCGACCGGGGATCGAACTCGAGCCCGCTGTGTGACAAGGCAGCATGCTATCGAGACCACAGCGATGAATAATAATAATACAGTGAAACCTGTCATAGCCGGAACCTTTATAAGAAGGAAACCTGTGGAGACGGAAAAAATCTACAGAACGGTACGATATGTAAAATCGTCCTGTATAAGCCGGAAACTTTCATAACACGGAAACGGAATGAGTTAATTTTTACCTCAATAAGACGGGAAGTTATTCTTAAGCACGTTCTAATTACAGTATTAATGACCACACGTGAAAATTCTGCATATGACGCTTTCTGCATTATATCGTTTTATCTTCTTGTGTCGTCATTGTATTGCCGGAATACCCTGCTTATGTGTGACAACGGAGAATCCCTCGTTTTTCCTTGCCTCCTTACGTAACCTGCGAGGAAGTTGGGAAATCTTCATTCCTCCTGTAGTTGACTTCCATCTCGTTTTTGTGTAACAAAGTTGTTCTGTATTGCCGTGCAAACTGTGCTGTGTTACATACACTATTTTGTAGGTATTTCAGTTCATTACGTTATGTCTTTAAAGCGTGCATGTAAAATCCTTACAGTGCGTGAGAAAATTCAAGCTTGTAATTTGGGAACCATTAATAAGAATGAAAACTGCCAAAGACGGATATATATTTGAATCGACACATGCTATAAGGGTCTCAGTCAAGAAAAATGGAAAATTGAGTTAAGCACAATATCGTAATCTGAAAGATTGATTTCAATGCCTTATGCTACGAAGAACCCAATTAGATGCACCATTGTAGTAGAAAAAGGGCATGGAGTTTGAATGTTATACGCAATAAGGACTTCAGTCAGTGACTGAGGCTCTTTTAGCATGTCAGGTCATATAGTGTCTCATGTTGGTACTCCTGTTAGCGGTAAACAGCTGTTAATTCATTTGAGCGGGAAGCACTTAAATGATTCTGCAAAGAGATACGCTGATGCCTAAATAGTACATAAGAGAAAGGCAAAAAAAGTGTACACAAAGCTCATAAAATATGCTACACAAAAATATGAGCCTCGATTACATGAAAAATGTTCGACTGCCTCAGATTCCCGTTCAGGAAACTTTTCATCTGAGGCAGTTGACAACACATATATTTTGTGTTCATGACATTAACAGTAATACATCTTTATCATGAAGGAGTTGGAAAGAGAGGGCCCAATGGGGTATGCTCGTTTATATGTGACTTTGTGCAAAACATTGCTCCACAGTTTACTGAATTGCATTTCTATTCAGATAACTGTAGAGGACGAAATAAAAATCATGTTGTAGCAATAATTCTAATACTAGTAGATTTCCAAAAATTGAGCACTATTTCCCTGTAAGAGGACTTTCAATCCTCCCTTGCGATCGGGATTTTAGTGTAATAAAAAGATAAATTAAAAACATAATAGATTGTACTCTGTACACGAACTTACAGAACTAACCATGAAGTCTAGTAAAACTGGAAAGTTCACTGTGAAGGAAATTAACACTAGAGATATATTAAATTTTAAAACTTGGAGGAAAACTCAAAGGTTTTAAGAAGAAATTAAAATTGGTCTATTGTGGAAAAGAAATGACTGGCAGTGTACTCAATATATGCATGTATTTATGTTTGTTCATAAATCTGAAGCATTTTTGTAAATATCGCAATTAATAAATAGCAATACTATATGACAAAGTGACCAAATTGACATATTTATTACCAAAAATGTTTAAAACGTGCTAAAAGGGCTTCAGTAAAATGATTTTGAACATTTATAACGAGCCGAAAATAATATTCTACACATTTTCGTATATACATGTGAATTTGTTTAATTTGCCACAATTAAAATATATACTATTTTAAATCAACTGGATTAATATGTCAGGCGTATGAAGTTTTCTTAAGTTTTCTCAAAACTGGGTCTGGCTGACTAAAGCCCTTTTAGCATATGCCGATTCATTTAAGGAACTGGCATGTTCCTTCACATACATGTTTTAATGTAATAGTAATAATAATAATAGTATGAATAATAATAACAATAAACAATAATCACAAAGAGGAATGAGATGCACAAATAAATGTTTGTTGTTGTTGAAATTCAAATTGTACTACAACTGGAAAGCGCAGTGTTCAATTCAGCAGTAACACAGTTACCTACGTTGGTAAATCCGGCCCTTATTCTGATATTCAAAATTATATGCCTGCATAAGCTAGCTCTATATCAGAGAGTTCAAATTACACATACAAAATATCAATTTACGCCGGAAGTGAACATAACATTTTTTTGATCACACTTTCTCCTGGAAGAAAAGTCTTCATGATTTTTATTCTCCGAGCTAAAATATTATTCTTTATTCAGGATTGTTTCTGTTGTTTACACAGGTATCCTCAACCAAAATGCACAATTTTTTCTTCCACACTTCCCGGTGGTATTATTATTATTATTATTATTATTATTATTATTATTATTATCATCACCATCATCATCATCATCATCATACTTGACTGCTATCCCATGAGTCCCGGGTTAGATTATATGTTACGCCATACAAATTTTCTTTGTGCAAAGGATTAGTAGCGGAATTCACTCGCCTTCACAATGACAAATGAAAAACATGCCATGAAATGTAGCGAAATCCAATCAGGAAAACAAATTTGAGACATGAGCTTTAAGTATAACCATGCGACTCCGTGTACGGTCATCTGCTTGCAGTGACAAGTAAGTTAATTCAGTCGGGCTGAATCTCTTCTGAATCTGTGATACGTAGGATGTGTATATATATATATATATATATATATATATATATATATATATCTCACCGCTGTGGTCACGAGGTAGTGTGCTGCCTTGTCACGCAGCGGGCCCGGGTTCGATTCCCGGTCGGTACAGCCTCCAGGGTGAGCTTTTTTCGGGGTTTTTGTCACCTGTAAGACAAATGTCAGGAAGCTTAGGGCCCAACGTTCCTCGAAAATCATCCTGCCATCATTATCATCAGCAGCAGCAGCGTCATCCTCCTTCACCGGTGTGGAAAGCAACGGTAAGCTACCACACCTATAATTCCCTAGTAAAGCTGCAAAGCAGAGCATGAAGATTCTATTATTGCAGTGAAAGACTAGCCCTCGGGCAAAATTACTATGGATGGATATATATATATATATATATATATATATATATATGGTGCAAATCAGCCTTGTTTAAAAAATTAAAAAGTAATTGTTTCCTAATCTAATCTCTGCAGATGTTTTCACATTAATATATGTTTGTTACTGATAAAATAAGTTAATGAAGCCGAAAATGAATGTAAAACAACATTGTATTAATGGAATGCAGAATAATAGTATGTTTTCTTCCAATAGATATCAACGAATTTATGGATTTGTTCACGGGGGAGAATTTTCATGAGCGTCACACAATACAAATTATATTGATCGCCAGAATGTAATTTGTCAATGAATTTGGCTTGGTTCCTAAATTTAAAACCAAATTCAGGTCATCAGACTTGTGGACTGGTTTGAGTGCTGAAAAGGTACTTCGTTACTCTGGCAGACACGATATCGAAGACTTTTAGATATGATGTAGAGTGTAATAAAAATTTCGCTTACGAAATATAATATAATTAATACTATTTACTGTCGTCGCAATTCTCGTCAACGAATCTTCATTAGGAAATGTCGTATTCCTCAGTTAAGTTTTCAATTAAACCTACTTAATAAGGCTGAATAATATATGATAAGTTGGGGCTATTTGGGTATTTCATATTTGAAGACCATCACGAATGCATACTATAGTACATAGCAAGATACATAGATCTACTGTACATATTTATTTAAACAAACGCAGGTAAAACAAACTTTATTACCTTGACTATTTAACTCATGCCCCAAATGGGAGTCAATGACCAATCACGTTTCAATGATTTCTGTATTACAACCAATCAGAGACGTGTTTCACGAAATAATTATCAACGTTAGGATTATCATATATTAAGCAAAGCTCCTCCTTTTTAATATTCTGAACAGGTCTGACCGTTATTTTGCAGTGACTGAGCCTATAACAAATACGGCTACCAGATTGTATATAATAGTGCTTACATGTCAACATTTGTAGCAATTGATTATACCACCAAAAAAAGAAACCACTGTTTGCACTTTCTTAAATGTATACGACATCAAAAATGAATTAATATACAGATTGATGTGTTTCATTTTTTCTCCACTAGAGAGCATTCTTACAATATTGCGTTCCTTTGGCAATAAATAGTATGATCTGGTTGCAGTGATAAACAAAAGAAGCAGTAGAAGCGTAGGCTACCTATCGTTTCTCATTAGTTTTCAAACATCACCGTTTACTTTAAATATAAAAATATTTTTAAATAACTGTAGTTAAATAATGATTTGTGAGTAAACAGCTTTATTTTATTCGTTAAATAGTCCTAACAAATGCCACTCTTGATTTCCAAATTCTCTAGATAAATTCACTCCTCACTTCGTGAGTCGTGAATTTATCGATAATTTGGAAATCACTCGTGGCATTACTTATGATAATTTCTTGTTAAATTAATATAAAACAAAATACTGCATTAAACATATTTTTTTTAATAAGTGGGGCAATTTGGATCAGACATGGGACTATTTGGATCGCATATAAAATATCTGAAAATGCATCTTTGAGTACTATAATGCAGTTTAAGACAGTATTTTAAAAAAGTTCAAATGCATTTTCCACATATGAACTACTTATTCCCCCTTTGCACCTACACAAATTTCGTGGTACCTTTCACAACTTATCCAGTCACATTTTCTACACTCGTTTATTCGAAATATCTTACACCACAGAAGCCACAAGGTGTGCTATTTTCATCCGATTATGATTCTGACGACTCGTTGGATCTCGAAGAGCCCTGATTTCGTGTCGTCACTTTGCACTGACGCTTCGGCTCCCAAGGGGACTTTTAGTACGTTCCATCCTTGCACAAGTTAATTTCCTCTTGGTTTTAATGTTTTGTGGAGATGTTAAGTAGCAAGCTGATCTCTTCGCTTTAAATGTAGCTTTCTTGTTTACCCTTTTCTGCGGCGTTGACAGTACCTCAGAAATTAGATGGCCATGCACTAACAGAATCCTGGCTATCAAAGGCTTGAAAGATATTTGATAAAGTTGGCTTTTTCACGAATTTTCATTTTGTGTTTCACGTTCATTTTGGTCGCTGGTAGGCATTTCAGCGACGAAAATATCAAATTTTAGATGTAAACAATTCAGAATTGATTTAAATATACTTTAATAAATAATTTAAATAAAGTATAGAGACATTTTTAGATCTCCAGAAATCACGTCTTACCGAGTGATCCAAATAGCCCCACGTACGTGAAATGTAATTAACTTCATGTAATTTCGTGAACAGATAACATATGTCGCTAGTTGTCACGTAGCATGGCTCAGTGGACTTCATAGGCCATGATAGTAACAAACCTTAACTATTTCAAATTTAAATTCCACTAACAACTTGAAAGACATTTTGATAAATCCTCATGCATCTTCTTCTCACCCAAGAAAAAAAAAACATTGTAAATGGTGTTTGAGCTGCGCAGGAAACATGCTCAATGAACCCGTCTCTTACTTTCAAAATAGCCCCATAGTCTAAATAGACCAACCTATCATATGCTTTAAACAAGGCAAATATCCATCCATCCATAATAATTCTGCCCGAGGGCAGGTCTTTACTGCAATCATAGCATTTTTATGCTATGCTTTGCAGCTATACTAGGGAATTACAGGTGTGATAGCTTCCCGTTGCTTTCCACACCGGTGAAGGATGGTGATGATAATGTTAAGGATGATGATGATGATGATGATGGCCGGATTATTTTCGGGGACCGTTGGGCCGTACGCTTCCTGACATTTGTCTTACAGGTGAGGAAAAATCCCGAAAAAAAACTCACCCAGTTGACTGTCCCGACCGGGAATCGAACCCGGGCCCGCTTTGTGACAAGACAGCACGCTACCTCGAGAACATAGAAGTGGACAAGGTAAAAGTAATGTGTGATTATGTTGACCGAATGGAATTAGGGGATTACAGTTTTCAAACTATGTCTTACATTTGAGGATAAACCCGAAAAATCCTCACCCAGGAAAATTGTCTTTTACCTACGATTCAATCGGGCCCGCTGCGTCTGAGAAACTTTACTTTTTTATCACAGCAGCGGACACATTTAATGATACAAATTCCAGGAGTAAATATACTATTTTCTCGAAAAAAATACACATTTATTTATCACATTTTTTTCTAAAACATCGTACATTTGTGACGAAAAGTCTGTGAGGCTATTTGAGTAGTCATATATTTCCACATGTAATGCAAATTTTACGTATGAAACAAGATCTTCGCAGCACTTTCCCATTTGTTATTTTATTACAGGATCAGATATTTATTTTAATAAACGATTTCATACCGGTTCCTGAAGGGTCTTCAGTTAATGGAGAAGTTCAATCACCATGTTGGCCTACAAGATGCGTACATACACACCGAACATTCTTAAACAACATTTGGAAGTTCATCGGGAAAATTTGTTTCCACTTTAATTGAGAATAATAAAGTCGAGGAAAATGTTATGTGACATTGAAAAGGAACGAGAATAGAAGTTAAGCTATTTAGATTTTTTAAACAATTTCGAATGGTATTTAAGGAATAGAAGTTCCATATATGATCGAATGATAATGAAGGGGAAGAAACGTACATGCATTAGCAATGCAAGTCACATTTTGATAATGCAATATTAAACGCAAATCTAAGTATAACTATTAAGTGGAAAGGAAGAAACAATATCTAAGAAATTAATGCGAACTACCTCTTCTATAATTTTCATGAATATCCAAATGAATACCAGTGGCAATTCTTATAATGATCGATCAAAAAAAAAGTACACAGCACTCATCAAAAGTTGGATGATGTCTGTGAAACGTATCATTATTCCGTTGTTTCAGCATGCTACTGAGAAAGAAGCTTATCATAAGCAGAAATCGTGTCAACTCTAAGCCGATTAACGCGCATACTCAAATTAGACCTATCACTGGGCCTTCTTCAAGACCGCCTATAATCCTCGACACAAGGTGTGTCTAAAATTCTCAGCGAAACTTCAGGAGTAAACCGGATTATGTGTTCCCTGCCCGGCTATAGCGCTTCTTGTTATTCCTACCCGACGCCTAAACGTGTTATGCTAGTACACAGACAGGCAAAAGTATCCACACAATGTATTGTGTTATAAGCCAAACAACCAAATTAAAATACTCGGTTTCATATCACGATTTGTCGTCACCGAGTTAAATTGAGTAATGTTTGTGTAAAAGCCGTTCCTACACATGCAAATGATACCACATAAATGACCTCACCATCATCGTCAATTCATCACCATCACCATCTTCTGCTTCTGGTAATACCTTGTCATTGATAGTCGTATTTCTGTGTAATCTTTGTATCCAGTAATTAATATTCGTCTTTAAAAACAGTCTTCCTTGGTGATTTTCTCAAAATTCTTTCAAGTATCTTTAAGGAATATATTGTGACGGAGTACATTGCCAAAAAATAATATTTTCTACCAGTGATTTCGAAAATTAATTTCATTTAGTACTTGTTGGTATGTTTTCTTATCTTCTCGATTTATCTTTACTACATAACCATGTTTCGTTTGCATCCAGTGTAGCCTATACTATGCCAAATTTTGATTACAGGCAGCCTATTCCACAATATACCTTAGGAATTATATATTGTTTCAATTTACAGTAAAGTAGTTTAATTGTAAATTCTAGACCAGGCATGACGCTGAATAGTACATAATGATCGTATCTCTTCAAATATTGCAAGAAGGGGGGGGGGATAGCAACTTATTGAGAGAAATTTCATGAAATTTTGTATGACCGTCACATTAGGATGATTTGTGCAAATTCAATTCGTGAACTAAATTAGTTATAGTTGACTGTTGGCAATGTTTAAAAAATAATCGGTGTAATTCGAGCAGTAAAATGAAGTGTTACAAAACTAATTAACATTTAATGTTTATAATTAGCTTGTATGTTGTAACATGTACTGCTGTAAAAAAGTAAAGCAAAGGATAGCAATAGCAAAAGAAGCTTTTAACAAGAAGAGAAATATTTTCTGCGGACCTTTGGCAAAAGGATTACGGAAGACGTTAGTGAAGTGCTTTGTGTGGAGTGTAGGGTTGTATGGTGCACAGACTTGGACATTATGACCGAATGAGGAAATGCGACTAGACGGTTTTGAGGTTTGGGTATGGAGAAGGATGGAGCGTATAAAATGGACAGACGAAATGAAAAATAAAGATGTGCTAGACAGAGTGGGTAAAGGAAAAACAATGCTAGAACTCATAAAGAAGAGGAAAATAAATTGGATTGGCCACTCGCTAAGAAGAAACTGCCTGCTGACGGATGCCCTAGAAGGAATGGTCAACGGAAAGAAGGTTAGAAGCAGAAAAAGGCATTAGATGATATTAAAATAAATGGTTTGTATGCGGATACAAAAAGGAAGGCTGAGTTAAAGAAAGAGTGGAGAATGCTAAGTTTGCAGTGAAAACCTGCCCTTGGGCACAACACTGTGTATGTATATAATGGAAATTATGTTTTATATTATCGATTCTTATTGTCTATCTTTTTGTTTAACTTCTCGTTGTATAGACACTTTTACATGGCTCTCACCGCCCGAGTATTATAGTGCAAAGACCTGTCGGGAGAGGGAATTTAAACTATGGATCAGACACATACTTTTTTGACCACACAACAGCATGGAAATTCTCCCCAGGCCCAGCTCAGAAACAATCCAACTTAAAGACGAAACACACCATTCACACATATTCATACTAAACGTATGGCGAATGTGTTGGTAATTATACTGGTCAGATGATTTTAGAGGACCGTTTGCGCCTTAAAGTTTCCTGATATTTGTCTTAGGCCTATAGTGAGGAAAAACCACGAAAAAATCATCCAAGAAACTTGTCCCGATCGAGGATCAAACACGGGCCAGGTCCGTATGATGCAACAACGTTAATATGAAACTACAGCGGTGACCTGTTATTATTATTATTATTATTATTATTATTATTATTATTATTATTATTATTATTCCGGAACAGGCAACTCTTGCCTAAACCAGGAAGTGAAGAAGATTATTATTATTATTATCATCATCATCATCATTATCATCATTAAAACATTTAATTCATACATTTAAAACCAGAGCGAACAGAGAAAGTGAAAGAAAGCTGCCGTACGCATCCTCAACGTTTTAGTAGACAATATATCTATATTTTCAGGGAGTCACTTTTATCAGGAAAAAATGAGAAATATTTTGAAAATAAATTTGAAAATATTTCTTTAATATTTGCTACTTTGTGATTATTTCCATGGTTTTCAAGGGGAGATGACATAAAGGAAATCTCCATGAGGTTATCTCATGAGCCACATCACATGAAAAGAGGTTGTGTGTTTTTGAAATATCAGTATTAATTTACAGTATGATACAAAAGACTACACAAGGAAGTATTCAACGTCGGATTGTGAGATATGATGATGAAAATTCCTAGAAATAACCTGTGAGTTGGCACGTTGCTACGGAAGACACATTGAAAATAATGTCAATACTGAATACAGCAAAATTTCAGAGAATTGCCTTTATAGAAAGGATGTTATCAATGATTCGAAATTTGTTTAGAATCTTCTCTATTAACCTACACACTTCTATAGAAATGTTATACAAAAGGTAAATATTCAATATATGTGTGTGTGTGTGTGTTTAATAAATTTAAATATTTACACATAAGAACGTTATTAATAATTGTAACATCTAACGGCATTTACACAGTTTTTAATAATAGCAAACTGTGCTTAATACAATCACATTACAGAATTCAATAAGAAAAAATACTTACGCTCTCTATAATTTACTTATCCCAAGAAACAAATTCGCACAATCCCAAAATTATTAATATATAAATATAGCAATGACTTCCACTCTGTTTGGTGACTCAAGGTCACGTAACCTTCTCCTTTTCCTCAGCCTCATTCCAATCTTTAGATTGTATTTTGATAATACTGTACTTAGTTCGTATTTGATTTAACGACGCTATTTAACATATTTGGTCATTAGAGTCGTAATTTAAATCTGGATGTAAAAATGCTGAACAGTTTTAAAACAACCCTCTTATCTGAAGCTTGCGATTCTTTTAGCGACGTGGGACTCACAGCTTTACTTATTTCTATAACCACTCTGAAATTTAAGGACTATAGTAATCAATCGACCCGTCCGGGTTTGAATCCGCGAACATTGGAATCAGAGGTGATTATGGCGATTCTTAGTCTCTCAGCACCACTCTAAGCTTTACTTTTGTGCTCACCACTTTGCGGCACTTGAGGGGATTTTCACTCTTGATTTGTTTGTAAGGATAATAAAATAACAACTTAATCAGCAAATTGGAATTTAAATAATGGTACCCCCAATACACCTTACAGTAAGACATCGCAATATTAAGTAGATATACTAAATTTGTTACAATCGTAACTAAAAGTATTGGCTTTATTGTATAATAAACTGCAGGAGTTAAAACTTAGCCCTGCGTGCCTATATGAAATAAGGTATTCGTATACATAATTATTATAAATTATCAGTTAATTTGAATTTGGCCTTATTGATAAACCAATAAAAGTATATTATCATAGAAACTTATATTCTATCACTTTTTTCATTTAAATATATTTAAAAATACTATTTAGACCCAACTCACAACTTTGCTACAATGCATTGCCTTGCTTGAGATATTTCCTTTTGATAATTTGTCATAAATATAACACTTTTAAGTAGCAATCGAAAACAAAAGACAACACAACTAGTACAAATTTCTCTATTTACTTTATATTGACAGATGTTTCTTATGGAAGAAATAAACTTCTAAGTCAGAAGGAATGCGTATTTTGAAATATTTCTTAAAGATCCTTAGCTGGAATGGAATTCCATAAAATATGTTATCCCATGGGCAAAACCAATATAACTGTTCCAATGAAATAATGTAGTTAATGTCAAATTAAATCATAGCTTGCTGAGAGTTCAAAATATATACACTGCTTCTTTCGATTGGAAGACTTTTTTTTTCCTCAATTCAAAATTCCAATTTATATTATTCCCAATTCAATGTATGTGTAACTCCGGCGGAAGGCGCGCCAATACTCATTCAGTCCAAGGCTGTAGCGGAAAGGTCCGGCCGAGCTACGAACGCGTAGTATGTATGTATGTATGTATGTATGTATGTATGTATGTATGTATGTATGTATGTATGTATGTATGTATGTATGTATGTATGTATGTATGTATGTATGTATGTATGTATGTATGTATGTATGTATGTATGTATGTATGTATGTATGTATGTATGTATGTATGTATGTATGTATGTATGTATGTATGTATGTATGTATGTATGTATGTATGTATGTATGTATGTATGTATGTATGTATGTATGTATGTATGTATGTGTAGTATGTATGTATGTATGTATGTATGTATGTATGTATGTATGTATGTATGTATGTATGTATGTATGTATGTATGTATGTATGTATGTATGTATGTATGTATGTATGTATTGTATATATATATATATATATATATATATATATATCCCATAAGTACTACAAGAATAGACTAATAGCTCTAGAAATGGATTATTTACGAAGAAGTGGCCAGAAAGTCTAAATTAGAACGTGTCACAAATAAGGAAATTAGAAACAAAATGGAAGCAGAAGAAAGAGCATAATTGAAAGAATTGAGGAAAAGGAATTAAAGTGGTTAGGACATGTTTAAAGAATGGAAGATGAGCGATGGCCGAAGCAACTATATGAATGGCATCCTAACAGAAAGAAGAAAAGAGGAAGACCAAGGTTAACATGGAAGGAAAACATGAAGACAGTAATGCAAGCTAGAGGGCTAAGCATCGAAGATGCCCAAGACCGTAGGCTTTGGAGGTTTGGCACGGGAAGACGGCAGCAGCTGTAAAAACCCGAAGATAGATAGAGATAGATATATATCCCATGGCACGAGGAGTAAACTGTCGCTGAAAACCCACTCTATTCTTAGGCGAGAGTGGGTGGTTCTGTTTAACCAGGGGATATGGCGAGATTCAGCTGGGACTCGTGTGTCTCTCAGATATATGAGACAATACATTTGACCTGTATATTGATTTGTAATATATGTTCCCCTTGCCTCATTGAGTGTGTGTGTGTGTGTGTGTGTGTGTGTGTGCGCGCGCGCGCAATTTGTCTTAGTAATCACGACATGGGCATTTCCTATCACTAGGGCAGTTTTTCATGGTTTGCCCATATTGTTGATATATTTTACATGTAGTGTGTCTAATCTATTCTCTTGGCGGTACTACTTTGTTTCACCTATTAGCCATGATTAAGCCATTTGTGAGAAGAGTTTTGATAGTTTCAGAGTTTTTTTGAAAAGATGCGGATCATCGGGGGATTTGTTCCGGATCCATGTGATTCTGACGAATTTAACGGCCCCTTCCATGAGTTCTGCCATCATATCGTAGATGGCGATATTTGGATTCACACCCAGGGCGAAGACTTTGACTTCTCTAGAACCTGGTGTTTGTATGTTTATGTTATGTCTCTGTGTCGATGTATGGTATTTAGAATATGTGCCAAATGTGCTGACTGGGTTTTGGGTGTGGAAAATTTTAAGTTCAGCAATACGTTCAGAAATGAGTGTGGTTATTTTGTTTTTCTCTGACCAGTATATCTTTGGAGTGTGGATGGCTAATTGGTATGATAGTTTCTTTCGTTTGTTTGTATGTAGGTGAATTTTGTAAGGCTGCGTTTGTGTGCGTGTTAACCTTGTTTGTAGGTGGCGGTTGCTTTGGGAGGAAGGTCCTAGAAGTGTAGGCGGGTGAAAAGGATATGTGTCTGGAGTTCGTAATAAGGTTCTAATGCGGTTTTCATCCCAGGGAGGAATCACTGTGGTTTTTTTGTGAGTTGAATTATGGGTTTGGGGCCCACAGGTTCAATTTCTAGGTCAAATGTGGCCTGACAAAATGTATCTCTGTCTGTAAATGTAAATATCGTGGATGTATCATCTCTTGTTTCAATATGTACATTTTCCTCAATGACTCTGGTGATAATTTTCTTTTTCAGTTCTGTAGGTCTGCTCTTGTGGCAAATGAAATATAGAAAGTACAGTTCTGAATTGAATTAGGTTGTGTTGGTCTGTCCTTGGTCTATCCTTGTTCTCTGTGTTGTTTGTGTATTTGTATCGAGAGGTGAATGAAAATGTGTTTGGAACACTTTGGCACACATGTATGGAGGGAATGGGCAAGGGACTGGTCCTGGGACTGGGCAAGGCTATGGGCCGAAAGAGTGTGGAAGTGGAGTTTTAGTTTAAGGGAGAGGCGGAGGGAGGTGTAATATATATAAACATTATTTATATGTATTTTTTGTGTGTGTTTAGGATACTTATGTGGCACTGATGTCTGGCCGGTCTTGCGGATGCTGATATTATGCTTATACGAGTATATGAAGATCTTAGTTGACTTGAGTAGGAGAGGAGCACCCTGTGCAGCGTTGGCGAATCACACTCGAGTTTTGCTTGCAGCTGACGTATCACTATGAAGATATTTACCTCTCCAGAAAACCGGAGTTTTATCATGACTGCCGATGTCCAGAAACTTCCTAGGCACTTCTTACCAGCTAGATCTGTAGCTAATGGAACCAGACTCTCGTGGAACGACGATCACAATTCACCATTGGAAGATGTGATGAGACGATAAAGCCTTTGTTATTACATTCTACTTATATTTTAAAACTTCCACCAAACTGCTTCACCGCTATCACATCAAGTCGATTCCTCAGTTGGTTACATAGTACAGAATAGCAAACACATGTGTTTTATTAACAATTTCAAACATCAATTTAATTGTTTACAGAACAAAAGAAAGACGTGATGAGTGAGTAGCTTGTTATTTACAGTTTACATTTCATGGGTCACTTGTAAAGTTGGTCAGCGCAGTTGCCGAACATTATTAAGTCAGAGAGGATCAAAAGTCAGATGTTATCGCGTTCAAATGAGAAAAGATAACCCTTCATCATCATTCAGCCGCTAACACACATCAATTAGAGTACACTACAATTATATTCAGGCATCACAAAAATAAACAACTATAATTGTAATTAACAAAATGATAATTAAGTTGAGGAGACGGACCTTTCAGGTGAATATTCTATAATTTTATATTAATTTTTAATAAACCTCAACGGAACACATCATGAATCTTATAAAAGTTAATTAACAAAACATAATGATACAAAATATTGCATCCTAGAATAAGTCACTTGATAAGTACAGTCTGCTCGCCTCTTCCTTAGCGCTCTACTGACCTTATTTATCTCTATAATAAGTTTACATTGCTTTTAATGCGTTTTTAAATCTTCAAACTGTATCAAGTTCCATTACATGCAAATATTCAGGGCGGAAATAATGTAAGTTAACATATTGTTTTATTTCATCTTATTATTATTAATTATTATTATTATTATCATTATTCATATTTAGACGGTTTAATATCGAGGTCATATACTAATTAATTTAGGTTCTTTACGTCGATGTGATTTACTGTGTAATTTTAATGAGTAAGCTATTTAAAAAGGTGAATGTGATATAGCCGATTATGATGATCAGATGGTATACGGGGCACATTGGGCCTTAATGTTTTCTGGCATTTGTCTTGAAAGTAAAAAAAAAAAAAAACAAAAAAAAAAACAAAAAAAAACCCATACAGGAAACTTGTTCAGACCAGTGATCCAACCGAGGCATGCCGCCTCTCATGAAACGATGATCTACCTCTAGAACACAGATTTTAAATACTAATTCCTGGGGCAAGGGTCAGGAAAATTATATTTTACAGACGTTTATCAAACAAACAATCTATCAAACTGGCCCTTGGCCAACAAGTCGGACATTGGCCTCACATCCACGTGTTAATCACAGTTAGACGATCATCCTGGCAGTATAGGGGGGACATGTGGTCAGCCTGTGAGGTCCCCCAGCCATTAAAACTGGTTTTATTAATCTGGAGCCGGAAATTCTTGTAGCTGTCCAAATTCGTCACGATGCTGGGTGGGCACCAGTCCCATACTGCCTGAAATTCCATCAGAAATATATTTTCCCATGGAGACTAACAAGCGCAAGTCCCGTACCACTGCGCCAAGGTATCTTGCCGTAATCACTCGGCTACGGCGCGGGATATTACAGACGTTTAGTGATCACAAAAGTAAAATTTCCCCAAATAATCGTACATTTACGACGAAACATTTGAGGCATTTTTTTATTAACTGATATTTCTCCAAGGAATTTATCTTCTTCTTCCTTCCAAGTATTAGGTCAAGGCCTGTTACGATCCTATAGGAAATTTTCCCTCCAGCGTTTCATAGGACGGCCCAGATATCTTCGTCCACTTGGTATATAATTATAAATAGCTTTGGATATCCCATTTAAACTCATTCTTTCAAGATGGTGTTTCATATGTAGTTGGTACTGTTTAATATGTTCCAAAATTGGCATTTATAGACTTAATTTCCACTTTCTACACTTAAATAAGAAGACTAATAATTACAAATGCGACATATACAACATGGAAACCCGCTCTATCGATACATTTCTAACGCATATTACAGTAAAACTTGTTCAAAACGGAATCGCATGGGACCATTTTTTCCACATTAGACAAAATTCCGCATTATAAAAAACAAACAAATTAACTAATCTTAGATTTATAGAGCATATTATATGACTTTTTATGTACCTTGGATTAATTGTAGTTCTGCTACCGATGGAAAGTGAAGAATATTATGTACGAGCTATTCCGTCGGTAACGCGCAAAAAGACAGTCCGTTTCGCCAGCGTTACAAACGTCTCTTAGGCCCGTATCCTGAAATTAAAATATGCAGACTCGATTTTCACTTATTAACTACACTTCCCTCCACATCCTTAGATTTCCCGCAAATTTCATTCCACACTTCCTTATATCGTCTTTTAAAACTTTACAGCCAATCTGAAGATGCCTTGAAATAGTTATTCTCTAGGGATGTAACAACAGCTTGAGCTTGATTTTAGAGCATCGATCCGGAAATGTGGAGACGTTTTTATCGTGCACTTGTAAAACACTCCCACACTATTTCGTTGATTTCTTCATTTATTTTATTTACTTATTTATTTATTTATTTAGCTTTCCTCTTCGTTCGATCATTTCCCTGCATCCATTCACAATTATTTTTTCTTTGTGTTTTAAAATCTCACTAACTTGGGTTTTTCCACATTTAAATTTAGTCATTATTTCGCGTACTGAGAGTTTATTATTCTGTATCTTCAATCACTTTATTTTTTTTTCGTTTAATGACAATGATACATACGATTTAGCCAGCTTTATTCCGAAGATTCAGAACGCTACCTCTGAAAGATAAGTAAACAATCGGTCTCAGATCTTAAATGAATTTAAGATTTTACTGTGCACTGGTTATTTGTAAGACAGATGTCACATGCCAAATATTTGTTTAATGAACCTGTATTTCGCATAACGGGGTGCAGTGAGGACAAAAGAAAATTTCAGATACAGGTAGAAAATCTACTTCACCCAGCGGCAGAAATCATCCCTTATTGTTATTTCGCCTAACGGTAATTCAATGAGTTGGAAATTAATTTATTTCCCTCTCAATCATTCCGTCTTTATAAGCATTTTTAATGAATTGTGTAGAAATATCCTTCAGTTTCCGCGTTGGACAGATTTCGTTTTGTACAAAATAAATACACGTAAAATTGCTATAATTTTGTGGGACCAATACATTTGTTCATATTGGACAGATTTCCGCATTATTCACGTTCAGGATTAAACACGTTTTACTGTATAAATTACTCTTTATAACAAACTTTAGCGAGTATAGCTAGAAATTGCACAGGTGGCCAGTGGACAGAAGAGGAACGGGAGGTTTTAATTGTTTTTGAGAGTTCTGATTTGATGTGTTTACCGCCCACAGACAAGTGTATCACCCATGCTGAATGACGTGATCTCTTGATTGTGAAAGTTTTAAAGTTATAGAAATCAACATCCTAGTATTTCGAGACAAAATTGTTGTTTGATCCACTCCGTGCCAGTAACATAGGCTATGTAATGTAATTTTATTATAACATTTTATATGACTATTTAACTCATGTCGCAAATGATAGTCAATGACCAATGACGTTTCAATGAATTCTATTTTACACCAATGACAGTCGTGTTTCACCTCGCTCTTTATCGATTTCTCTTTATCAGCTCCTGCTTTTGTGATAAAGAAAGCTCCTCCTTTTTTAATATTCTGAACAGGTTAGACCTTTATTTTTCTCCAACAAATACACTAAATATAGCAAATAATGAATAGATTCAGTGATTTTACTGAGTTGTTTATTCAAAATATAAATGATTAACCTATAATGTTGATTATAATAGTTTTATGTATGTTTTCATTATTTCTCCACTAGAGTGCATTCTTACAGTATTTCGATCCTATTTGGCAATAAATGATATGATCTTGTTGCAGTGAATATAGGCCCCTACATAACCTCAAATTTCTAATTTGTTTTCAAACATCACCGTTTACATTAACTATATGAATAATTTAAAACACCGGTTACTATATTCAAATAATATATTTTTAGTAAAGAACTTAATTCCATTCGTTAAATAGTCCTAACAAATGCCACTCTTGATTTCTAAATTCTGTAGATAAATTGGAAATCACTCGTGGTATTACTTATGAAAAATAGTTTAATCAGTGAAAAAGCAGCAAATAAATAAATGTAGCGATGCGACGGTTGTACACTACTGTTAAATTAGACACATACATCATAACTTATCACGATATTATGAGGTCACATTATTATCATTGGTCAACTTTTAGTTCCTAACTATATTCTAATATTAAATATTTTTTTTGCACACGAAAAATAGCAATGATTTTCGCGCCATATCACTGACAATATAGGTATAATAATACCGGCCTCCATTTCATCACCGTTATCAATAAATTCTAGGTAACACAATCATGGTTAAAAAAACAGTTGTAAAGAAGAAATTCAAATCATCTGCTGGTCAGTTAAAAAAAACAGTATTAAGCCTACAGTCTAAATCAAATGTTGAGATTATTTGGGAGTGAGATTTTAGGAGTTCCCTTATAATGCAAAAATCTTTGCGTTTCATAGTTAAGTGTCGTTCGAAAGGCTTGAGGGTAGAGCTGCATTTACACCAAAACGTTTTATACCATCTCGTAGATACTTGGTGAAGATGTCATGTACCAATGACAAGCGTAACGTACGCATGAAAAAGACAAAATCTTGCTTCAGGAGTCTTCCCATTTTATCTTCAGGCTTATGTCAAAATAATAGCCCGAGTTATGTTTTGATAATATTATCGTTATATAATTTTTTACCTGTTATACCTACAGGATTTATTATTTTTATCGTTGAATTAATGCAGCTGGCGACTGTCAGCGCACCCTTTCTTTCTAGGTCTGCCCACATCTCGGGTGCCTTTAGGTTAGTTCTCAGTCCGGCTTTCTCTTTCTGCTGAACGTTATGAGTAAGTTATTTTTTACTAGTAGAGGTTCCCAGCCTCTAGCCAAACCCCTCTTCCTGGAGGGCAGGGAACTGCGAATCTTCGGAGTGTTCGTCTCCTAGAGAAGTTGCCTTCACTACGCGCCTTTGGTGAACTTCCTCTTCTCCCCACGTAACCCTGTTTGACGGGGTCCTAACCCCGGTACTACCCACTGGGCGAGTGGGACCTGGAGCTCACACAAAGGGCAGGGGCGCCTACTCCCTGGAGTGGACTACCTTTTCACCAATACAAGGTTCCACTCTGTTATCCCTGAAGTCGGAACGGGTCAACATACCTAATCCTGGAATGCAGATGATGATGAATTATGATCATTAGTGCAGCAGTACAGTTTGTTAGCGTGTTTTTGGTACTTGGAGCAACGAAAGAAATGAATTGGTACCTACTAACTACTGTATTTAGAAATATCGACTCGACTTGTAAATTGCTGAAAAGGCGTTCCGAATGCGATTTTGGTACTTCTACTTGCTTCTTAATATAACTAAACTTAGAAAACTGTCTGCTAGATTACCGCGTATGGGCACCCCAAAATTAACTATCTCAACACTGAGATAGAAACAAAAGACCGCGTTTTCTTTCATGTCTATACTAACAATTGGAGGTAAACCTAGGCATTAAGACGACAAATACTTCTCGGTCCCCATCCGGCAGTTTACAGTCGTGAAATATAATTAGCCTAAAATAAATTATGAAAAAAAATATAAATACACCTGTTTGAGGTAAGCTGTTTGCTTTAGGCTGTCGATAAAGTACTTCTCTATCTCATTCTACAAATGACATTAATTATCTTTGACGAAAACCAGTTATATCTTTCTCCGCTACATTCGAAGTGCGGAAATAAACTTGTCTCCTTGACTGCCATGCACACATTTTTCTTGATCGTAAGTTCAAGTATGGATTAATTAACTAGACGTTATATCTATATCAAAACCCGTAGAAGTGGGCGATGAAACTATTTCGAGTAGACATTGTACCAATTCTACTATGGGGACAAGTAAAAGTCAATATATATTAAAAAAGTAACTGTTCCAGTCGACACTGATCCACATATACCACCCCATCAGGAATACTTGTTACCCTCTGATCCGAGAGCCCTGCTCTGTTTGGCAAGATCTGCACGGTACATACTACACTTCCTCCGGTTAGAGATACATTCACATAGGTGTTAGCAAAGGTTCTAAGGGAAAGAGTAAATTCTTCTACTCTACGTTGGCGCCATAGTCCGATAAGTAGCGTGGACAGGAGCAAACCAGAAGATGAGAAACTTTGGCACAAGGCTTGGCCGTTCCATTCGGGTTCCATTATAACCTATGCAACTTAACAAAGATTTCAATGATAACGGATAAGTGTATATGTAAATGCTGTAAACTAAAATATGACAAATACAATGTGCTGTGTTGTGCTAAATGTCCAAAATCAGTGACAGAACTCAGTGAGAAACATTAGATATTTTCCAATTCTTGCACACTTGTGCGCACTTAATTTACTGTTATAACCACAACAAAGCCAGCATTAGTATGGCGAAGAAAAGTAAGCATCTTCAAACACTTTGTGTGTGTTTATAGCCAAATGCAATTCCACAACTATAAAAAATGTTGAAGTCTATCTTCTCTGCTATGATATCCTATAATTCATAAGTGCAAGGATTTAAAATTAGTTTTGAAGGAAATGTTCATAGTATTCGAGAAATCACATATTAATTTCTCGAATTCTATAAATATAGGACACGGGGAAAAAAGCAGGTAGATAATTTTTTTCCTTCAAACATCATTTTTTTCCTTCAAACATAGAAAACGTACATTTGTTGTACAATATCCATATTTCCTTAACTGAATGCCAAACTTTGGAGGTAAATAAATCTATGACTAAACTGGATCTATTATTGTTTCAAATTTCTAAATGATATTGCTTTTCATTGAGAATCAAATGACACCTGAAACACCATTTCGATAAAAAAGTGATTTACTTGGTTCTTTCCCTGAACCCTTCAAATATTCCTATCACAACTAATTCGAGAAAGCATAGGCCTACATCAATTTAAACAAGATCAGCATGTTAGAACAAATGAAACGAAAATATTAAGACCAATAATAGGGTTACACTATATGATAAAATGCTAATGAAATAAGCAGCATATGTGGGATTACGGATGTTAGGTAATGTATTAAACGAAAGAGAAAATATGGAAAGAACATGTTAATAGATGGGTTGAATTTGTCCGAAAATTGTAGTGGAAAATTTTAGTGAACTTTAAACCATAAAATCCATGACCAGTGGGAAGAAACTCGATGGAAACAGAGTTTACCACCAATATAAAAATTGTATTTGAAACAGAGGACATCGTCATTCATTATTTGTGTATGTTAGAGTGAGTTCTATATTATGAAATTTTCTCCTAAATTTGTTTCACTTTATATTAATACCTGAAGTATTAATTACTTTCTTCAGTTTGGTACTATCCGACGCGGCGGAACATTGACCTGCTTCGTTTGTGGATGATTTGCGAACTAATGACGTGTCATCCCGCGTACACTCGCTTCACGTCATGATAATGAACGTGGGTGTCGAGTAGCTATTACCCTAAGTAAGCTGCGTAAGTGCTTCATTTGGCTATTATACCACATGTTATAAAATGTTTGAAAACAAAGTTATTTACCGCCTTACATACGGAAAATTGATCTACCGCGACCGTTAAAAGCTAAGTCTCGCATTATGCTAGTTTCGCGGAGAAGTGTACACTCGCGGACAATTCTTTTTTCCTTCCTGCATATGTGCTTCGACCTATATTCCCTCTGTCGTCCCGCGCCATAGCAGAGTGGTTTAAGATATGATACCTTGGTGCAGAGCTACGGGACTTGCACTGGTTCGAGTCCCGTGAAGTACGCCATTTTTTCGTGGAATTTCGGCCAGTACGGGACCGATGTCCACCCTTGCATTGAGATCAATTTAGGTAGCTCCAATGAGTAGCGTTTTCGAGTTGAGGAAACCAGCAATAACGGCTGGGGAATTCGACATGCTAACAACATGTCACCTCTACACTGGCTAGATGATCGTCCACCTTTGTAAATGACAAATTGATATGAGGTGAACAACCGGCTGGTACGCCTTGATTTGTCGCGCCATGGAGAGTTATTCTCGCTGTCATACTCGTATATATCAGGTGTTCGTAGGATAGGAACATAAAAATACCATACAGAATATTGGTCAAATAATCTGTATAAAGCTGTACATGGGCTACAAGTTGTTAATCGAGTTATAATAGCGTTTCGAAGACGTAATATTATATTTGAATTTACTTTGATTGAGTAAGCTTCCGAGTGGCTGACAGAGAGCTTACTGGGCGCTCTATAGGACCTAAGTTGTTCTTTCAATGGCATTTCTGAGTTAAACTGGTGTACGTCCGAAACGAACTGAACACTGTTTGCGCCCTCACTTGCGCTGCGGCGGAATTACTCGTTCGTGTGATGACGGTTGCTTCAGCAAAAGCGCGGCTAATATAACTCGCCGAGAACCTCTACAGATTGACGCGTCTATTCTTCTCCGAAAAATTACATGATAGAGATCTCATAAAATACTCTGTTAGATCAACTAATGTAGGGCATGAAATAGATTCCTTGTTAGAATATTTTATGAATGTTTCTAAGATAAAGGCAAGGTTAAATTATTTGCTTTAAGTAAGATTAAATAAAATACAAACTAAGTAACGAATCTAATAAATTAGTTATCTCCAATTTTCTAAGAACGTCCCATCAACGCATGTTCATCAAATAAAACCATTATACTAATATATAATTTTAGCTTACGAAATAGACAATCCCACATTTCATGAGATAATTAGTAAATCGAAATGCCAAGCGAACAGTTGTTTAGTTAATGAGACACACGAGTGTAAAATTAAAATAATAAATCATAATGACAGATAAAGTTTCATTATTTAATGCGACAATCCATATCAGACATAACAATCAGGCCCAGTCAATCGTTTGACATGCTTACTTGGAAAAGTTAAAATGTAACATGATTATATATTTTTATAAATTGTTTCATGCATCCATGACGACTTGTAGTTCTGTGGATTTTTTTCACGGTCTAATATAAGTTGTTCATTATTTTAATAAATGGTAGTCCATCGACGTGGTTTCCGGGTAACGTCAGTACGTCACACACGGTGACACCAACAAGGCGAATGCCAGAAAACTTCGTGGGCTAAATGGACTCTAAACACCATTTACCTACCATTATCATCCTTGTAGAGTATGAATGAATGAACGAATGAATTGATGAATTCTTGTCTTAAAAGTTCATGTTTCGCAGGTGTTCCTGGCACATGTAGGATCACTTATCTGGGGAGACCCTTCATATTCGTAGTGTGTGATTAAAAACCTATGTACGTGGTCATAAGTCCCATTCTGATAGGCTGTGTAAGGCTTAGATCATGTTAATCTACACTCTCTACAAAGGAGAGGTTAAACTAAGGCAGATAGAGGAAATCAAGTATGAAGTAAACTCCGTCACTAAATGCTTGAATACTGATCCTAGAAGAAACATGAAAATATTTGAAGTGGTTATTACTTATTAGTGTAATTATTTAAAGGAAATAACTACAAAAATGGAAAGTGTACTTTTAAATACAAAGACATTCATTGATGGCTTACTAAGTTGAAAGCAAGTAGTAACTTGTATTTGATGCTATTAAGCTTCAACACAGAGTTGTGAAATGTTTAATTTTATATCATACATTTGGTCATTTATTTATTTTACTTCAAGTGAAAAAAAAGTAAAACGAGACTTGTATTTCTAGAAATAAACAATAAAATCGGTAAATTTATACATACTTAGTTATCTACAATAATTGTTTTCTATTTTTTTAGAAAATCATAATACAAGCTTTCAATAATGTAAATTCTGCATAAATTAAAACTTTTACTTAAGCTGATATAACCTAGCGTATAGGTATACAGGGTGTAACATAACTCAACGGCAACATTTCAGGAATTAGTTCCTCATATGGAGAGAATAAAAAAAGTGTATTACAGCATGAGTCCGAAAATTGATAATTACAGAGTTATTCGAACTTTTATGAATGTTAGGTTATTCAGGTTCACAGTGGTTATTGATAGTCTGTTTTCTGTTGATTGTAGGCTGCTGTCAGGAATGAGTTCCTCGTATGGAGAAAATAAAAAAGTACTTTACAGCATGAGTCCGAAAATTGATAATTACAGAGTTATTCGAACTTTTATGAATGTTGGGTTATTAAAGTTTACAGTGGTTATTGACAGTCTGTTTTCTGTTATATTGTAGGCTGCAGTGATGTATATAAATAAAGAATATGCCTGTATGCATTTCATGTATGGTTTGGCGGATGGTAACGCTTTGAGGGCGCGTCGTTTGTATCAGGAACGATACCCTACGCGGAGATTGCCAGATCGTAAGACTTTTGAAGGAATCCATCGCTGCTTATGCGAATACGGGAGTTTTGCACGCCCATCAAGGACCGGGGGACGGCAAAACAGTTGTAAGGCCTGAAGGGGAGGAAGCTGTTTTCAACATTGTACACGAAAATCCTGGAATAAGCACAAGACGCTTAGGACTGCAGACCAATTTGCCGCACATGTCGGTATGGAGACTACTAAGGGAACAACAATTGTATCCATATCATCTACAGCGTGTACAAGCCTTGTCTCCTGCGGATTATCCTGCACGGGTAATGTTCTGCCAGTGGTTCCACCAACAATGCGGTGTGAATCCTAACTTTGGAGCTGTCGTGTTGTTCACGGATAAGGCAACATTCACAAGGGATGGGATCCAGAATTTGCACAACCAGCACGTGTGGGCAGACACGAATCCGAATGCAATAATCGCAACACATCACCAACAGAGATTCTCAATTAACATCTGGGCAGGCATTGTTGGTGATAGTTTTTTGGGTCCCTACGTTCTTCCGAACAGGCTCGATGGACGTGAATACACACGTTTCTTGCGCAATCAATTACCTTGTTGCTTGGAAGACATGTTACTAGCAGCCCGACGGCTGATGTTCTTCATGCACGATGGTGCTTCTGCACATTTAGTCTGTCTGCTCGCAGGTACCTTAATCGAACATTTGGTCTCCGCTGGATTGGTAGAAGAGGACCGATTTCTTGGCCACCAAGATCTCCCGATTTAAACCCCTTGGACTTTTATCTTTGGGGACACCTCAAGTCTTTTGTGTATTCAAGCCCTGTGGATGATGTAATAACTCTCCGTGCACGCATTGTGGCAGCCTGTCAGACAGTACGCACCACACCAGGCATTTTTAATCGTGTTGGAGACTCAATGCGAAGAAGAGCAGCTGCCAGTATTGAGGCACAAGGAGGTCACGTTGGACATTTCATCTGACAGAACACAGCGCTCCAACAAGTCCCTTGCATTTTTGTCGCCATACACTAACATTCATAAATGTTCCAATAACTATATAATTATCAATTTCCGGACCCATGTTGTAATACTTTTTTTATTCTCTCCATATGAGGAACTCATTCCTGAAATTTTGCGGTTGAGTCATGTTACACCCTGCATATTGTTATAATAGTGATACATACTCTACATGGTTTACGTTTAACACAAATTGTCCTCAATACCAGTCTAAAAACTCTGTATTTACAGCAATCTGAATGTAAACCCACTGTTTAAGGATCCTGATATGAGAATCTGATACTCTCTGCCTACACTGGCCTATTGTCTCGATTAACATGAGATGGTTACGGTATTTTAATTGTCGAAACATTTGTATAACTAATTAACAAGACTGATTTTTTGCGCAATCATAAATGAAATAGGCTTGTTTTGTTGATACTATAACTTACCTTTAAAAAATTACAAGTTCATGAAACGAGCTTGAAAAAAAAATAACAGTTTTAAAAAACTAAAACAACACTCTTTATTAGAAAACCGAACTAAAAAAGAAAAATAATTTTAATTTCCAACACTCTTGGGATAAAATTAAGTGGTCAACAAAAAAACCACCTCCAACGTATCCAGAATAAAACTAGAGTTATCTACAAAAAAAATACCATCAATAGCGTGGGGTGCTCTATATCAATTAATATATTTGATAATAAACATATATTTGTAAAAATAAAGTCTCTAAGAAGAAAACGTAAAAACCATAAAAAAGCACCCCACACTTTTGATGGTAAAATTATTTTTTTTGTAGATAACTCTAGTTTTATTCTAGATGTGCTGGAGATGATTTTTATGTTGGCCGCTTTAATTTCTTCCCAAGCATGTTGGAAATTAAAATTATTTTTCATTTTTAGTTCGGTTTTCTAATAAAGTGATGTTTTAGTTTTTTATAACTATTACTTATTATTTATTTTTTAGTTTGGTTTTCTAATAAAGCGTGTTGTTTTAGTTTTTAAACTATTATTTGTTTTTTTAAATTCTTAGTTTAATTGATAGCCATAAACCGGAATCCCATGAAAATTTAATTGTTTAATACTCTTCTAAAAAAAATTCCTCCCGGCCGGATTTCAACCAGCGACCTATGGATTACTGAAATTATATACCACTACAGTCCACCGCTCTACCAACTGAGCTCTTACAACGATTGACTAAAAAGTCGACAATTCCGCTACCTATTATACCGGTTTTAATTTTTTTGATGTCCTGATGAATCTGGCTAGGATTTAGAAACAAATTATGAAATTATTGTATTGTAATTGGTCCTTTACATGTATATAAAGTTTCGACCCTGGCCGGGGTTTGAAGCCGCGACTCTCTGGACCAGAAACAAGGAACGTAATTCCTAGACCACCGAGGCAGGTTCTGCTATTAAATAAAACTCAATGGTCCGACATGTCTAGAAGGACATTGACTTACCAATTTGTTGCCGGCCTCACATCCACATGTGTAAACCAGAGGTAGGCGATCATCTAGCCAGTATTGAGGTGACAATTGGTCAGTCTGTCGGGTCCCCTAGCCGTTATACATGATTTTCTCAACTTGGAGCCCCTACTCATTGTAGCTACCCGAATTCCTCACTATGCAGGGAAGGCACCGGTTCCACACTAGCCGAATATCCACGAGACGTTTTCTTCCCCCCCCATGGTACTATTAAAATACTAAAGGTTTCAAATAGAGTTTACAAGATTTTTTTACCTTTTAAAAAACATATACCGAAAGACAAATCTCTTACAAAAATAGACATTAAATAAAAAAAATAAATGTATTAAACATTTTGCGAAGTTCGTACCAATCAACTTTATTGTCAAAAATGTGTTGCATATTTCTGGAACAGTACTGATGATTATGATTATTCAGTCTTGTTCTGTGCACGTTCCAATTTCTATTAACAAATAAAATATGATAAATATAAAGATTTACCACTGGTTTGATTTTAAGGAACTTAAAATAGATTTACTATGTGTAGTAAAATGTTAATTCGTTATGATTATTTTTATTTTATTTTTACAAGTGAAATATGGGTTACGTTAGTGCTATGATCTAAGTCAGGCAACATTTTTCTGTCTAGTTATGATAACTATCGACTACAGGCGGCTTGTCTGGAAAAATACATTTTCATTCAAATAATGTGTTTTAGTCATTTATAGTACTTCATTGATGCGTTACAAAATTATTGCTGACCATGGTTTTTATTCCTTTTTTTTATTTTATTTTGAACCATTTCAAAATCTGAAAAAAAAATGAAACGCCCATCTTCAGACATTTGTTATAATTGGAAAAAATCGAATCAGCTTACATATATATTTTCTTACCAAATTTAATCGATGTGCGTTTTCAAAGAGAAAAGTCACATGGTGTTAAATCCGATGTGGTATTTTTGTGAAAGATCAAAATGAAAGAGCTCAATATAACAACTCTCTAACCATTTCAAACATATATATATATATATATATATATATATAATATATATATATATATATATATATATCCATGCATAGTAATTCTGCCCGAGGGCAGGTCTTTCACTGCAATCGTAGCATTTTCATGCTATGCTTTGCAGCTTTATTAGGGAATTATTGGTGCGGTAGTTTCCCGTTGCTTTCCACACCGGTGAAGGACGATGCTGCTGATGATGATGATGGCCATATGATTTCGGGGACCGTTTGGGCCTTAAAGTTTTCCTGACATTTGTCTTACAGGTGAGGAAAACCCCCGATAAAAACCTCACCCAGAAAAACTGCCTCGACCGGGGATCGAACCCGGGGCCCGCTGCATGACAAGGCAGCACGCTACCTCATGACCACAGGGGTGGACATATATATATATATATATATATATTTAAAGGAAGCACTAGAAATAATATTACGTTTTATGAAAAAGTTAGGAATATATCCACATCGTGAACACTCTCCGAATCTCTATTGGAAACTCCCGGTCCGTAGCCGAGTGGTTAAAGTTGGATATCATCGCACAGAGCTACGAGACATTAGCTGGTTCGAGTCTCCATTAGAGAAAAAACAATATTTTGGAATTTCGGCCAGTATGGGACCGGTGCCCACTCAGCATCGTGAGGCATTTGGGTAGCTGCAATAAGTAGCGGCTCCAGGTTCAGAAAACTAGATATAACGGCTGGGGGACCCGACATGCTGACCACATGTCACCACTACACTGCACTGGCTGGATCATGGTCTACCTCTGTGATGGACACATGTGTACGTGAGGCCAGCAGCCGGCTGATTAGGCCAGCTTTAAGGAGGACTCTCTTGGCGATTCGATATCATTTATTACCCTTCATATCATCGGGATATTGTAACTTCGCCTTTCATCAGCCCCATCTTTAGAAGTGGCCTGTAATTCCGTCAGTGGCTCCAGAGAATACCAGGAATATTGTAAGACAAAATGGTGGCATTAAAAAAATAAAAAAATAAATAAATTTGGTTACAATTTAAGTAGGAAATAGCGTGATGATTGAAAACAGATGATATTATATTTATAATAAAATTAAGTGAAAAAAATATTGAGTACAAATTTAGAACTAAAGTTCTATTATTCTGTTATAAGATCATAAGGTACTAGATGTGAGACATGATCAATGGCGGTTAAAAATGAATCATTACTTAGGTCTTCTGGCGTAACATTTTAAGAACATGTATGGGAATATAATACGATCTGTTAACATATGGAGAATTTTAATGAACTACGAACTCCATCAGATAAGTAAAGGACCAGATATAGTACGATTGTGAAGAGCCAACTTATTACCTGGATTGGACACTGTAGAGGACGAGAGAATTCCTAAATGAGATTTTTGTTATGGAAACCCGATGGAAGACGATTGAAGGGAAGACCCAGGACCACATGGATTGATTATATAGAGGGCGATTTGAGGATTATGAAAGTGAAAGTTTGGAGAAGGTTGGCAGTGAATAGGGTAGAATGAATGAGTATTATTTAAAGGCTGAAATTCATTCGGGGTGTGACGCCAACTGAAGAAGAGGAGAGAAAGGAAAAAAGTATAGTATATCAAAATATTTTCCCAAGAAAACGAAGATTTATGTTTGTATTATTTTTAACTATGCCTCTTGTACGTGTAGAAATGCAGAAATAAGTATTTAGTCTAGTTTGATCATAGAATGAGCCAAAAAGTTTGAGTCGTAGTTACTTCACATTGATAATAGAATATATCGAGCAGCACATGAGAGTGAGATTCAAGAGGTGTAATTCGTGCAGGAAATTCAATTCTACTCGAATACTTATCTCCGAAGGCTACACACACCCGCACTTGCATTTTGTCCTAAGGGATCATAATGAGATATTTACATGACATCTCTTACATAAGGAAAATATAATGAAACGATTATCATTACATTTGTTTCGCCCCACGCGATGGAATGAAATATGCAGAGACAGATAACCTGATACATTTTTAATCGAAGAATTGACTTCAGCAAAGCTTTTGACACAGTAGACCACGACTTACTTATGATAAAGCTCAAGCACCTACACTTGTCTGACAGCGCTGTATCATACCTGCACGGTCATCAACAATACGTTTCATTAAACTCTAGATCTTCGTCTTGGCGCAACGTGCAGGCGGAAGACCCCCAAGGCAGTGTTCTCGGACCTCTTCTTTTCTCAATCTACAAAAATGACTTACCAACTGTACTAAAGCACTGCCGTTATCACCTCTATGCTGATGATCTCCAAATTTATCTACATTCACCTCCTCATTCTCTCTATAACAGCTTGACGAAAATGAATGATGATCTCATATCCATCTTTAACTGGTCTTCAAGTATCGGTCTAAATCTAAATCCTAAGAAGTCACAAGTAATTCTAATGGGACAGCAAAGACTGCTTACAACCTTTGACATTTCTACACATCCAAACATTACTATAAATGATATAATTATCCCCTGCTCTTCTTCAGTAATAGATCTTGGACTACATCTAGACGCAAATTTAACCTGGCAAACACAAGTGAAACACATATGTAAAAAGACTTTCTCCATCTTACATTATTTTAGACGTTTAAAGAATTTTCTCCCAGTTTTGTTAAAACAAATCCTTGTGCAGAATCTTGTGTTGCCACACTCCGATTATTGTGACATTATATATAATGATCTAAACTATGACTTGTCGCAGAGACTGCAGCGTGTTCATAATGCTTGCGTTCAATTAATTTTCAATATCCGCCGTCATGACCATATTTCCAAACACTTTAATAACCTCTCTTGGCTCCGTCTTACTGACAGACGTAAATTGCACTCTCTTTCACTACTTTTCAAGCTTCTGAATTCCTACATTCCTGCTTACCTGGCGTCCAGATTTGAGAAGTTATCCTCTTATCACAATATTGACACTAGGTCACAAGATAGCAGTCTGCTAACAATTCCCCTTCATAGCACTTCCTCTTATTCTACTTCCTTCACAGTAGCCTCTGCCCGCTCCTGGAATCTCCTTCCTCAAGATATCAGGGGTTGCCGCACACTTGTCACCTTTAAGTCAAGCTTATACAGTTACCTGTCATCTAATAATTAATTTTTCTCTATTTATTTATTTATTTATTTTTATACTCTGTCAATCTTTTTATCGTTTTTTTATATATCTGGTACATATTATATATGTAATTCGTTAATTTTAGAGTAAATCAAAATACATTATAAATATTAATAGTATTGTATTTATAACATGTAATCGTATATGTATATTGTAATTTAGATATAAGACTATATTTTTGTATTTTTTAAAACCTGGTTGAGTGGCAGACAAGGCCTTAACTCTGCCAGGTAAAATAAAGCTATTATTATTAAAATAAAGCTATTATTATTATTGACAATTTTTTTTTTGGAATTTAATAAACTCTGATGTACATGAAGGATTTTAATGAACCACGAACTCGATCAGCTAATTAAGTGAGCAGATCATTATCATCATCGGTGCAACAGCCTGTTATAGACCATGACTGCTCCAAAAGTACGATTTGTTAAGAGCCAACAGGCTGCCAGTATGGCCTAAAAAAATTTCAATGGACACGTGCCGGAAAAGATACTCTGAGAATACCGAGAGGATCATGCATGATACTATAATGTTAAAAAAAACTATTTTTTCTAAGGGACTTCAGGTTGAACATTCCCTTGATCGAGAAGGATGGAGAATGAGAACGGGAATGCAGCTTCCGCCACAAAATCCTCTGCATTTATATTATTAATTATTATTATTATTATTATTATTATTATTATTATTATTATTATTATTATTATTATTATTGAGTGTTATGTTTTTCTCATTCATCGGAAAATTGCACAAGCTCTCTTTTAATATTCCCATAATCATAGACTCTATAACATCTCTGGTCGTATCGCGTCAATTTATTTTTAATGATACTATCAAATCGTGAATAAGATGAATACTCTTAGGACCCTGTAATAAAATTCCAACCAGCATTTTCCTTGACGACTGAGGAAAATCAAGATAAAAATTCAGGTTGGCAACACCGGAGTTTGAATTAGGAACCTCTTTAATGTGAGTCTCAAAACTCTACACTGGAACCAATTCACTCGGTTACAAGTTCTTTTTTAACTGAGTTGTTCGCCATAATGCAACTTCGTGGATAATATTTTTCTGCGTTGCATCAAATTTTGTTTCATTGCAGTGTATCTGTGTTTTATGGTCAGGTAACATTAGAATTCATTTGACATTTTGTCTGAATTAATATGATTCCGAGTTTTTACCCTTTACCTGGGTAAGTAAAAGGAATTTGATTTACTGGTTATTTTTCACATTGAACATCCGGAGGAGTATAGGATGTCTTAGGGAGAGGTGGTACATGCTTTAGAAGCAAAACCATGAAGTGAAGAAGACGATGGTTGTAATTTGAAGATTCCAAGAGAAACAGGTAAAGAAATTTAAAAAAAAATTCTCAAATGATTTCTTGAATGTTTCATGATGATTTTTACCAATTCCCTTTGTTCTGTGACATTTTGATTCAAGATCAGTCAAAAGCAGCTGCTGAAGCGGAAACCAAAGTTTTTGTACATCCTATTCATTTGTACAATGGCACCGTTAGTGCAGTAGTTAGAGAAAATCTTCTGTGATCTGGTCTCACGTCGTGATTCAGCATTTACGTTCCACTAGGGGCGGGTAAAATTCCCACATTCACTCCATCCGAAAAATTCACCCAATAATCAAACTGGCACTCTAAGTGCAACAGTTAGTATAAAATGATGAATGTAGTAATTCAAATGGCAGAAGGAGACTCACTAACGTTCAGTTTAATGTTAATTTATCATTATCATCATTATTCATTCATTCATTCATTTATTTCCTCTTCCATTTATAGTTTTCCCACATACCGCTGAGGATTGTTCTTAGTGAAAGGCAATATCACTAAAACCCAATACATTTACTTAATAAGGATCGCTTTTCCTGTTACCAGAATACAACACATGATTGTCCCATAAAAAAATACGCACCAACTAACTATATGACTTAAGTAACCTGGATATTCAATGTCGCACTCACTAAGGACCTCCACGGTTCTTATCCAAAGCAACTACGTTCTAACCCCGAAATCCAGTCCCCTATGATCCGTCCAAAAATTATTAATCTTACACCTATGCCTTCCTGAATGACTCGATTTCATCAAGAGATTCCTATTAAAATTTTAAAACATTTCTACTGCCCTGACTTGCACCTAGGCCTTCATAAATCGTCCGTTTTCATCAAGTGGCTCCTATTAAAACTTTGAAAACATTTCTACTGTCAAACGTTTGAACTACAATACCTGCATCAATCTCTTAACCTTACCTTTAATGTATTAAGATAACGATATAAATTACGTAGTTTTTTAACCATGAAGCTTTCACCATGCTCCTCCTTTATGGGACCGAAAAATTCATCAAAATGCAAATAAAGTCCTATGTTCGAATACCGCTACCTTCTTTCTCCCTCTAGTGTAAGAGACTATGTTTTGCACCTATAGAGTACTAAACAGACAATCCTAAAACAACGATAAAGTCAGAAAACAATTGGATTAGCAATAAATGAATTTATAATCATCTTGACTTTTTTGTAGACGGCGGACAACGGTCAAAAACACAAAATCAGAATAGTGGCCCTCGATGTAACAAATACGAGTGTGCTTTAGCAGATATTTTTCTGTATGTGCATAGAAACAATTTCATAAATCATAAAGCATGAAGGTACTTACAAATTATGTAGTTGTTGAATTCAGACTAAAAGAGGGACTGCATTTCCCAGAATGGTTTATTCATAAGAATATGCAGTAAAGGTTATGTTACGATTCAAATAAATGTCTCCCATTTGCAAGTGCGGAATATGGATTGAAAACCGACCGCGATTATTTTGTCGGTAAAATATTACATCTGGGAGTGAAGCTTTCCAACAAAAACTGTACCATCAACATGCAGCATTCTCCTTGTTTCTCAAAACCGGAAGAGCCTTCTTTTCTTTTAAAAAATGATCATACAGTACAATGTGTCAAAAGTGTCTCGTGTTCAATAAAGAAAATAAATTGGCGCTTCCGATTTTTAAATCTCTCTGAAAGCCATTTTCTCCATCAGCCATGTCCTGATTAGTATTATAGATGGAGTGAAGGTGATAAGATATCATACTAAATGAATGTGAGACATTGTCGCTAAAATATGAGGGTTATGAAGAAATGTTGTTTTCATTGCATTTTATAACGCTAGGCTAATGATGTGTCTTATATTTCACAGATGGATTTTAAAAGACGATTTGCCGACGTATCAAATTCAATTATTTATTGTTACTTTTTCCGCGGATTTCTTCTTGTATAACATGATGATAGTCTACATCCAAAATAATTCAGTTACATAGTTATGTTTATTATCGAAATAATGCAACTAGATTTGAATTTAAAACAACAGGCATTTCAGCGTTCGCAGGTAATGGTTTAATTCCATCATTGCATGAAACGTTATATTCATAAAGTCCTAATTTTAATTATTTTTTAAAACATGAAACTAGATTTTAATTTAAAACTACGGACATTTCAGCGTTTGCATGTAACGGTTTAATTCCACCATTCCATGAAGCCTACTTTTAAATATTGTTTTCAAACTGATAGACGTACCGTAAAATCGGGAAAATTTGAACGATTACCGTAAAATCGGGAAAATTTGAACGAGTACCGTAAAATCGGGAAAATTTTAACGATTAATATTTATATTTAAAACAGTAAGCTCTACATGTGCTGAAACTAAACGGAACACAAAAGGAAATAGCTGCAGTATTCAAAACAATGTGAAACAAAATTAAGGAAACTGAAATTTAAAGTGTGCTATTTAAATGTTCCCATATTTGTAGAGATGTTACTAATCGACAAAATAAGAAAATGGTTTATATAATCACGTATACAAAATTGTTGATGTTTTGTAAGAGCGGCATTTCTTCTACATCAAGCATTTTGGAAAGAAATAAATGAGGAAAAAATTTGCATAGACGTTTTACATCGTACCATTCAGTACCATTGGAAAATAACTTACAGTACCTGGCCGATAGAGGAACACTGCAATAAAATTATCACTCCTGTGCAGTGGCGTGTGGTGGTCAAAGCAATTACCCCATCTGTATGACGAAAATATTACTTATAGTATATAAAAACATACTGTTTTGTATTGTTTTGTTAGATTCGGTAAATCTGCAGTTGGCCTACCTTGTTGTATAAGGTAATTTTTCTCGTTGAAAGGTCTGCACGAAAATAATTTACTATGTAAATTATAAATTAGTCAATTACATTTATTTTTACTAAATTCACAAATCACATTTATCAGTAACACTTTAAAACGTATTAATAACACGTTGGAACGAACTCAGTACCGAATTTAAATTCAACTGTTGCTTTCCACAAATTATATATTTACACGTTTTTAATAATTTAATTGTTGTTATTCAGATATACAATATAAATAAAGCTTCTTAAATTAACAGGTTGTTATAGCTGACAAAACGTACAGCATATTGTTTTTATATATTTTGTAAAAATACAACTAACATAAATTAAATACTATAAATTAAAAAAAACACTTATTTTTCTAAAAATTCTATTATTGAGAAATTGGCGATTTCCAAATCAGCCAATCATGAATGTTTCATTAATCGATAAGTCGAAAGGTCATTCGACCTTGCGTATACTTTGAGTTGTGACGTTTCTGGGTTCAGCTAGCTGGTGTTCAATAAAACATCGATGGAATACGACACAAGTTTCGTCTAGTGGGTTATCGCTGGTCTAGTGTGGGTTGTCGCTGCATTTACATTAATTTGGTGGGTTATCGCTAATTCATCTGCAGCGAAATAGCTGGTGTAAGTGGGGATAACATAAAGGTCACACACTATGTGTTCCTCTATGGAGATAATGTGAATACACAGAATACTACGGGAATTTTGATGTTCTCGCGTAATTGATTTGAATGAGATTTGGCAAATATGATTTTATTTTAATCCGAAATTATTAATATACTGGGGTTGAATGCATGCCACTGCTCCTGTTATTGTTTGATGCAAAAATAAACAAGTTGTGCTCTGTAATAAGTAGGTAACAAACATCTAAGTACAAGTTTTCATTTGTTTATTTCCAACATTCTAGGAGTAGAAGATATGACACTCAATTCTATTCTATTTCTATTCCAACTGGGAGGGCAAACTGCCCTAGCACTCCGACCTGAAGGATATATGGCGCTTTCTCAGCATTATGAAAATAAATTCTACTCCATGGTGTTTTGTAGTTTTTTATGAGACTTCCTCTTTTTCCGACACATCAAGTAGTGGAGCCACACTCTATTTTATTGGGCCCATGACCATGAGGATTGTCTCCAATCATCTCGTTGACCCATATTCTGCCCCTCCCCTAATATTGAACTCAGGTTCTGCTGGTTAACTAACTCAACTAGGAGAGGTGATATACTAATCGCATGCCGCCAGTGTAGACTGGCTGGACGATCCTCCACCTATGCGATTAATACACGTGAATATGAGGCAACTGACTGGTAGGCCAAGAACCTACTATATTATGTCCAGCCTAAGAAACACACTTTGACATTTAACTTCCGAATGTATTACTCCGCGCAGCACGTGTATATATTCATGCGACCTCTGCCAGCTGCTTGTTACAAGCCGATGAATTAATGTACAACAATCGTTTTAATTTGTTACATGTAGTATTAACACACACAATGGTATGTCGAAAACGAATTAAATTGTAATTGTTAAAGTTAAACAAATTAATTCAAATCAAACATTTCAATTAAAATAACTGTACTTACATTAATAAAATACAAAAAAAAAATATGCTCATTTCACAAAATCGTCCATCACTCTTATAATAAGTTAGGTCTTTTCCTATTTTGTTGGCGTTTTGAAATTACCAATTTGTTTTAATTCCTTGTGAATACTTACAGCACTACTCTCCGACACACTGCAGTTAATTCAACTGAGCCTCTATCTGAACCTCAGAATTACACTCCATAAACTTTACATTTAACACCATCTTATTTCATCACTCTTTAACAATTTCCCTTCAGAGTGCTTCTTATAATTTTGATCACACAATTTATCATCGAGATAAGTTACTATAAACTCTACAACAGTCGCCATATCTGTAATGGACATTCAACTTCCTCTCATGAACAGATTAGTTTCAAACAAATGCGAATTTTTAGTTACTCTGCTATCTTCGAAGAAACATGTAGGTGTATTCTGATCAACTATAATTAACATAACATAAATAGCTTTAAATACTTAATTATATTAATCGTGTACATGATCTATTTTTTCGCTTCCGCTGAATTGTGCTTTGGCCACGAACGAATTGCAATAACTGCAGCAGTCATGTGCTTCGTGGATTACCCACCCATTTATTTTCCTCAGGTGTGTTTCTTAGGCTGGACTGAATATAGACTTGTTGCGCCTTGGAGTTATATATCAAACAAATCTTGACAACGTTCCGCCTGCTTGATTAAAGCATGAGATTTAAAATAATAATTAGGCACATTACAAGACTATTCAAAATAAACTACAATTTGATAAATCAATCAAATTACCCTTTTACACTCTAGACTACAACATGCGAGTTTAGTAAACGAAATTAATCTGTAGAATTTGGACAAGTGAATATTTTGTTGTTCGTGTTAATGGTTTATCATGGAATTGGATCTGATACAGCTACACACACACACACACACACACACACACACACACACACACACATATATATATATATATATATATATATAAATATATATAAAATGAACTGTCAGAACTTATTTTAAATATAGAAACAGAGAATTAAATTGAGGGCCTGATAAATCCACTACACGAAACACTTTGGTTTAGTAGGTCAATAAATATATAATAGCACCAAATAAACAGAAGCTTTCAGAATACTTCTTCCTTCGCATTCAGTAAATTAACAGAATAAGTAACATGGCCTACATACACTTTGAAACAATGTTTTCGTATTTATGCTTGCATCGTCAGGTTATAAAGGTTCACTACAGCGCAACATTAAGTAGCAATACACAGAATGCTACAAAAATAAACATAATTCACACATTCGTACATAGCCTAAATAAAATCAACCACTTGGTAAAATCTGTCACGAATAGTACATCTGCTAAGTAACTAACTAATTCACTGGCACTATCGAATCCGTAGGTTCATGGCCGAACGGAAATAATTTATCCACACATCCCTATCTTGAGCTAATGTTTTCTAAATATTCCCTTGTATAATCTACTTCTCTCAAATCATGTAGAATGTCAATCTCCCACCTTATTCTTGGTCTTTCAACTGGACGTTTTCCTCTGGTTTTGCAACAAGAAGCTTCCATGCCACTCTTTCATTTCCCATTTGTGCCACGTGTCCTACTCATCGCAGTCTACGAGACTTGACTGTTAATATATCTGGTTTCCAATAAAGATCGTGAACCGGTAGTTCACTGTTATTCTGTTTCCTCCATTCGCCTGTCTGTACATCACTCTTTGGTCCAAACATTTTCCTAAGAACTGTATTCTCAAGTACTCGTAAACTTTTCTCGTCCCTTAAAGTAAGAATCCATGTTTTGCATACATATAGTATAACTGGAGATTGACAGTTTTATATATTTTCACCTCAACATTTATTGAGACAAGAGTCCCTATAATGCATAATAAAATGAATTTCCTGAATTGAGCCTATGTTTAATGTCCTGGTTACCGGTACACGAGACTGTCGTGGCCGCACTCTCTATCAGCCGTTCTCGATTACGAGAGCGAGCAGGAGCAAGAGTTTGACCGCTTTTAATGAACAGTATAAACAAAGCAAACAGTTGCAACCTTCAAGTGTACAAACAAATATGTTACCTGAAATCTGCACCATTCCCAATAAAGGTTATTTGAAATGAAAATATAATACATTTTTTTTTTCAATACTTAGTATTTGTAACTTCTCGCTTTGCATACGGTAACAATCATACATTTCCATCAAAATTGTATATTTATAATTAGAAATGAAAGTTTTACCATTTGAGCTTAGTGTGTACAAACATGATTATTAATGACTATATATATATATATATATAATATAATATAAAATATTCTCTTTAATTTGCTTACTTGATATAGTCAGCTACTAGATGGCAGTGAAGACAGTGTTCTCGCGACATCTAGTAATAATGAAGAGTATAATACATATATAAGAAAAAATAAGTGTTTGAATTGGATTCGCCTGGTAGTGTAATGGATATCACGCTGAGGTACAGACTCAGAGATCCGGGTTCGAATCCCGTCCAGGCATTTATTTTTCTTATCATACCATATATATATATATATATATATATATATATGACATCAAAAGAAAAATAAATACCTGAACCGGGATTTGAACTCGAAACCTCTAACTCTAAACGTTAGCGCGATTCCAATTTCGCCACTCGTGTATTCCAGCACGAACAAGGGAGATCAGCCGGCTTAAGCCTTATTTATTCTTCAAGTCATGTCAAAAAACAAGTTAAAAATTGCACACTCATAGGGCATTGGCCTAGAAAGCCAAACGCCCTTTTTATATACGATTTTCTATCAAGAGGGGCAGCGGTACACTGTTCGAACTGCCATCTTGTGGCCACCATAAGAAGTAAGCATATAAAGAGAATATTTACTGCATATCAGATACGATTCTTTATTACCATGTTATAATTCATTTGTTTACATTAGAAATGAAGGCAAATATGACATGAAAAGAAAAATAAATGTCTGAGCTGGGAATTGAACTCGAGATCTCTAATTCTATTTGCCTTCTTATATATGATTCTCTATCATGAGGGGCAGCAGGACATTGGTCGAACTGTCATCTCGTGGCCACTATAACTATAAGTAAGTAGGCCCTACATAAAGAGAATATTTACTTTATAGCAGTTACGCTTCTCTTATTTTTATGTTATAATTAATTTTTTTACACTTAGCAATAAATACAAATATGACATGAAAAGAAAAATAAATGGCCGAGTCATATATATATATATATATATATATATATAATCGGCTACTTTTGTAGTATATTTCATTTCCTTTTAGTAATAAGAATGTATACTGACACTCAAAAATATATTTTGTAACCACAGAACTTGGGGTTAGGAATAAATGACAGAATATTATAGCATGATACTGTAGACATGCTAAATAATTTAGATCAACCAGGTTATAATTTATAATTGTATACTTTCTACTTTAATATAAAATGATACAAAAAAATATTTTGTGACCAATTTGACCTCAAGTAAATATTCGTCCTCAATTTATAGCATACATACATCATTTCAAGGGACATGCTTTACGTGTATAACAGTTCAAGGATATTCTTACTTTTACAGAAATTTATTCAACAATTCTGGCATGTGTGTCTGTGTCTGTGTGTGTGTGTGTGTGTGTGTGTGTGTGTGTGTGCGTGTGTATGTATGAATCCGCAGGTTCATGGCCACGCAACATAAGATCCATATCCTGTACAAATACTTTCCAATCATACCCTATATAATTTATTTCCCTCAAATGATTGTTAATGGTGTTTATATATATAATGTGTGTGTGTGTGTGTGTGAAAAAATTGTTACTAAATAAAATTTATGGCGAATTATATCGGTTTAGCAGCATTTTCTTTTTTAAAATATACACAAATGTACAATTAAAAACTACGTAAGCATAAATCAACTTTTCCATCAGCTCTATTTGTATATTATTTTATTATATGCGGTCAATAGTACATGAAAGTCGGAAACTATCACATCCACAGATGAAGGTGTTAATTTGGGATATGTATAATTTTCAAATGACACGGGTGACATGTCTTAAAGTTAGTGATCGTCCTCATCATGAATAGACAATGGCCTTTCAATGAAATCATTCTTCTCTTCTTTCAGCTACCCGATTCAATGACTATACCATATTTCTTGGTCTGTCTCTTAAATGTTTACAAAATGTTGTTTAAAAATTGTTTTATGGACACCATTGTAACGGAGCATGTACCCACAAAGGTACGGAAACCATCAGATAAAACCTCAATAGAAATCAAAATGAGTTCTCTTTGGTGAGAAATAAAGAATACACCACAATGATAGTGCAGTACTTCCTAAACGGTGTTCCACGGAATAGATATGAGGAATCCACGAGTGTCATGTTTTTTTTAAAATAAATAATGTACTATGTTTTCCTGAATTCAGCTATACAAATCCGTTCTACATTATACTTGAGAAAATAAATACGTATGGTTAAGTGTTGGTAGTTTAGAGGTAATTGCTGAATACGTAATATCTACATTTAGGTACGGAGGCTGGGCTTAATATAATAGGATTTATTTCCGGATCCCCGATTTTATTATTTTGTCACCATTTTACTTAACATCGCTCTTAACCATCTTATTTCATTAGCTTCGCAATTCAAATCTCGTCATAGAAGGGAACATTTTGCTCTGACTGAGTTGAGGTTCTTTTACGTGCGACATGGGACCAACGACATTATTTTCGTTCCAAAGGAAGCCATGCTCACGATGTTTACGCCCTTAGAAAATCATCGATTTCGGCAAGGTTTGAACCTACGAATCTCAGTACCAGAGACGAGCATGGTAACCTCTAGTACACCAGGATCTACTATTTATTTTTAGCTCCAAACGGAACGAAGGTCAAAGATTTTGGAAATCACTGCGCTAAAAGGATAGCCTTTTTTTAGTGTTTTGCATGCAACTGTAGTAATCTGAAAATATGACACCATAATATTTAACTTAAAACCTTCATTCTTTATTCAAAGACAAATACTAGACCCTAATGTGTTGAATATACTGGATTTTTAGGGTAAACTATTTTAAGTTCTCGAACATGCCAGACAACTAAAGAAAGACGACGATATTTTATATTCTTTGTGAAGGAGGAAACTCTCCTAAAATGGTGAATTCTCTTTTCCATTTGTGTAAGATTACACAATATCACTTTTTCTTATCGGTTGGAGATTATTTGCCAGCTAGATGGAACACTTGAAAAGGAATAGAACAAGTATTTCAACCTGGCCCCATTCTTTTACCAGCCATGAGGGTAGTAATTGTTCACTTCCTGAGCTCCACATTTTTTTCTTTTCCTTCTTTCCTTTTAATGAGAGATTTGTAGTAAGTTTATTCTAAGCACACGCCAAGAATCCGCACTAAACGCTCTAGAGTTCTCAACAAATTCAATTTGTGATTGAGATAGAATGCTCTTGTAACTTCCACAACTTTTAACAAGAGGACTATTAATTAAATTAAAAACACGTTTTTCATCCATCTCGTTTGCTGCACCTCCATGTTTCTGTAAGGCGTTGGCTAATTAAGATTACTGTATTAACTCTAATAAAAGTGTTAATTATGTGATACTGTATAATGAGATTTTAAAGGTCAAATATCATGCAAATTACTATTTAGTTTTACAGCTTATACCATTAAAAAGTAAGTTATATTTACTGTTTAACCTCCATAGTCTAAAATTGTAATTATAATATCGATACGTTTACGTATCATGTATGTATGAATATTAGGGTTTTTACTTACCACTCCGAAGGCATGTGTTCCATCCTCAAAGGAGTAGCAGGTTTTAAATAGAAAAGTAAAGACATAGAAAGCATGCCCTCAGGCCTATATATCTATGTCGTATTTAGGATATAATAGTTTATACATATTCATTTCAAATTATTAATTTTGTTTTATTATTAGTAGTAGTATTATCATTACTATTATTATTACTTTTAGGTAAACTGAGTGTGCTATGAATATTTGCATTGACGCAGCAAATTTAAATAGGCAGAAAAAATTAAAAGTACAGTGATGGGGTTTATTGGATGCAAATAAGTCTGTCAGCTCATCAACTGGTTTAACATATCCTTTTTTTTTTCATAGGCCAATGTCTGATCACATTTTAATAACTTGCCTGATGGACAAGTGTGTTTTCCTTTTGCGAGAGCCAAGTGCGAACAGGAATATCTAATCTGACGGCTCGGAATATTAGACAAGACCTAGATCTATGTCGATACCGAGGATAAAAAAGTACACACACACACATATATATGCAAATAAGTCTGAATAAATGTAGGCCTACTTCCGTTAAAGGCCGCTCAGTGTCATGGTGCCGCCAGACGATATGGACCAGTTTAAAAATCCTGACCCCACCGGGTCCGGAACCTCCGACATTTCGTCTTTTTGCGTGAAACCTTAATCAACTATGATCAAGGTATGGCGTGTTCCCATGTAAAATCAATAAAACTAATTATTATTAGAGAAATACCCGCGTTAAATAACGCACAACGATCAAATTAAACAGTCGCATCCTTTGAAAATTTGAAGACAAATAATTTAATTATGAGAAAAATGTACATTATTAAATATTATTATTACATTATTGTCTAGTTTCATCCCTGACATTTCTGGCGGGAGGTACTGACACAGATATTCGATTATAAGTAATCAACACATAAGCTACGTCCTAATTCAACAGAGCTCTTAATTTCGTGGTCTAAAATCAATCGAACTCCAGAGTACCAATATTCTTCGAAAAATAACCAGATTAAAAGGTCTCTTGTTTATGGAACATTAACCATGATGAAAAGTTCGATTATGGGGGACTGATTGCAAAATTTTAGGGATGTAGGGCCTATGGACAGCTTATGTGGGCGCGGTCATGAATTTCGTGGATATGAGTGTAAATAATAATGAAAATATCCCTTTAATAGTACCATTTAATTATTTAGTTAGCTAGTTATAGTACTCGTCCCGCGTCGTAACCGTGTGGTTAAGGCAAGAAGCCTTGGCGCAGAGCAACGGAACTTGCGCTGGTTCGGCTCTCCATGGGAGAAGAAACTTTCTCATGGTATTTCGGCCGGTATGGGACCGGAGCCCACCCAGCATCGTGAAGAATTTGGGTAGCTAAAATAAGTAGCGACTCCATGTTGAGAACACCAGTTATAACGGCTGGGGGACCCGACATGCTGACCACATGTCACCCTACACTGGCTACATGATCGTCTACATCTGTGATTAACACATGTGGATGTGAGGCCAACAGATGGCAGATAGGCCAACGGAATTCTAGGCCTGTCGCGCTTGGAGTTTATTTTTTTGTTCTAGTTATAGTACCCGCATTTACTAAGGCAGCAAACTAAAACCAGTTCATAAACCCGATAAATAGTTTCCTATCATCCATGGGAATATTATCCTCCATCTCTTGTCTAATCGCTTCCCAATATTCTTCTCTCCACAGATTCTCCAATAGACACCTAATTTTTAGAATAATTTCTGCCGACGTCCATTTCAACGTAACCAGTAAATCTCAATTTTCTAAACTCACTTTGTACCGCGAGGGACATTGATAGACGTAAAATGTAAACATTATGTCATTATCGATGCCCCTCATTGTACCTATATATATAGTCCACCGCTGTGGTCTCGAGGTAGCGTGCTGCCTTGTCACGCAGCGGGCCAGGGTTCGATCCCCGGTCGGGGCAGTTTTTCTGGGTGAGGTTTTTATCGGGGTTTTTCCTCACCTGTAAGACAAATGTCAGGAAAATGTTAAGGCCCAAACGGTCCCCGAAATCATATGGCCATCATCATCATCCTTCACCGGTGTGGAAAGCAACGGGAAGCTACCAGACCTACAATTCCCTAGTAAAGCTGCAAGCATACCATGAAAATGCTATGATTGCAGTGAAGGACCTGCCTTCGGGCAGAATTACAATGGATGGAGATATATATAATTGTGGAAATATCAAGGTTATATGGATATGATAGGTCATTCATGGTGATATTTCCCATTAAAAATATAAATAAATTCTTAATACAAATTTGTATATTTCAATCAGCATTTCTTGGTTTAATTGTGAAGAGAAGAGAAAATGTTTTGGGAATTATTTGGCCATAGCTGACGAGCTGAGAAAGATGAACTGGGTAATGAAATTGAGGAGAGAATTTTCCTTGTAGCCCGTAGCCCATAGGAAGATACATCCTACATCTTACTAAGTGTATGGCACTTGTACTCTTGAAACTATTGATCACCTAGTTACGCCTTCGGCACGAATTTATCAGCTGGCTTTGCAGAGAAATGCTATTTACTCCAACATATTCACTCTTCCAAAAAAAAAAAAAAAATGCTCCAACTTTGTAATGTTCTCCGATCAATTAACAAATAATCCGGAGAGCGTAAATTTTGAATAACTATGAGACAGGATTAACATAGATATGAAAACTTTTCTCTGATTTGGACAATTGATTCAGATCCAGCATGGAGTATTTTGCAATAAGTTTGTAAATAAAATATTGGGATTAATTAACGTTTATGAGTTCAAACTAAACTAGCACTATTAAAAGAGAATTTCATCCCCTCACGGACATAACCCCCCCCCCCATGTACACCTATCTTGAGCTAATGTTTTCAAGCATTCCGTATAAAATTTACCTAACTCAAGTGACAACTAACAAACTAAATAATTCATTGGCACTATCGAACCCGAAGGCTCATGGTCGCGTGGACACAAGATCTCCATACTTCCCTATCCTGAGCTAATGCTTCCAATCATTCTCTGCATAATTTACATACCTCAAATCAAATAATGACTAATATTCTCCCACCACTTTCTTGGTCTTCTTACCGAGCGCTTTTCCACTGGTTTTCCTACAAGAAGCTTCAGTGCATTTTTTTTATCTCCCATTCGAGCCACATGTCTTGTCCATCGCAAATTAAGAGACTGAACTATTTTTTTATTATATCAAGTTTTTCATAAAGAACAGGTACCTTGCTATTATGTAGTATTCTACATTCACCTCTCTATTCGTCTCTCTGGACCAATCATTTCCCTAAGCACTTTAGATTTCGTTAATATTCACTATTTTAAATTAAAACCATAAACCAAACGTTAGAATTCAAAGCATAAGCTTAATTTTAAATTTTACAGAATTGAAAAAACCCTGCGTTGCCCACCATATTTTTCATAATGATCATGTTTTTGACTTAAGTAATCTAAGACTAATTAAATCGGTCAGTAATTGTAAATCAGTAATAGTAAATTGTAAATACTCGTAATTTAAAATTTAAATTGCAAATGAAATTGTAAATAAAATAGTTTTGAATGTTTCGATATATACGATTATTTTTATGAATACGACATTGACCCTATTTCCGTCATCGCCATTTTTTCCTTGGTTAAGCGAAAATATGTTTGCAGTCGCGGGAGTAGCAGGCAACCTATCAACTTTCATGACGTTACTTAAGATTTGGATTACGTGTTTTCTTGCCTAAGCTAGAGTAAGGTTTTTAGATTTATTGTCTTGACTCAGCCTTGACAGAATTGCTCTCGAAACGCGTCGATCGTTTTAAAATCTAGATTTTCGTGCATGGGGTCTTTATTTAGTAAAGTGTTATGTTAACGAAATCAGAAGATCCACCAACAAGATCCTATGAATAGATAACATATAGATAAGCATTTTAGACCTATTCTCAGATACTCGCAGTCTATTCTCCTCTCCTAAAGTAAGAAACCATTTTACATATCCATATAACTGGAAGAATGTCTGTTATATACATTTGTAAATCTGAACTCCACTGCTCTACAAATCTAGAAAGCACTTGACCTACCATACAGCTGCTGGCCTCACATGCACTTCTGTTAATTAGAAGAGTGGATGACATCCATCCAGTATAAGGGGGCCATGTAGTCAGTATGTCGCATCTCCCAACTGGTTATCTCATCCTGGAGTCGCTACTTATTGTAGCTCTACAAATTCCTCACGAATCTAGATGGGCACCAGTCCCATGCGGACTCGAATCAGCGCAAGTTCCGTTTCATTACATATTTTTAGTTCAAAAAAAAATTTGAGACGTTGGAACGACAAGATCCCCTGTAAAACACAACAGCATGCGTTTCCAGAATTGAGCAAATGTTGAATTACTTTTTTCAGATCTTTCCTCTATTTTTATGATTGCTCATATGTGTTTGAATTCTGCCACTTCTTCAAAATTGAGTAATCTACTGTTTGGAAAATATGAATGAGTAACACTCTACAACATAATTCACATGAAAAGTGCAAACATTCATATACCTAGGCTCATTGTCAACAGATTCAATTCATAAACAAAAATAAATTACATAGCGACTTAAGAAAGGAATTTAATGTTACGAGTGTTTCATATCTCTCAACGATGTTAGTTGGTTAATTTTGAATTAAAAACAAGAAAAAATATGTTGTCATTGGCAACGTTCATATTTGGAGAAATAATTGGCAGCAGCGCATTTCATGCGAGGATCGAACTCGCATTCCTACTACCGGCTACGATGTATTGTGGTCGGCGCGGCGTTCCTGGCTACAGCGAAAGATGACTCGGATTCGATTCCATGCTTTGAACACGCAGGTTTTTCTCTAAAGTGATTCTCCGCATTCCATCAGGGTTTATGTTTGATTTTCTTTATGTATATATGTACAAGATTTGAAAAATAAAATGCGAACGAGAAATGGAAAGCAGGTAAATCAAACGACAGTAAAAAAACGAACCAAAAATAAAAAAAATCGTCATTAAGGCCTACAGATTTTAAATAAAAGTAATAATTATATGCCCAGTGTCACAGAAGAAATACTCTTGAAAATTATTAAACATATAAAAACGAAGCTATGATAATCCTCCCTCCATAATACATGGAAATATATGACAAAATCACGTCAAACATTAGACACCCAAGAAAAGTTTGATGTGTACTGCCAAAATGTTTAAAAAAAAAACCTTCATAGCGCGGAAGATTTAGAAAGCATATCGTCAACCAACCGCCTACTCGCCTCACCTCCATATGGGTCAATTACAGAGGCTGACGAACATCCTGCTAGTAAAGGTGAGTTGTGTTCAGCATATCAGGTCCCAGAACCGTTATACTGGTTTTCTCGATCGGGAACCATTATTTACTTTAGCTACCCTTATTCCTGACTATGCCCGGTGGTCATCGATTCCACACTGGTTAAAACTCTAGAAGGAAATATCCTACTTCACGGAGGACTCCAACCATTACTCTAGACCAAGGCTTAATGCAAAAGACCGCTAATTTTCGTTGCGGGACACTGCCATGAGGTTAGAGGGTTCAAAACTGTCTAGCGGCGGAAACTGCGAAAATGTATGAGATACAACAATCCCGTAAGTCTCATGTCGGGAGGATGGGCCTGCTGTCTGAGGTATCGTGAGATTTTTTTTTTAGGAATAAGATCTCAGAAATATATAGCCGTGAAGCTTAATGGAAATACATTTTAGAGAGTGCTATCATCAGGCTTAATAGAAAAATGCTATTGGTTAGAGATCAAGTTGAATTATCTTATAGTAAGAATTATAAATACAGGCCTATCAACAAATTGGCGATTTTAATGTTAAGAAATTGTTTATAAAGTACATACAAATGAATTGTAAAAGTATCTTAATCGGAAGCTAATTGATCCATTAGTAAAAATGAAGAGAATAACTAATTGGCTGATTAGAAAAAATAGATAAGAAAGAGCTTCACAAAGTTGATAATTAACTTTATGTCTCAGTTTTGTTCAGTGCTTTCCGATGTAGCAAGACAATTTCGCTAAGCGAAGGTAATCTAATTAGTTATTTAGGTCATAGGTGGTTTCCCTCAAGTTATTTTCTATCTAATGCTTAAGTAAGGTCTATGAGTTAATTTACTTGTTCGCACTTTTTCATACATTGCATAATACGACTGGATATCACCTCAAGAAATTCTCAAGAATACATACTACAGTTGGAATTGAATTCAATTTACCTATTACCATTAATATGTTAGACGAACGGAGTTAGAAAGAATATGAAGAGGGCGTAAAAAATAACTCGTATTCAAAACCATGTCTCTGATTCCAATTAAATAACATTATGTTTATTGCGTAATTAAGGATAAATTTAGCTGAAATATATATATATATATATATATATATATATATATATATATGTGTGTGTGTGTGTGTGTGTGTATACTAGATTTATATTTTCTAAATATTGAACCACAATCCTCAATAAAAAGGCCTCTGTGCAAAGTTTACTGACCGTTTCCTATTCAGTAATATCTTAATTACCCACTAGATGTCTCATCGAGGCGCTAGGCCGGCCCCCTACCAATCATTGACATCTATTGGTAAATGATCGTAACTAAATTAATTTGGTAAATAAGTTCCCATTTGGGTGCGCACTAATCCGGCACAGGGCAGGAAAGGGCTTAAGAAAAATACTTTTTAAATATTGTTGAACAAAACTAGTTAAGAGTGACCTACATTTCATTTATTGGAAACCAGATGAAAATAATAAAGTACTGTAGACTGTAAGCGGCAGAATATATGATACGAATTGAGGATATCCAATGATAATATTAATAATTCAATTTACATATTGTCCAGCTTCACAGCTTTAAAAAACAATTACTTATTCAATTTATTACAAGTGTTCCTCTAATTGTTTTGAGCAGTGTATTAATATTTTTTTGTTAGTAAAATATATACATGTTGTTTACGCAGATTGTGACAGAATGAAACAGTGCGTTTATTAAAATAACTTTTTTTAAAAAATATTAATTCGGAACATGCTTTTAACTTCGCAGCGATTTGAACTGTGTATGTATTACAGAATTATATAGAGATAATGTCGATGGGGTATGAAATTCAAATCAGTAATGCAATCCAAGAAAATAAAGTTTAATGATCTGCATGATAAAACTGGTAGTGGTGAAATTGAAATTGTTGGCTTGGATTCCTATTTTATTAAAAAAATAATCGGATTTGGTGGTCAATGTGATAATGCATGTTCCAGGTAATCCGTAGTTTAATATATTTATCAGAACGTATAATTCAGTTCCAACTGTCCTTGACTCATATATCATGCATTATTTATTACATAGGCTTCCCCATCATTACAGGACATAGTAATTCTATCAATAAGCTTTAATGTTCAATAAATCGTGGTAATTACTCCATGGAAAAGGTACGTGTGCACTCTTTTTATGGACAGGTATTTTTGCGCATGCTTTCAATCGTTTAATGGGGGAAACTCAGATTTTCATGCCACTGTCTATTAGAGAATAAAGAATACATTTAATTTAGACATACATTTTTATGCACAGTATTGGCACCCCTATGAGCAAGTGCTTGTCCTTGGGTCTAGTTCAGTTACAGAACTTAACACATATAGAAAATAGATAGCGTTATAAATTTAATGTTAAACAGGGAAGGAAAACAGAAAACCATATATGAGGAAGTCACAAAATAGAAAAAGTAGTCCTACTCTGACAACCTGTGTTTAGTTTCCCTAGGTCTGGATTGGAACTAATTAATTCATTGCATAATTTGGGCCCTAATATATACTATGTTCAGGTCCAGAAGTTGTGTAGAATTTAGGTACACGTAGCAAAAAGTGATGTAAAAACTTAGATTATCATAAGTAATGCCACGAGTGATTTCCAAATTATCGATAAATTCACGACTCACGAAGTGAGGAGTGAATTTATCTAGAGAATTTGGAAATCAAGAGTGGCATTTGTTAGGACTATTTAACGAATAAAATTAAGCTGTTTACTCACAAATCATTATTTAACTGTAGTTATTTCAAAATATTTATATATTTAATGCAAACGGCGATGTTTGAAAACAAATGAGAAACGATAGGTACGCTTCTACTGCTTCTTTTGTTTATCACTGCAACCAGATCATACTATTTATTGCCAAAGGAACGCAATATTGTAAGAATGCTCTCTAGTGGAGAAAAAATGAAACATCAATCTGTATATTAATTCATTTCTGATGTCGTATGATGTAAATATTACAATTATATTTTTCTGGATTATTACCTGGGAAAAAATACATTTAAGAAAGTCAAACAGTGGTTTCTTTTTTTGGTGGTATAATAAATTGCTACAAATGTTGACATGTATGCACTATATATACAATCTGGTAGCCGTATTTCTTATAGGCTCAGTCACTGCAAAATAACGGTCAGACCTGTTCAGAATATTAAAAAGGAGGAGCTTTGTTTAATATATGGTAATTATAACACTGATAAATATTTCGTGAAACACGACTCTGATTGGTTGTAAAACAGAAATCATTGAAACGTGATTGGTCATTGACTCCCATTTGGGGCATGAGTTAAATAGTCTTTAAAATCTTTTCTATTTTTGTGGAAATAAGTAAGCAATATGAGTTTAAAACTTGTTCAATATTTTGCATTCTGAATTCAGGGTAAATTAGTTAGTTTTTCTTGTTGGTCTTCTTCTTCTTCTTCTTCCTACTCGCTTATCATAAATTAATTTACTACTTTGTCATATTTCAGTAATATGCAGCACTTAGTTTCTACAATTACCATTGTAAGTGTTTAAATTATATTCATGAGCAGACAGCGCTTGTAGACCGAGAAAGATTAGATTGGTATTAACCCCCTTTTTTAATGCAAAAAAAAAGGCTGGAAGTGTTGATTAAATATTAAGGGGCGCAGTGAAAATTATTTCCGTACTTTGACTCTGTAAAGAAAAGTGATCCCACTACAGACCTTACGAGGACTTTCAGTTAGTAGGAAGTACGTCTGTCACATTCTAGGCAATCGGTATGGAACGTCCGTTTACTCCAGAGTATACGTCTGGTACTAATTTATGTTACAGGTTGAGTGGATTTCAAGATCATGATCCCTCCAGAAGATTAAGGCCAGTTTAAAATTGTGACTAATAGGAAAAAGAACCCGCGATCATCCTGTTTGCAACATATTCTGCTGTAGGGTTACTTCGGCTGAATCGGGACAAAAATAGGAAAATCTGTAATATCGGTTTCATTATCGATAAAATATACAGGGTGTATCAAAAAGGATGGCGCAAACTTACATGGTTGAAAGTACACGATAGCAGAAGCAACAATGTCCCAGTAAATATGGGTCCGCAAACGAGCCGTTTGCGAGATAATTTCGAATGTATGGTTACAAGCCGCCACTTCACTGTAAACATCGTCCTAGTTACTACAAATTAATCTGAATTTAGACGTTACTATTAATTTTTCATCTCGTTTAGTTCACATTTCACAGTTCACCATTCACTTCACTTATGGGTTACCTGTTAAAGGAGGTGTTCGAAGTGTCTTCCTTGCATCTAGATGTAATAGTGTGCTCTACTCTGCAATGAATGTCGAATTCTTTCGAAAACCCCCGGATCATTTCTGAATTATTGACAAGGATGTACAACTCTCTGCTCCAGTTCTTCAACCGTGTTAACGGGTGTGCTGTACACTTCGCTTTTGAGGTGACCCCAGACACAAAAATACAAAGGATTTAGATCAGGTGAACTTGGAGGTCAATGTACAGATCCGCCTCGACCTATCGACTTTTGGCCGTATCTGCGCGTTAGATGCCGTCTCACAGCAGCAGTAAAATGTGCCGGAGCTCCATCATGCATGTACCACAAACTCCGACGTTGCTCAAGGGGAACATCCTCAAGCAATTCTGGAAGATGACGCCGCAGAAACGTAAGGTACCTCCGTCCATTAAGTTTTCGTGGAAGAATGTGTGGCCCAATGAGATGATCACCTTGTACACCTAACTACACATTCAGTGAGAAACGGTGCTGATGTGGTGACTCATGAACAGCATGTGGGTTTATTTCACACCAAAAATGTGTATTATGTTAATTAAAAACACCATCGCGTGTGAACCCTGCTTCGTCTGAAAATAAAATGTTACATGCGAAACGAGGGTTGATTACAGTCTGTTGTTGCATCCACTAACAAAACATCACTCTAGGAACAAAGTCCGCATCATTGAGACATTGAACTCGTTGGAGGTGATAAGGGTACATTAAATTGCGCTGTAAAATTCTCCATACACTACTGTGACTTAGTACAGGCACTTGTGTGGCAATTCTTCTCGTCGAGGTTCCTGGAGAGAGCTGTACTGCTTCCAACACCATATCCTCAACCTCAGGCGTAATGCGAGCAGGCCTACCTACTGCTCTGTCATGTGCAAAACCCCCATTTTCTCTCAGGCGCTGATAGATCCTTGTAAATATACGACTTTCGGGGTGTCTTCGATCAGGATATGTTTCTTGGTACAAGCGTGCAGCCTCCCGTGCATTGCCATTAGCCCTACCGTACATGAAATGCGTATCCGCATACTCTTCGTTACTGTAAGGTTCCATTCTAACTACGACACAGCACAAGTGGCATTCCTCAGACGAGACTGATACCTTTTGAGACTGTGCACTGTATCCGTCCTGTACGTCCTGCGTGTATGGTTTGATTACAACTCTACTTCTCGGCAATGTTCAGTTTTGTAAACAAAGAACATAGGACGGCTTTCAAGTGCGCAACGAGTAAACCGCAAGATGTTACAAACAATGACATCAGTGGCAGCTTGCAACCATGCATTCGTAATTATCTCGAAAACGGCTCGTTTGCAGACGCATGTTTACTGGGACACTGTTGCTTCTATTATCGTGTACAATAATGTAACAATGTAAGTTTGCGCCATCCTTTTTGATACACCCTGTATATGTTTTGTACTTCATGATTTAATATAATCTTTCATCAATATTTTGTACCAGTTACAGCTTCATCGACCAAATACACGATAAATTATTGACATTTATATTCCATTCCCTTCATTATAATTTGTTAGGCTGAATAGGGACAGTCTTTTGGATGAATCAGGACGGTTTAAAATGGCTATTTCGATAAAATATTTATTTGTCGGACATTTTAAATACAATTTTATAACATAATTTTCTATATCAACTATCATAGAATCAGATTTATTTCTTTGTATAGCCCTACAAACACTTAATTTTTCCTCCTCTCAGCTCAAACACACTTTACATGATACCATTCACGTCCATTGCCATGTCACTATATTTTATAAACAAAATCCATACATATTTTTATCCTTTTCCGGCTCTTTAGCATCATCAGTATGCACATTGCATTTTTCTCCGCGAAGCAAAAATCTGTCTTTCTTACATCGTTGAAATCTAATTCAAATCCACGTGCAGAAAATGGAAGAATTTTTTGTAGGTTATCAACTGATTTTTTCAGCGGCTCGCCAGTCCAACAGTTACTGTGACGATAAAGACATTAACGAGGTACCCCAAATAATTCTGCCGGATGATACAAACTCCTTCCTTGAAGGAATGCTTTAATACCTCTATGGATATCAACTTCTGTCCAACTTTGTTTATAATTATCCATCTGCAATTGAATAGTTACAAATCAATTAGTGAAATACGCTGTCCCTACTCAGTCGGAAATTAGTGTCCTTATTCACCCGAAATACAGTGTTTCAATTTTCATAGGTTGGCAACATTTAAACCATTATCGATAAACACGGGAAATGTCCCAATATCTTTGGGGATAAATACTTCATAATTTAGCAAAAAATAATTCGTAAGTGGACCTTTAGTTAATAAGAGACACGCATAAATATTGAATGTAAGAAGCCATTATTTAACTTACCTTTAACATAAATTCTTTGTTGTGAAATCTTCACAAAACCAAACCAGAAACAAAATGTCATACAATTGGTTTCGATACATGAAGTATAGAGATTAGTCGGCAGATACTAGCACTTACGCTGCGAGTCTTAGATTTGAGTGGAGAGTACAAAATTTAACAGTGCCCCGTTTAGGCGAGTTTACCCGATATATTTTATGTAATATTAATTGGTTCGTATTTTAATATTTAATATAAATTGTAAATGTGTTTTATTGAAAGATGTATGTTAAATATTTCGCTGGTTGAGAGTAAGAGAAGGCCTCCTGTCTTTAATTCTGTCGGAATAAATAATATATACTTATTTCAACGGTAATCTATATTATTGTATAATTTCTTAAAAATGTATGTCACATTTCAGACAGTATTTTTATCGTATATATATATATATATATATATATATATATAGGACCTTTAACATATTATGTTCAAGGTCCACCGCTGTGGTCTCGAGGTAGCGTGGTGCCTTGTCACGCAGCGGGCCCGGGTTCGATCCCCGGTCGGGGCAGTTTTTCTGGGTGAGGTTTTTATCTGGGTTTTTTCCTCACCTGTAAGACAAATGTCAGGGAAACTTAAGGCCCCAACGGTCCCCGAAATCATATGGCAATAATCATTATCATCACCATCATCAACAACATCCTTCACCGGTGTGGAAAGCAACGGGAAGCTACCACACCTATAATTCCGTAGTAAAATGCTATGATTGGAGTGAAGGACCTGCCTTCGGGCAGAATTACTTTGGATGGATATATGTTCAATAAGTGAAAACATTGTATCTTGCAGAAAATAATGTCAATTTAAGAGTTAAAGGCATGTAGTCTCTAAATTACGTATTCCTTCATATTTACAATAATATTTTAACAGTTTTTATTTGCATTCGATATTACATTTTCCGTATCACACAATAATTTAGGTAAATGAAATCATATTCCTCTCTTCCTGAATATTAAACTCATAATACAGTCGCATGGAAAAAATGATGATGATAATAATAATAATAATAAAATAAAATTAATAATAATAATAAAATAATAATAATATAATAATAATCATATAATAATAAAATAATAATAATAATAAATTACAAAAGTACAATGAATGTTTCACTCTTTTAGTGCTTAAAAATTATCTTTTTTCTGCATTCATCCCTGTAATTTCAATCCATCTCTTCTTATAGAGTCATCCAGTGCTGACTGCATGTATCCATGTACGAATTTTTTGCGGTCTACCTTTTCTTCTTCTCCAATTTGAACAACATTCCCTAACTGTTCTCGGTATTATTTCTCCTGTCATTCTCCTGACGTGCCCATCACATTTGCTTGTATTTCGCATACTGCCAAAAAATTATATTCTTTATTTATACCGTTTTTATATTTCTTTTGATTGTCTTGCTGGCCTTCTAACGAATTACATTTTCATAGACGCCAATTTAGATTTTAAATCATTGTTGAGTTTCGAAGTTTCAGCCCAAAATAATAAAATTGAATTCCATTAACGCAGATTAACCTCACGCCTTATACGTGCCGCACGCCACCCGGGCCTTACGGTGACACGATCTGTCGGGAGAGATATTTTAATTATGGATCACGTACATACTTTTTTGACCACACAAGGATATGAAGGGTCTCCCCGAATAAGTGATCAGCTCAATGTCAGGGCCTCCTCCGAGACAAGACAACGTTAAGACGAAACACACCATTCACACATATATTCATACTAGACATGGCGAATATGATGATGATGATGATGGTTATGATGGCGGCCAGATGATGTTCGGGGACCTTCTGAAGCTTAAATTTTATAGATATTTGTCTTATTGATGAGAAAAGAACTCCAAAAAATATATCACCCAGGGAACTTCTCCCGACAGGGTACCCCGAGACCTCAACGGTGGACTCAAAACAATAAAATAAAATAATAATAATAATAATAATAATAATAATAATAATATCCTGTCTTCCAATAATTAATACGGATAACATGATACAATGTTACCCCTTCGCGATAGTTGTTGCTACTGTTCATGTTATATATGTAAGATTTATTTAACTGCCCGAGTTGCATGCAAACTTGAACAAAAAAGTAGAAAGTAGTAGAAAGGTAGGCTTGTTCACTACACCTAAACGCTAATTAAAGCACTGCTATCGATAAGACAGCACACTGAAAGGCAATAGAGTATCGTATTGGGAATTGATAACATCCAGTACAGCACGTTTCATCACCTCATATCTCGACCATCCATGATCCCGATTAAAATTACTTACACGTAAGTACGTCAAGCGGATTACGTCATCACTCGTTAGTATAGAGCTACGGGATAGGCTGGTCAGAATTCCCATGGAGGAAGGAATTTTCTCATGAAATTTCGGCCAATATAGGACTAGGCGCAATCAGAATCTTGAGAAATTTGTGTATATACGATAAGATGAAGGTCCATTTTGAAAAAACAGCAAAAACTGCTGGGGACACGACATACTGACATGTCACGCCTTAGTGGCATGATGATTGTCATCCTCTATAAATAACTCATGAGGATGAGGCTAGAAGTCGCCTGGTAAGCCAAGGGTATAAATAAATTAAATAACATTACATTTCTATAGTAACCGTGCTGGATGGTGTACTCTTGTGTGGAATCAAACCAGCGAGTGATCATTTTAAACTGTGACTTCCCGCCAAGGCCCGAGGGCATATGACATTTGACCAGCCAGAAAACCTTCAATACAAACATCCCTCTCTGCCATTGAAACAGTCCGTCCGACGTAGTAGGTAGAGCCCCTACCTTCCACTCCGGCGACCCGGGTTCGATTCCCGACGAGGTAGGTGATTTTAAATCTCCACCTTGGGTCTGGATGTGTATCCTGTCTTTGTGTTAGTATGGGTAAGGTAAAAAGGTTGGCAAATGTAAAAAAAAGGAAAAAAAGCGAAACCAAACTGTCCGTCGCCGTGGCGTAGTCGGTAGTCCCTACCTTCCACTTCGGCGACCCGAGTTCGATTCCGGGCGGGGTAGGGGATTTTAAACCTCCACCTTGGGTCTGGGTGTGTGTCCTGTCCTTCTGTCTATATGTGAGAATAAAATAAAGTTAACAAAAGGTAAAACAAGAAGGAAAACAGTGTAAACGAAGAGACAGACAAAGAGAGAGAGAGAGAGAGAGAGAGAGAGAGAGAGAGAGAGAGAGAGAGAGAGAGAGAGAGAGAGAGAGAGAGATAGACAGAGAGAGACAGACAGACTGCCAGAGAGAGAGAGAGAGAGAGAGACACAGAGACAGAGAGGAGAGAGAGACAGAGAGGAGAGAGAGGATTTTTACAATGAAAATAAAATTTAAAATATACACAAATTATATTTGTCGGAAGTAGACAAAATGCCCACATTGTTTTTTTTTGTTGCTAATGAGAGGGAAGAAAAAACTTTTCATCAAATCCAAGACGTTTGTGATTGATTACTGGTGATTATATATATCTACACTAAACCTAATCATAGGAGATTTCAACAGCAATGTGGGCCCACGCAGCCACGAGGATGAAGACCCAGTGGGAAGATATGGGTATGGGGCAAGAAATGAATTCGCACAAGAACATAAACTAAAGATAGCCAGCACCTTTTTTAAGAAAATGCCTAGCTCAAAGTGGACTTGGCGCTCGCCAGACGGCAACACAAAGAACGAAATTGACTACATCCTAAGCGATAACCAAAGAACCATAAGAGATATCCAAGTAGTAGCCAACCTGAAATTCAGTATAGACCACAGGATGGTGCGGGCAAAAATGAAGATAGAAAGAAGAAGGAAGCATCCAGCAAAGCAACATAGACAAAATATAGAAAACATAGACAGCAACAAATTCCAGCTACATCTTCGCGACAGAATTGCAGAGTCCAACCCCAACCGAGAAGCAGGCGCTCAGGAACTGTACAACTCCCTGGAACAATGTATACTACAGGCGACCAAGGACTCCAGCAAAAGTACGAAAGCTCAGAAAGAAGGCAAACTCAGTCAAGGAACCATTGCCTTAATTGAACGTCGATCGAAGATGCTACAAACCAGAGACGCTTCGGAGTCGAATAGAACCGAGTATGCCGCAATGGACAAGCTGACGAAAAAGGAAATACGGAAAGATCTGCGAGAGTACCGCACAACAATAACTAGGCAAATAATAGAAACCTCCAAATCGATAAGGAAAGCAAAGAGGGAAAGAAATGGTGACAAATAATGGATGCTAAGAACTAAGAACCAAGCAGGAGGCCGCAACACATTAAGAACAGATATAATCCAGTCAGCCACAGATTTCTATAAATCCCTATACACAAGCTCCCTAACAATCCAGGCAACAAATCACATAGGCATATTCGATGCTAAACTCGAAAACCACGCCGACACCTTTCCCCCAGTACTGGCCAGCGAAATTAGAACTGCAATAGATGAAATGAAAAATGGCAAAAACACCCGGAGAGGATGGAATATACAACGAATTGCTAAAACTGGCTTCAGATCAAATACTACCATCACTCACAAACATCTTTAACAAAATTCTGCAGACAGAAGAGATACTCGAGCAATCGAAATCAAACACAATCATTCTTCTCCACAAGAAAGGCATAAAAGATGACCTGAATAATTACCGACCCATAAGCCTGATGTCCAATCTATACAAACAATTTTCAAAAGTGCTAACAAGAAGACTAACAAAAGCCCAGGACGAAAACCAGCCAACAGAACAAGCCGGATTCCGCTCAGGATTTAGTATAACAGACCATCTCCAAGCAATTAACCAAATAGAAAAGACAGTTGAATACCACCATACATTATATCTAGCATTCGTCGACTACAACAAGGCATTCGACTCAGTAGAACATTCCAGTGTCCTCCAGGCATTACACACCCAAGGAATCGAACACAAGTACATCCGCGTTCTGGATAAGATCTACAGCCAAAGCTATGCGAAGGTGAAGACAGAAATTGTGGGACAACCATTCAGTCTCAAAAGAGGAGTACGACAAGGCGACCCAATTTCTCCTAAACATTTTACATTCGTGCTTGAAGACATATTTCGAAAACTAAACTGGAGCCAGAAGAAATACGGAGTAAATATAAACGGGAGCAGGCTATCCAACTTAAGATTAGCTGACGACGTGGTATTGTTCGCCAGATCCCCTAAACAACTTCAATCAATGCTACAAGAGCTATCAGAAACTAGCAAAATTGCAGGCCTTTCGATGAACAAAAGCAAGACACAAATTATGTCAAATGGTCCGGAAAACCCAATCAAAGTCGATGGAATGGATCTTCAATATGTAAGCGAGTACACATACTTAGGACAACTACTCTCCTTCCATCAGAAAGTAGAGAAAGAAATAAGCAGAAGAATAGCTCTCGCCTGGAAGACGTTCTGGTCACTGAAATTTATACTGCTGGACAAGTCACTCAACCGGAAACTCAAAATGGAAACACTACAAACCTGTGTTCTTCCAACACTGTTATATGGCTGCCAAACTTGGAATCTTACTGCCAAACTGAAGTACACACTCCAAGTATGCCAAAGGAAAATGGAGAGGAAAATCTTAGGCACAACTCTGAAAGACAGAATCTCGAATACAACACTTCAAGCGATGTCCTCGACAACTGATCCTGCACAACAAGCCATCAGGAAAAAATGGAAGTGGGGAGGCCACGTCGCAAGAATACAGGACGACAGGTGGACAATAAAAACAACCATGTGGGACCCGTACACAGGCAAGAGACAGCGCGGAAGACCAAGACGACGATAGGCTGACATCTTCAAAGAACGAGCAGGGGCGCAATGGTCCAGAGTCGCCAGATGCAGGAAAAGCTGGAGAACGATGGAGAGTCAACTGTGCATTAACTAATCACAGAACAGACAGTGTATACAAACCAAGTGCTACATCCAAGTCAACTTCTCACCACGGAATAGCTCACAGGGTGACACTCTCAAATAGAGCTTAACCCCTGTACAGGGAGGCCTTTGCCCTAAAGGGACATATCAGGCTTTATTTATTTATTTATATATATATATAGTGTAGAATCTGTAGTAACGTACAATCAACCTCATCAGGACATGCGTTACATAAACCAGGTGACCCCTCTACTATCATCTCTACAATAATGTTTCAGTTGGCACCGCCTGGTTAGAATAACATAAAATTTTGATTTTATAAATCTTGTCATCTTCTGATTCTGCTTCATTTTGTGTTAATTCTTGAAAAATTACACCGTGTAGTTAAAGCCTGAGGTTGATTTAAGTAATTAATAATTATCAATATTTAATTAATAATTGTTTGTTAATATCAATGAGTAAGTATTAATTAATTATAAGTATTTAGTATAAATAAATACTGATGATAAATAATAAGTAATAATTATTAATTAATTAATAATCAGAAACTACTGAAGTTACGAACTATCAGATTTTTTAATTTCAATTTTTCAACTAAAAAACATTAATTCAATTGTGATCACTTCAAAATGGGCTCCTCTATTTGCTCCTAATCATTGAATCTACATTAAACATTTTAAATTGAGGTGGATTGATCATAGTGGACCTAGGACCTATGCTCTGGCCTTCTTGCTCATCTAACATTACACCAATATATATCTTCATGTTGTTACCACTAACTGACTCAGTGGTATAATCGAACCCATGGCCGTGAAGACATAAGCTCTCCATACATTCCAATCCTGAGCCAATGTTTTCCAACTATACCTTCAATAATTTACTTCCGACAAATCATGATAAAGTTATTCCGTTACCTCATTATTGTTCTACCTACTGCATGCTTTCCCTCATGTTTTCCTACAAGGAGTTTCAATGCCCCTAGTTATCATTACTGTAAATATTTCCAATATTGCCATCGTTCATTGAACATAATTAGGGATATAATTCTATATAAATTCTGGTATGCATTGTACACTTTTAATTACTGGTTCAGTGGAAGAGAATCCTTCATGATCTTAACTCTCCGTCTATAAATAATGCATTAATATTATTAATAATAATAACAATATATTATTATTATTATTTAGAAATTGACCGCTATATATGTTCCGATACTAAACTGGTAATTTCATTTCCGGTGTGTTCGTCCTATATCGATTCATCCTCTTGTTAATATACCGCACTCTATTGCTTGTCGTGGATATCTTGAAGGCAACAATCCAAAAGCATGGTCGCTCCACTTATTTTGGTATTCTTCTATGCATTTTGCAATGATGGTTTTCCGTAATTATGTTGTACTGTAGTTATCAATGAATGAAACCAGCCAGAGACCTAATGTACACGGATACTAGAAAATACATTTGTAATTGATTGAACATTTAATAATACACGGTGTATATGCCTACATACTCTACTGATAGGCTTTCAAAAGTTGTTCAGGGTTTTGAGTGAGTGTTTTCATATAAAAATACAGAGTGGGAACATAATCTACAATCAATCATTCAGATGTTATGCAGAGCATTTTTTTGATACTTTGATATAAGGAACCCATGGAAGCTCAACTTTAGTAAACAATTTTATGTTGATTTGTTAGATATATATATATATATATATATATATATATATGTTATTTTATGAATTGCAGCTTGCGAAAAGTTTTCCAGATCACTTTGAGCGTTTTCGGTTTTTTTATTTTATTTTTCTATGGGATTAACTGTATGTAATTCACTTCGTTTATTAGTGAAAGCAGTAAAAGTAAAGCAGTAATTCCTACTGCTCAAACAAATAGTGGAATCCGATCTTCTTTTGAGGATATTTTTTTCCTGGACGAATAATTTAAAATCCTTAATCTATGCATCGAGACTTCTATACCTGGAGTTCTACTGTGAAAATGGTGTTCATCATGTGTTCTCCTATGTCTACGATTTGGTGCAAGATTCGAATACGATATTTAACAACAAGAACAGAAGTAACAGGCCCATAAATATAATAATATTTTGACATATTGACTTCAAATTAAACTATTAATATAGTATACCTCACCATGTATTGGAGCTTCTTTAATTTTAAATAAAGTCATACTGCTTGAAATTATGAGCAGTTGTCTTGACCTTTTACATATATGTTTAAAAACGAATGCAAAATGTACATTAAGAGTGTGACACTTTTTATAATGAAAGAAAGAAAATAGTTTATTAAATAGCATACATATTTCATAGGTTAGTAACAGACAATAGCCCTGGGGTCAACCACGAACATTGCGGATATAGTACGTGAATTACGATCGTGAATTACAACACAATCATGACGAGTTCTGCAAAAGGTGAAAGCTGAGATAATACTGTTCTTACAAATATCAGCAATTCATTCTCGCACAGCAAATTCATGTTAAAAGCTTACGGTTTCGCCATAATATCGTCAATTGTACAATGTACTCTATAATTCCATCTCAACTGAAAGACATTATTATAAAGATCTATTATTATTATTATTATTATTATTATTATTAGACTTACTATTTTTTAATTATTGTCATTTATTAACATTATTATTAGTGTGACTTTTTATTATTATTATTACTGTTATTATCATTATTATTGTTATTATAATAATAATTATTATTATTATTATTACTGTTATTATCATTATTATTGTTATTATAATAATTATTATTATTACTGTTATTATAATTATTATTACTGTTATTATCATTATAATAATAATAATAATAATTATTATTATTATTATTATTGTAACTTATTTTATTATTGTTAATGTGGCATATTACTATTAAAGTAATTTTTAATATTGTCAATGTGACAACATTATTATTTATATTATTATTATTATTATTATTAGATAGATAGATAGATAGATAGATAGATTATCGGTTGATTAATATCTTTGACATCGTCCGATTCCTAATAGCCAATTTTGTCGGTCTATCCAATCTCCTGGTTGTAGATGTTTCTCCTCATGTATAAACATATTCCCTGACTCCAGGAGGTTTTAGGTCTTCCTCTGCCTCGTCTTCCCTCAGATTTCCATTCCAAAACAGATTTTGGTAATCGACCCTCTTCCATTCGCTGGACATGTCCGTACCATCTTAATTGCTGAGTTTTAATATAATCTAAAATGGTGTCTTCAATCTTCATTTTCTCCGTTATAACTGAGTTCCTAATTTCTTCTGTTCTTGAAATTCTTGCTGCCCTTCGTATAAAATCCATTTCCGTTGCCAAAAGATACTTAGATGTTTTGTTGTTAATGGCCAAAGTTCTGCTCCATAAGCAATGATGCTTATAGCAATTGTATGATATATATTTATTTTATTTTTATTACTTATATTTTTATCCCACAATATTCCATTGAGGCAAGCAATTGCAAATTTTCCATTATTATTTCTATTTCTTATTTCCTCTTCATAACTCCCACTTGTATTTATTTTAATTCCTAAATATGTGATCTCACTACAAGATTTTATTGTTTCTCCAGTCTCCAAAATTAAATGTTGTTCTGGTTCACCAACTGATAAATATTTTGTTTTTTTTCATGTTCAAATTTAATCCCCATTCTTCATATTCTTCTATTAATTATTATCATTATTATTATTATTATTATTATTATAACTTATTACTAATATTGTAACATTATTATTATTATTATTATTATTATTGTGACTTGTTGTGATTATTATTATTATTAATGTGACTTGCTATTATTATCATTATTATTGTGACTTATTGTGATTATTAGTATTATTTTATTATTAATATTGTGTTGCATTGTGCTTATTATTTATGCAGTATTTCGATGCTAGCAAACACAGAGAAACAAATAAACAAATCAATGCACAACATATAAGACCACCAATACCTGTAATACATGTACCAGAACATATATGAATGTTACTCCCTGAACGTATTACACAATAGTATAGTATTGGTACGATACTGCGTAGGACCACATACTATTCCTCATCTTTCTCAATACTCATCGTAGTACCACCCTTTTAGCGTTTATTAGAATCCGCTAGGCCTGATTAACATAATTAAACAACAAAAACTAATTAAGATCGTATGTGTCTGAATGTCGTTTCGTCGTAATAATCGACACATTATTGTTATCATCTATGAAAGACAAATTCTACTCATTTTAAGAAATAGTTATTTTTTATTTAAATGATGAACAGTAGATAGCGAAATTGAGTAATTTTTCTTACTAAGCCATAGCATATTGAAAATAATTACATACGCTTATTAAAATTGATAAAAAATGTGCTTTTTGAAATTTCACGTTCGACATTTAAAAAGTAATGTTCGCATATTTATCCGTTGAGGTGATTTAGCAACCTTTCCAAATGTTTGAGGAATAGCTTATATTTCTGCGTTGTGGTGGAAGTGGGTTGACAGAATTGGTTTTCTGTAGGGGTTAGAAAAAGGCCATCCTCCAAACGCCCTATCTAGCTACTTTTGAATAAATAAATAGCCGAGCAAAATTTCAGAGTGTGAGGAACTCTACGATGCCTTCGCTCAGTAAAACACTGTCACGTCTGATGAAGTTTTGCATTACCAAGTGCTGGCCTAGAATGTATACGGTGTTTAAATATTCTGATATCTCTCATTAAATTAAGTATATTCCTAGCTTGTTACTACTCAACTCCATGGTGCGACAACCTAAGGTGCCCTTTTTCTGCAAGCCGGTTGCTGGCCTCATATTCACACATGTGTTAATCAGAGAGGTCGACGATCATCTAGCCAGTACTGGGGTGACGTGTGGTCAACATGCCGGGTCCCTCAGCCATTAGAGCTAGTTTTCTCAACCTGGAGCCGCTACTAATTGTAGCCATTCAAATTTCTCACGATGCTTGGTGGACACCAGTTTCATTTTGGCCCAAATTCATTAAGAAAATTTCTTCCCAATGGAGACTTGAACCAGCAAAAATCCCGTAGTTTTGCACCAAGACATCATGCCTTGAACCGCTCGGTTACGGCACGGGACAGCTTATTAGTACATTGTTGTACAAAAAATTAGAAGTTTTATCTTATCGATTGGATATGAATCCTGTACATATAAATTTAACGTAGGCTGAATTCCAGAAACGCACCTTCTCTCAAAAATGTCAACTAAAAATATATAAAACTTAGATTCGTCCAGTGGTACTGTAAACATGCGTTTTCTAACTTATGATATTTGTAGAAAACCTCTTTTTCGGTTGTATACAGTATTCCGATTTGTGAATAGCAATTGAATAGGCCTACTGGCCTAATAATTTTCCACCTTGTCAGAAAATTCAGGAATATCTAAAATGTAAATTAAAATATTCGAAAACAACTATAGCCAAGAAATACACTTACACATATAATGTCCCTCTATTCTGAATATGCTTAAAAATGCATTTACGGAGTGATACCGGATATCAGGTGATTTTGTAGAAGTGATTTATTGCAACAGGAATAGTCATCTCATAAACTACCGGCACTTGACGCCGACGACGTAAGAGCAAAGTTGTAGTTTCTAACTGATTGACGCGACACGGAATCAAGTACTTCTGTCGTTGATTACTATATTCTTTGCCCTTTCGTTTTAAACCAAGTGAATATAATCTACAGAATTAGTAGATTAAAACATGGTATTTAATTCGTTTAAATTGCCCCTTATTAGTTAACATTTTTACTACAGTAATTCCACTTGAATAACGGGAGTTAATTGTACAATTGTCAGTTATTATATTGTGTTTATTAAGATTAGTTTCAGTAGTTATACATGTCAGCTTAATTCTTTATACTTATAATTAATTATAATTCAGCTAATTCAATTAGAACTATTATTTCTTTACTAGAAACTGCTCGAAATTACAAGTTATAGAAATAAAAAAATAGCTCTCTATTTCCTCTAAAAATAAAATAAATATAAATATCAAAATAATGAAGTAGAGTGAACTCGAACTCACGTATTTCTACACTTACTTACTTACTCACTGGCACTATCGAACCCGAAGGTTCATGGCCGCGCGGACATAAGCCCTCCATATATCCCTATCCTGAGCTAATGCTTTCCTATTATTCCCTGTATAACCTACTTCCCTCAAATCATAGTTAATGTTGTTCTCCCATCTCATTCTTGGTCTACCAACTGTGCGTTTTCCCTCTGGCTTTCCTACAAGAAGCTTCCATGCACGTCTTTCATTCCCCATACGAGCAACATGTCCTGCCCATCGCAGTCTACGAGACTTAACTGTTCTTATTATATCTGGCTTCCTACAAAGACCATGTAGTTCATTGTTATGTAGTCTTCTCCATTCACCTGTCTGTTCATCTCTCTTTGGTCCAAAAATTTTCCTAAGAACTTTATTCTCAAATACTCGTAATCTCCTTTCCTCCCTTAAAGTAAGAGTCCATGTTTCGCACCCATATAATATAACTGGTAGAATAATAGTTTTATATATTTTCAGTTTAACGTTTTTTGAAAGGAGTTGGGACATCAAAAGTCTCTGCACTGCATAATAGCATGCATTTCCAGAATTGAGCCTATGTTTAATTTCTTTGTGCATCTCATTCCTATTTGTGATTATTGTTCCTAGGTATTTGAATTCAGCCACTTCCTCAAAATTTCCCTCAATTGTCATTAGCTGTCCATTTCCATTATATACTGAATTTCTACGTGTGACCATATATTTAGTTTTACTGATATTTTACTTCCAGTCCTAATTTCTTAGTGTTACTCAATAGTGTGTGCGTGTTTGGCCTTTAGTATCTCCTCGCTATCGGCCAGTAGTACATCATCAGTATAAACTAACAGCTTACTAATACCATTCAGTTGTAAGCCTTCCTCGTTCTCTAAAGATTTAATGGCATGCTCTAGTACAAAATTAAATAGTAGAGGAGATAGTGCATCTCCTTGCTTCAACCCATTCTGGATTTCAAAAGTGTCTGAAAACTGTTTGCCTACACGCACCCTACTCTTTGAGCCATTTAGACACATTCGTATAAGTCTAACTAACTTTTTAGAATTCCGAACTCCAGCAGGATACTATATAACTTCTCCCTCTTAATTTGAATCATATGCTTTTTTGAAGTCTACATATAGTTGATGTACAGTACCATTATATTCCCATTTCTTCTCTAAAATCTGTCTTATACTGAAAATCTATGCACAATAATCGTTTATTTTGACAAACAATAAGAAATACTTAAGAAAAGTTCCGTCGCAAGTGACACACACACGGCTCATGTAGATAAATCCATCTTTAAGATCTAAGAATATTCCGGACTACATAAAAACGTACTAGAAAAACAGGCAATAATTTTATTTAACTATTCCCTTTTAAGAACTTATTACTAATGTCGAAATTAAATTTGGGCTACAAAGGTCCGAAACATTTTTTGCTCAGATGCCTCTTATTTCAGGATTGCGGTTAATATACGTTCCGTAAGTCACGGGATCCCCGGTTTTATTTCCTTTCCGAAGAAAGCCATACTCGGGATTTTTCTCGGCCTTAAAAATCCACCAACCCAGGCAGGATTTGAAACCGCCAATCATGTTGATCGATGTGGCGTGGTCGGTAGGATAAATACCGTCCACTCCGACGATTCAGATTCGATTACCGGCGGAGTAGGGATTTTAAATCTCCACCTTGGGTCTCGGTGTGTGGAAAAGAAAAAAAAATGTTAAAGCTGAATAATGTAAAACAATGGGGGGGGCAATAAGAAAAATAAAACTTGAAACCAGATGCCGGAATGATTAGTTCATGTAACTGACAAAAAACAGAAACAAGATTTACAATGTATACAGTACAACTCCGATTTATTAAGCGAATCGAAATACAATGTGCCTTCGCAATATGCAAGTATCATAGGCGCAATCCTTCAAAAGAGATAGTCGAAAACGTAGAAACGGGAAGTAAAATTGAAGAGATGCAAAAAAATTTCATGAGAACATGCGTTTGGAAATAAAAATCAATAATTATATCCTTCAAGTGTCAATTAATGCAGAAAAATCTCTCTTATAATATTATTAATAAATGTTTTTTTCGGATCAAGTAGGCTCAGACAGTAAAGTGAGATCCCCCGATCAAACTCCGCTGTCGAAGAACCTGACTGTTTTCCGTAGACTTACTCAGTCGCCATAGCAAATTGTGAGTTGGAATTTTATTACCAGGGTCCATTTCAGATTAATGACTCTATCTTATATTCATTAAAATTTTGTGACGGCTCCGTGGCGCAAGCGGTTAGATGCTCGTCTCTCGCCACTGGAGTCTCGAGAACGAGTCTTGGTCACTTCATGTGGGTTTCGTGGTAGACGAAACGGAAGTTGGACAGATTTTTCTCGGAGTTTTTCTGGTTTTATGCTGAAACAAATTTCAATCCACCATCTATCCTCAGTCTTCTCATGTATTCCGGTTCATTTCGTTCATTCGATCCGTAAGGCGTGGTCGGTTGGCACCCTCGTTGTTCATAAAACCTCTATAAATATATAGGCTTCATATCATCTCCTTCTTCGACCCGACTCTGATTTGGACAAGAGTTTAGAATACAACATATTATGTAAAATTACAGTACATGAATAAACACATATTGTACACAGCTATAGTTTCCATACCCGATTAGACATAAGATGTTAAAGCTTTAAGTAATATGAAATATAAAGGAAATAAAGTATTTTAAACCTTAAAACAGGTAGACTACTGCAACTTTCCCATTACGCTGCAGCCTAGTCCTACCAATCGACTTATTCAAGAAGCTCGACTATGTGGCACATTAAATCTTTATCATCTTGGATGGACCTCGCTTGGGTGGTCTCCATTTATTTATGTATGCTACTAGATCAGTAAATCTCTACACATTCGTAAAAAATAATATTTTAATATTTGTCATACTTATAGAAACTTGGGATATGGCCTTGAGAGAAGTAGCAGGAGTATCAATCGTCGAATAAGATTTCGCAATTCCTCTTTATGTGTCAAGAAAATAACTGTAGCACAGTTGCTATTAATAAATAATAGTTTAAAAAACTAAAACAGTACGCTTTATTAGAAAACCGAACTAAACAATGAAAAATAATTTTAATTTTCGACACGCTTGGGATAAAATTAAAGTGGTCAACAAAAAAAAAATAATCTCCAACACATCTAGAATAAAACTACAGTTATCTACAAAAAATAATTTTACCATCAAAAGCGTGGAGTGTTCTATATCAATTAATATATTTGATAATAAACAGATATTGGTAAAATTAAGTCTATTATAAGAAAATGAAATAACTATAAAAAGCACCCCACGCTTTTGTTGATTTTTTTTGTAGATAACTCTAGTTTTATTCTAGATGTGTTGGAGATGATTCCTTTGTTGACCACTTTAATTTTATCCCAAGCGTGTTGGAAATTAAAATTATGTTTTATTTTTTAGTTCGGTTTTCTAATAAAGCGTGTTGTTTTAATTTTTTAAACTATTATTTTTTTTAGTTTTAATATTTTACAGAATAAGATAAAAATGTAAATATCTTTAAATTCGATACTATTGTAGTATGAGCTAAAAGTAATACTCTACTAAAAAAATCCTCCGGGCCGGATATCAACCAGCGACCTATGGATTACTGAAATTATATACCACTACAGTCCACCGCTCTACCAACTGAGCTCTTACAACGACTGAGTAAGAAGTTGGTAAGTCCGCAACCTATTATACCGGATTTATTATTTTGTTTTTCTGCTGATTCTGGCCAGGATTTTAGAAACATTTATGATATTGTATTGCCATTGGTCCTTTACAAATATACAATGATTTTAAGTGAGTGAAAATCGTGTTGAAGGATTCCATTATAAAATTACACAAACCCTTTTTTTCATGATGATTCTGGCTAGGATTTTTTTTATTATCGTGTACTTTCAAACATGTAAGTTTGCGCTATCCTTTTTTACACACCCTGTATAATCAAACAGTGGAAACTCAATGTGTATGATAATGTAAGACCTAAACAAGTGACTCGAACCTATTATTCCTTGATAATGGCATGTGGGATCATGCCTTAACGTCAGAATCAGTGACCAGAAGCCGACCTTGAATCCATGACTCGGAAAACCCGAGAAAACTTTCTTAATCATATATATATATATATATATATATATATATATATCGCTTTAATATCTGTCACTGTACGCACCATTAAACACGTCATTATAATTTAATGACTATTTATTGTTTCATTGCATTAGTTCCGAACATAGTACACTTTCCTTTCCACATTACAATTTAATTCATTATCCACAGGGCACGATACAGCTACAAGGGGAAGGCGGCGGATAGGGCGAGCAATTTGTGCAAATGATCCATCTACTCATGAAACCCAATTTAGTTTTTGGGAAATACGTTACACTATAGGAACACAATGATGATGTTTCACCTAAGGAAATCATACTAAAAGTACGTCAAGCAGGAATTGCGTGAATTATTCAGTAAATCGAACAAATGGTTCGATTTTGCTAGCATAGGGAATGTTTATTTTGTTAATTAACACATATGTACACAGTTATGTTGCGAGTAAACTAATATGGAGGCCGTAGGAGCGAGCTTGTATTAGGCAACGGCTTACAGGTGAACCTCAATTCCCAATCGCCAGATTTCGCTGATTTTCGAGAAGACATTTCTGGTTCTATTACAATGTCATACATACAGTTCACAATATAAAAATTACCAAACAAAATTATAAAATTATGTAACTTAAAATACAGTATCATCAACTAGTACAATATTGAAAACATTGTACGCCTTTCGTGGCCAGTTCCATCCTCAGCAAAAGGTTATCTTGCTACCGAAGTTCTCTATGCTACTAATTGCTTGTACTTTCTTGCAAATAGGATTGTGTATACGCATTCAGTACACACAATCCTACCAACAAGATCACAAGGCCAGTACAAAGCGGTCAGTAGTAAGATAACCTTCTGCTGAGGATGGGATTGGTCCCGAAAGACCTACACTGTTTAAATATTTTACTAGTTGAGGAGATTGCATTACGAGGTATTTACTCTTATAATTTTATATTAGGCCTATTACTTTTAAAATGTGATTAACACATCAACACAATTTTACCATGAAATTTACTAGAATTAAATATAGAGTTTCGTTGAGAAAGGTCGAAAGTAGAGGCCGCTAGATCTGTATGTCACTAATCGCTTCTATGAAACTCACATTCGTAACAAATATATTTTGATGCTTAACGAACTCCTACTTACTTTTCTTATCTGATTGTTATATGCTGACTTTCGTTCCAAAATCAACCATTTGAGTAAAGAGAGAAAATATGAGCGCGCGTATGCACATGCACACGCACACCAATCGCACTCGCGTACACACATATATATATTTACCATTATAATTTTCGGTGTCTATTAAAGAAGGATCGAAGATAACTTATAAAAATAATATTTTCATGTAATCAACCCCAATAACTGCATGCCTTTGGAATTCACTAAAAAGATATTTGGTTTTCTTACCTAGAGAAAAACTATTAATAATTGTATGCAAATTGCGAAAGAACAATTGTGTGGATCGACGCCAGAGAATCGGTAGTGTCTCTCACCCCAACCACTTTGTCAATACAAATACAGACTTTTTTATTTATTGGCACATCATCAAAAATACGCTCTGAGACTAGACTGGCCAGGAAACCAAGGCATCACTCTAAACTTTACGTTCAGGAATCCAGTGAATCAGGAAGACATGCTTCATTATACACACAAACAATACATTATGTTTCGAAAGAGGGAACTCCATCTAAATGTTGTCCAATCCGATACACTCTGTATATTCGATGTTTTCAAATGTGCAATAATAATAATAATAATACTAATAATAATAATAATAATAATAATAATAATAATAATTATTATTATTATTATTATTAATAATATTTTTACATAAATAACAACGAAAATTGAAAACGCAGAACAATTCAATAATTTAACGAACATTGAAATTATTTTAGGAAACTGGTTTCAATCAGATGCCTACTTTGCCTATAGACTAAATTATTATAGTCCTATTAAGAAGTAGAATTTTTAATTTCAATATCCATCCATCCACAGTAATTCTGCCCGAAGGCAGTTTCATCACTGCAATCAGAGCAAATTTCATGCTATGCTTGCAGCTTTACTAGGGAATTGAAGGTGTGGTAGCTTCCCGTTGCTTTCCACACCGGTGAAGGAGGATGATGATGATGATGATGATGGCCATATGATTTCGGGTACCGTTTGGGCCTTAAAGTTTTCCTGACATGTCTTGCAGGTGAGGAAAAACCCCGATAAAAACCTCACCCAGAAAAACTGCCTCGACCGGGGATCGAAGCCGGGCCTCATTTTGTGCCAGATGTACGGGCTTACTTCGATCGAATATTACCCAACAGATGGATAGGCAGAGGTTCAGCTAGACTGTGGCCATCGCGTTCCTTTGATTTGACGCCCCAGGACTTCTTTGCTTGGGGATTCATAAAGGGGAAGGTGTAAATTACCGGATCTCCAGGATCTTAGACTCGAATCCGCAATGCAGAGAAGGCAATTTCACCAGCAATGCTTCAAAACGTCTATCGGGCTACTCTCGAACAATGGGAACAATGCTTCGAAATGGACGGAGGCCATACGATGAACATGTATACATACCTTGACAATAAACATACATAATCATCAAACTGAGTTCATTATTTCTTGGAAATGGATCGAGACTTTCTGACCATCCTGTATATTCCGAGAAGTTGAAATGACAAGAGTCCCTGTAATGCATAAAAGTATGATTTTCCCGAGTTGATTTTGTATTCCATTTTTTTGTGCACCTCATTCCTGTTTGTAATTATTGTTGCTAGGTATTTGAATTAAGCCAATTCGTCAAAACTTCCCTCCTTTGTTATTAACTTTCCATTTACTTTAATACAGTAAATATTTTAATTTAAAATGTTTTATTAACTCAATCCCTCCATGGTATCTTTACCTTGTCGTGGTGGAGTGGCTTGCGTGCTTAAATGATCCTGAGAGCTATGCCGGGGGTAGCATTGCTGCCGATAGGGTTACCCATGCCGGACTGGTCGAAGGTGATAAGCCAGACGAAAAAAGTACCTTGGTCCAAAGAGTGACGATCTTTCACCGTAAAAATAGAACCGTCAAAAAATGCGGACATGGGTTCAATTGGGGTAAAATTTTCCGGAGGTCAAATAGTCCCCCATTCGGTTCTCCGGGCGGGGACTACTTCAGGGAACCCATGCCAAAGGCTCAAACACAGGGACATGTTCCTAGGAACATGGAATGTTAGGACTTTATACAATAGCGGGGCACTAGAGATATTAACGCGGGAATTAGATAAATCGCCCTTGGATATAGTCGCTTTACAGGAAGTTAGGTGGCCAGGAGAAGGTAGTCAAGAATCAGGAAGCTTTGCATTATACTACGGGGGTGCAGAAAGACCTGCATTTGGAACGGGTTTTTTAGTCAGAAGGAGGATCCTATCCGCTATCCGAGATATTAAGTTTGTTAGTGATAGGATATCATACATAATTCTAAAGGGTAAAACAACATGATTTTATAATTGTAAATGTACATGCCCCCACAGAAGATAAAGATGACAAGATCAAGGATGAGTTCTATGAAGAATTAGAATGCTTATTTGATAGCCTTTCACGATATCATATGAAAATTGTCTTAGGAGATTTTAATGCAAAAGTGGGGCGGGAAGATATATTCAAACCAACAATAGGCAAATTCAGTCTTCATGAAGATAGTAATGACAACGGGGTTAGATTAGTCACATTTGCCACATCAAAGAATCTCATTGTTAAGAGCACAACATTTCAGCATAAGGATATTCATAAATACACCTGGACGTCCCCAGATGGAGAAACTCGGAACCAGATAGATCATGTATTAGTGGATAAACGCTGGCACAGTAGCATCATCGATGTTAGATCAGTTAGAGGGACAGACTGCAATTCGGATCATCATCTGGTCAGAGTGAAAATCAGACAACGGCTATCGCTTATGAGAGGAACAAACGCTAAAGCTGATTCTGTAAAATTTGAATTAAAAAACTTGAAAAATGATGAAATGCGGCAAGAATACCAAATCAAAATTGCTAATAGATTTGAAGTACTGGAATCTTCAGATGACAATGTGGCAAACGAAGAAGAAACTGATATAAATAAAGAATGGGAGGCTATAAGAGATACTATTAAATTGTCAGCATCAGAAAGCATTGGTTGTTTAAAAAAGAGGCAAAACAAGAAATGGTTTGATGAGGAATGTGCCGACATTGTAAAGAAAAGAAAGCTAGCAAAAATGAAATGGTTACACGAGCCAAATGAGGTAAATTTAGAGCAATTGGGTAGTATTAGACGGGAAACCACCAAGTTACTAAAGAGTAAAAAGAGGGAATATTTGAGAGAGAAGATTAATGATCTTGAAATGAATGCAAAAAATAGGAACATTAGAGAATTATATCAGGGAATTAGTATAGAGAAGAACGGGTTTCAGGCTAGAACAAACATAATTCGGAATGAAAATGGGGATATGATTGCAGATTCCAGGAGTATATTAAATAGATGGAAAAGTTACTTTAATCAGCTATTAAATGTACATACAGAACAGGACATTGAGGAGGATAATTTATAGAAAGCAGAAATGCTAGTCTCAGAGCCAAGTGCATTAGAGGTTGAAATGGCGATTGAAAAATTGAAGATGTATAAAGCATCAGGTTCAGATGAGATCCCAGCAGAACTGATAAAATCAGGGGGAGAAAAATTGATGGACAAGATACGCTGGTTGATTAGTATGATTTGGGAAAAAGAAGCTCTTCCAGATGAATGGAAGGAATCAATTATCGTACCAATTTATAAGAAAGGAGATAAAACTGATTGCAACAACTACAGGGGCATCTCATTACTTTCAACTTCGTACAAAATTCTAACAAATATATTAGTAAGCAGACTTACTCCCTATATTGATGACATTCTAGGAGATCATCAATGTGCATTTAGAAGAAACAGGTCTACAACAGATCAGATTTTTAGTATAAGACAGATTTTAGAAAAGAAATGGGAATATAATGGTACTGTACATCAACTATATGTAGACTTCAAAAAAAGCATATGATTCAATTAAGAGGGAGAAGTTATATAGTATCCTGCTGGAGTTCGGAATTCCTAAAAAGTTAGTTAGACTTATACGAATGTGTCTAAATGGCACAAAGAGTAGGGTGCGTGTAGGCAAACAGTTTTCGGACACTTTTGAAATCCAGAATGGGTTGAAGCAAGGAGATGCACTATCTCCTCTACTATTTAATTTTGTACTAGAGCATGCCATTAAATCTTTAGAGAATGAGGAAGGCTTACAACTCAATGGTATTAATAAGCTGTTAGTTTATGCTGATGATGTAGTACTATTGGCCGATAGCGAGGAGATACTAAAGGCCAACACGCACACACTATTGAGTAACACTAAGAAATTAGGACTGGAAGTAAATATCAATAAAACTAAATATATGGTCACACGTAGAAATTCATTATATAATGGAAATGGACAGCTAATGACAAATGAGGGAAATTTTGAGGAAGTGGCTGAATTCAAATACCTAGGAACAATAATCACAAATAGGAATGAGATGCACAAAGAAATTAAACATAGGCTCAATTCTGGAAATGCATGCTATTATGCATTGCAGAGACTATTGATGTCCCAACTCCTTTCAAAAAAACGTTAAACTGAAAATATATAAAACTATTATTCTACCAGTTATATTATATGGGTGCGAAACATGGACTCTTACTTTAAGGGAGGAAAGGAGATTACAAGTATTTGAGAATAAAGTGCTTAGGAAAATTTTTGGACCAAAGAGAGATGAACAGACAGGTGAATGGAGAAGACTACATAACAATGAACTAGTCCTACATGGTCTTTATAGGAAGCCAGATATAATGAGAACAGTTAAGTCTCGTAGACTGCGATGGGCAGGACATGTTGTACGTATGGGGAATGAAAGACTTGCATGGAAGGTTCTTGTAGGAGAGCCAGAGGGAAAACGCCCAGTTGGTAGACCAAGAATGAGGTGGGAGAATAACATTAACTATGATTTGAGGGAAGTAGATTATACAGGGAATGATTGGAAAGCATTAGCTCAGGATAGGGATGTATGGAGAGCTTATTTCTGTGCGGCCATGAACCTACGGGTTCGATAGTGCCAGTGAGTAAGTAAGTAAGTAAGTTTATTAACTCAATAGAATTACATTTAATATTATTAATATTCAGTTGCAACCACGCGCACAGACTGGTATTTGAGCCAAAAAGCTGGCCATAAGTCAAAATTGTCAACTTTAATTATTAGCATTGGTCTTGGGTCCCAAAACAGATAGATAAATATGACGTCATGTGGCAGTGTCCCCACTGCAATAGGACTAACCAGACAAATGTACCAGCAGTCGGAAGTTAGCACTCGCATGCGACGGGATTCTTTGTTCGCGGTATTACAGCATTTTAACAAAATTGCATAGTGTTTTTTTCGTGTTAGAAGTAGATTTAGTGGAACAATTGATTATGAATATGTTTGAGCCAGGCATGTACCCTATTATTGACCAATTTTTATTTATTTTAGACTTATTTTTTATGTTCTTGCCGTTCTACAAACCTCACCAAAAATTACACACATTTTTTCGTAATTTTTACATAAGTGAATGTTTTTAAACATATTGTACTCATTCATAGTTATACCTTACGATACTTCAGAATGTCTATTTTGATTATACGAAGTAAAAGTTTCCCCCAATTTTCACAAAAAAATAATAAGGCCATAAGTAGAGTAGGGTATCATTTTTAATTTATTTTTATTTTTCGATTATTTTCAGATTCTCTCGCTTCAGTCATATCTATGACTCGAAAACAACTGCACGAGCTTATAAGAGGAAGTGCAGAAAGGCTCTCCGATGCAAAGCTCATAGAATTAGAAACAAAATTAGCTGAAATTACGAAATGTCCTTCTGAGAAATTATCGGAATTTACAAACATAATTAACAGTTTTAAGATTATGATGATCTTGCAGATTTCCGGGCTGTTGGCCGTGGTCTTGAGGCTTGTAGTTCCCCAACGTTTCGCCAGAGACTGCGTCCGGCATCCTCAAGGGTTGTAGGCTTGTAGTTCCCCAACGTTTCGCCAGAGACTGCGTCCGGCATCCTCAAGGGTTGTCTGAGTCTCAAGACCACGGCCAAGAGCCCGGAAATCTTCTGCAAGATCATCATAGTAACTCCGGCCGTGAAAGCCTAAGTCAAAAGTTTTAAGATTGTTTAAATGCAAAAATGGACCGCATGTAATAGTACAGAAAGTCGTTTCTTGGAATAGAATCAAGGCTGGTTAAATGAAGAAATGGTTTTGCCTGCTGCTCCAGTTCTTTTATTAAAATGACGACCAAGTAAAGAATTCGGGGAATCGAGTGACCGATCAAAGCGCCGAAAACAATGGAACTTACAAGAATGTTCCTCTGATTAATTGACTTACGCAGCGCAAATGAGTCAACGTGCTGCAGGCAATAAAGATATGACCAAATTACTTCAGGGTATAACAAAGCCTCCAATCAGAGCAACAAAGTTTCGAAAAGCAGTCGCTGCTGATAGTCGATGTACTACTACCAAAAAACACTCGCCGGAAGAGGCTTTGGCAATATTTGTGGAAGCTAACCTATCAATGAGCCAGTACGAAGTTATACAGCATGTTAATAAATATATGTAAAAAGCAAACCAAGATTGTTACCCGAAAAGATTGTCGGTGAAACTTGTGCTGAAGTACAATTTCAAAATTTAGTGGATCACACAACAATGAGATTGTGCAAGTATTTAGAACAAGTATTAGATGCTAATAGTCATGAATAAACTAAAGATTTTGTGCTAATCTTTAAGTGAGGATGTGATGGATCGCAGCAAAACCAATACAAACAAACATTTCTAAATGATGAAGACAATGATGCTTATATTTTCCTCAGTTCCCTTGTCCCTTTACGATTAATGTCTGGTAAAAAGGTTATTTGGCAGAATCCTTGTCCATCCTCATCTAGATTTTTCTGGCCTATTAAAATTAGATTTATTTAAGAGAACAAGGACATCACAAATGAAGAGATAGAATACATAGAAAAAAAATCAAAATATTTGATAGCAACAAATATCAGTGACAAAATAAATAAAACATTGTTACTACCTACAATGATGGTCAGAAAAGTGTGCAACGCAGCCACTCACACTGCATCAATAATACGCTGCTGTATATGTGGTAGCACGTCTAAGACTTTTAATAATTTATCATTGAGAAGTACGGAAGATCCAGAGACTTTCAAATTCGAATTATCCATTCTGCACGCTATGATTCGATTCTTTGCATTTATTTTACATTTAACATATAAGATAAAGCAGAAGTACACAAAGGTCGCGTCACATCTAAAAACGATAAAGAGAAAATAAAAGTCGCCAAAAATAAATTCGAAAAGAATTCAAAGATAAAATGGAATTGCTAGTTGGTTATAGCAATACATCCCGTAGATTTTTTGGTGGCGTTAATGTAGCAGCTTCAAATATCAAAGTAATTCTCCGATTTAAAATAATATTGGAGGTGATACCTTCGGGTTTCAACATAAATGTCGAAACATTTAATACATACACCATGGATTATGTAGTGTCGTATGCCTGGCAAAATATGTCACCAACAGTGCACATGATATTAACTCATGCTCCGAGTATTATATGTCGTGTTTTGTTACCGATTGATCAGTTGTCGGAAGAGGCTGCAGAAGCGAGGAACAAGCAATTTCTTCAGTATAGGGAATGCTTCTCCAAATAATTTTTCAGGACGGAATGTAAAGAGAACGTTTTAAACAGGCTCTTGTTAACTTGGTATCCATTTTTGAGTGGCATTAGATCTAACGTGAAACGAAAAATGCAGACAATATAAAAAAAAAACCTTAAGAGTTTTTAAAACCATTTGGTTCCTTTGATGATAGTTTTAATGATGATGAAAGGTTGTAACTTGTATTGAAACTAACTCACTCACTGGCACTCTCGAGCCCGTAGGTACATGGCCGCGCAGACATAAGCTCTCCATACATCCCTATCCTGAGCTAATGTTTTCCAATCATTCCCCGTATAATGTACTTCCCTCAAACTTGTATTGTATCTTTTATTAACCCGTGTCTGTTTAATATATATATATATATATATATATATATATATATATATATATATTAAATATGTACTTTAATATTATTTTATATATTGCATTTTTTGTTTATACACTCAATATAGTATGTAGATAGTAAATTTATTGGGTTGAGCTTGAGCAAACACTATAAATATCACGAGTTTATTATTAGTAATAGCTTTTAAATAAAAAATGAACACTTGGGCACATAAAAAGCAAAGAAAATATTTTTGGCCAGCTTTTTCGCTCAAATACCAGTGTGTGCCACGGTTTCTTAATGCTATTTTATATATTGTGTTATTATTAATTAACAACCATATTAATGAATTGGGACAGTTAACTCACATTTTAATAGAACTGAGAACACTTTTATTGAAAAGCGAAGTTTTGAGTGATGACGAGAAAGTTAATGTTTATTTAACGTCACTCTTCAACATATTTTACTTCCCTTCCGAAGAATGTCATATTTTTTACGCCTTCAAAATCCATAAACCCCCGCCGGTTTCGAATCCGATGATATCAGAACCAGAGGACAGCTTTGCAACCATTAGTCAACCAAGGTGGAATATAAACAATCTCTAGAAATTTGCTCTGTATTATTCATGAATATCGCAAAATTTGAATGAAATATCCTTATAGGTATGCAACGTGTTCTAACACCATATACTTCATTTCCTGTTGTTCGTGTTCCGAACCAGGCGAATAGATGACGTTAATGAGGCCTATTTTCAATATATAATATGCACAATTTCGGCGGATCACACAGATGTGTATAGTAAACCTATGAATGTTCGTTTATGTATTGCCAGGCTTAACATCCCATCCGACGAACGAGTCGCTATCAACAGTGCCACATGCCTTCTCAACTTGTGAACTGTAAGGGATTTGCAATTCAATGCAATAATTTGTTATACATGTTAGTGATTAAAAATATTACACCACCACCCCTCCTGGCACCGAGAACGAAAATTTTACTTTTAATTTAATTTAATTAATTTCGCAATTGAAATTTTCAATCCCCCTGGATATCGTACCCGGACCCGCTAGTCAAGATGCAGGCATGCTATCACTTGAGCGAGCACTGTGTCCCAGTGCCATCCATAGCACCTTTCATGTTCGGATTTCGAGCTATTTTCAAATTACGCACTACAATTTATGCTGCACAATCCAGCGATTAAAAAACTGCACATTACCATCTCTGAATGTTCCAAGATTGGAATTTCAGAATTACAATTTCCAGCATAGCCGGGTATTCAGGAAGCAATAATGCTACCGTCTGTATTAAAGTGGTGCACCGGTGTACAATGTTTTGATACAATAATAGTTTTATTTTACGGAGAAGTGTAAAAACACAACAATAGACTATGGTGTAGTCTAGTTCAGCAAGAAAAATCATAACTGTTTTAAATTTATTCATAATAGTATTTTGTATAATACATACAAAATTAATACAATGCATTATATGGTATTCTACTCTCCTGATGTTTATACTCATCCGTGTGTCAATGATTGCTCCATTACGAGAGTTAATTTAATTATTCTTTTAATACAATGAACGAATTATGCGGAATTAATCTCTTCTGATACAGTATGTATGACTACTGATCAATCAAAATATGACCAAAATTTGATCAATAAATAATTGTAAATTTAATTCTGTACATATTTTTATATATTTAGACTCGATATTACATTAAATGACAGCTCAGAAGAAATAAAAAATGCACTAGTCAAGCTAACAGATATTTTTATGAACTAAAAAAACAATTGAGATCTTACTTATTAACAGGTAAAGGGTAAAATTAAATTGTACAAAAATCTGATTAAACCTATATTAACTTACGGATCTGAGACATGGATCCTATGCAAAAATTATACCCTTCTTAAATGTTTCGAAATGAAAATTTAAGTCTATTTGGCCCAATCAACAGCGATGGAGAATAGCGTATTTACTTATAAATAGGAGGCATTCAATCTATATAAAGATGTGGATATTCTCACAAGTATTAAAATACGAAGACTGAAATGGGCTGACCAAGTAATAAGGACAAATGATCACTTACATTAAAAAAATACTTGCTGCAACTATGGAAAGAAAAATATCCTAAACTTACGTGGAAATATGGAATAATAAATGATTTAAAACCCTGAGTAAAAGGAAGGCTAGTTATTCATAGAGAAGCTTGACAGGAACTTCAGAAGAAGGCAGTGGGCGAAAGAGGGCTGCTCTGCCAACTTACTTTGATGATGATTAAAATGATACTTAATACAAATTAACTTGACCTTCAATTAGGGAAAAATATGCATGTTGCAAAATGTCTCTGTTAATAAATCAACAATATTGATTTCCTTTATTCTGTCAAGCTATATAAAACTTATAATCCAGGAATTTTACTTTTAATAGTCTCCTTTCATTTTTCCTCAAGGTTTGTAACCATTCAGCTGCAAGAATTAATGTTCCATTTTATGTATCTGTGTCCATCAGTAGGGGGTTTCTCTACATGGAAGGCATTTTTAATATTGCCTTGTCGCAATGGGACATGTATGCTATTCAAACCTCGAACACAGCCAAAGATACGAGCGTGAAATCGACTAAAAAGTAACAAAGAATTCAGAATGAATACCGGTACTATCCAAAATGAAATTTTTATATAGAATGGAAGTGATATTACTGAATAAAAAAGTAGAATTTCTTTCAGTATACACTCAGTTTATTAAACGTTTTATTAAAAGGCCTACAAGTATTATGAACATTGACCCTATATAAAAAAGCTCTTGTAAATTAATTCATCTAAAGTGTAATGCCTACACGCTTTAACAGTTATTCACATGAAAGTCATTTCAAAGGTGAAAACAAGATAATTAATAATTCAAAATGGCGAACCATCATTATTCTAATTAGAAATGTGTCAAAAGAAATGTGATTTTTGCGGACTTCACAGCATATGGGCATATATAGTCATCCTTCAAAGATGTTAACTGGGTCAAGGATTACACTGGTCAACATGATTTTTGTCTCTTGAGTACCAGCAGTTGTACTTAATGCATTTTTATCGTGTTTTCAAATATGTATTAGGAATTTCTCCATCGCCCACAGTTTTTTATTTCAATTTCAATTAATGGATTTAAATAATTATTTTTAATAACCTTTTTTTCGTCCATTTGTCCATTGTAAAATAAAACCAAATGAGATAACTCAAATGGTTTCAGTTATGGAAAAGAGATATCAAGGCAAATGGAATCCTAATATGATCGCCGATTATTGTTGGACCTTCAAGAGGGATGCTCCACAGACGAAATATAACAGAAAATCGTCATTTCTTACTTTCTAGGCGAGTCAGAAAGTTAGAAATATTGTGTAGTTACGAATGTAGAGAAAATATTAAAGGGTTTGAAATTATAAATTCCTGTCTCTCGGAAACCTTGCGTGGTGGAGCGCAAAACCGGGATATCATTATTGGAATTCTGGAGAAAAAGTTAATATCAGAATCACCTATTTTTGATTTATGAGGCAAAAAAATAAAGTTTCTTTTGTTGTTGTGCAGTGTTATCTGACCTTACACTATCTTCATTTACTTCTCCAAATTATACTAAATTCTAGATCGACATCGATGGTTTAAAACTATTTGCCATTATTTTTTTCGCGGTCGAGGGTTTATTGTCGGCCGAATTCAATGATTTTTTTTTTGGTTGGAAATATGGGACTAGTCCTCCAGGAGGGACATACAGCGGCGAGTCCTGAGTCTGATAATTTTTGATTTAATGAAATATTCTCAAGTCTAAATTAGAGCTTCTGGCAAAAAGTCTTCAGCATTTTGCATCCAAGTAATACTTTAGTAGCCTGTTAAATGTCTCTTTGGGCCAATGAGAATCCTTGCCCAAAGTTGGAATATTACTGGTATAGCCCGACAGGCAGACTAAATGTTAGCCGAAATTACTCGTGACTCTACTTTAATTTCATGTCCTCAAATTATGATTTAAGGATCAGATTACAGAGTAGGTTAACAGTTTACATATCCATGCACAGAACATCTCTTACACAGCACGTCCTCATAATCTTGGAATTCCATCCTTCCTGAAATTAGGGGCTGTCGGACTGTAGTGTCCTTTAAATGACAAGTTAATAAACTAATTTTCTATGTGAATGTTAATAATGTCTACTTCGTAATTAATGTTTTAGTCAGTTTTTTTATATATATTCTCTCTGCATGTGCGTTTGCCATTTGAATTAAACTTATTCTGCATCCAGGCTAATTATTTATTATTGTCATTATTATAAATATTATCGTCGTTCATTAACTAATAATTAATTGAATTATATATATATATATATATATATATATATATATACACACATACCTGCCTAATTTTTAACTTTTAATCTATGCCAGTATAAATAACGCTTTATTATTATTACTATTATTATGCCAATTACTAGTATTTTTATTCAACCAAAGTGTTACAAAATATATTTACGACTTTAAAAGCTTACACATTTAGTCCAAATTGAGAAGAAAATATATACCTGTATACGGCCATTGGTTTTGTGTGTGCCAGCAATGGTACGGCGGGCTAGTAGCAAGTCAGTCGTTATAAGTCTCATGTACATAATCCCACAATTCTGGTATTTTTAATACTAGTATGTTTCTTAAATTTCAATTATAGGTAGAATAATGGCATATTTTTTACATAATGTGTTGGAATTTATGCCCTTGTGACTCCAAACAATTCTGACAGTTTAAGAAATTTTGAAGTCACAATTTTAGAGAAGAATTTATGCATGTGAATTGTGTTAAGGATATATCGAGAAGTGTACCATACATCTGACACATCGACTCTGTAAATAAGGCACGTGGACAGCGAGTTCCTCATATCAAAACATTTGTGAACAGCCTCTTAAAGTTTGTCATAGAATTTTTTAACCATCTGTATTACGTTTATTTTCAATACCCCCGTTTCTTTTTCATTCAAGAGCGAGTATTGAAAAAGCAACTTTAAAAATTGTTTGTTTTGGTCTCATCTTGACCATGCCGCTGGAGTTTTCAGATAATCTCTCGCTATTAAACTTCGGCGAGTTACTGACCTCCTGAAATTTTTCCGATATCGACCAAAAGTATTTTAATACCTTTTATAACCGAGGCCTTGAAAATATTTCAGGTTTTTATCGATTTCAGATAAACTTCATTTGCCGTCCTGGCGATTAGTAGAGTATCGGTGTATAGGGTGGACTTGCTAAGATTATCCGCCACCGCGGCTTGGTCTATAGAAAATCTACTTCCGAGTCAGGTAATCCGTTTTCTTTTACCGGCGGAAAAGGACATTTTAAATCTCCACTTTGTCTATTCCTCTGTCTAAACGTTATTACAACACGTGTGGCAATTCCCCTGCCTACTATGGTATGCGAGAGCAATACACTCAAGCAATACACAAAAAATACATTAACCTTCAACCCCCTCTCGGCAAATGCCAATGGGATGTTAACACTGAGGGCCCCTATAGGGGATTGTTTCACCAGATGACTCGTGACCCTTCCAAAATTAATCATATTTCGCACGTACAAAAAAAAAAAAAGAGATAACCAGCGATCGATGAAAACCATGTTGCCTTAGGCGGCAGCAATGTCTATAACAGAATATATTACCATGCTCGAGCAATGCGAAATTTACCGCACCTGCCTTCCTATTTACAAGACTCCAGTTCGAAACAATCACTGCTATTGTACTTGGAGAAGCAATTCTTGATTTACAGAGGCCGCAAGTTTAGGAACTCCAATCAAATTTGAAAAGCAATACAATCTTCTGACTAGTAACGTTAAAAACCTGTTGCTACACCTTTAATTTGCGTACACATCAATATATTCGTATTCAATTTCAGAAAATATTCTCTAAATTATAAATAAAATAGCATGTGCACTAATCATTATGGGGCTATTACCAAAGTTATTTTATTTCTACTTTCAGAATAACACTTATGATGAATTCATATACTAACAAGGGATTCTTATACATTATCAAGTGCTTCATCGATTTGAAACCTAGCATGCATTAAGGCTAATTTCAACTAATGGTAACTAACTCACTGGCACAAACAAAACCTGAGTTTTATGACCGCTCGGAAATTCATCTCCAAACATCTTTATCTTGGGGTAATTTTTCAAATAATTTCCAGGATATTTTACCTCCCTCAAATCATTGTAAAACTTATTATGCCACCTCATTACTGGTCCACCTAAAACGTTTTTCCCTCTAGTTTTCCTGCAATATTTTCATCTCTTAATTATTATAATAAATACAAATAATGACGAACAAAAAAAACAGCAACATGCTACAAAAGTAAGTCACGATGCAACTACGTAAACTAAGCTATGATCCGGTATTGTGTGTGTGTGTATATATATATATATATATATATATATATATTAATTTTGTTAATTAAGTTGTATATGTCCAGTAACTTATCGTTGAGGGAAAAAAAACAAACATGGCGGCCACTAAAGACTCGATTTCGCTGATTTTTGAGAATACGTTTATTTTATTTCAATGCCACATATCGAGTTTCGTCGAGAAATATCGAAATTTCGTCGTTACACAGTTACAAGGCGCGCGCGCACACATACACATGTCCGTAATTCGCAAAAATGTGGCAAAATTGAAGCGTTATACGAAATCTCTCACAAAAAAGGGTCATATGTAGAAATCATCGGATTGTCTCATCGTTAACTCACATTTCGCCGGAGACTGCATCTGGCATTCACTTATATTGACTGAATTTTCGATTGCTTGTGAACTTGCGTCATTTACCACAATGAGAAAACTACGTAAAATGTTCTCTTTGAATACATGCAATTTAGATAACTTGTAGCTCAGAAATAATATTTATAAATTTAATAACAATTATAATTGTAATAAATAATAAAAATTATTATTGTATTAATAATTATAGTAATTACAACAATAAAAATTATGATAATAATAATAATTACAATATTACCAATAATGATATTAATAATAATAATATTAATAATATAACCAATCGCTGAATGAGGTATTATTTCTAAAAAGCTTACGGTTATAAACAATTTAACGAAGTTGAGAAGGATAGTACATTACAGGGAATAATTTAAATATATTTTATTTAACATTTTATATTTCGACTGATAATCTCAAATGAATTAAATCGTGTACTTCAAGTTTCCAGTATAAATTGGTTTTTTCAATGTAATGTTTTCTTTTAATTGTGTATTTTCTATAATCGAATTAATTATAGACTAACTAGGTTGTATAGTTTACACCTGTAAGAATGTTCTGATAAATTAATTTATGATTTAATGTAAATTAATTAAATTACTAAAATTATTTCACTAGCTATAGATAATAATCATAGAACTTCCTTCCAAGAAAAGTCCACCAGTTTAAAAGAGCTATGTCAAACATTTGCGGGTAATTTTGGTTTACGATGGAACGATTAGCTGCGGTTTACATTAAACAAGCAGAGAACGTTTTGAACGTCTGATCTATATATATATATATATATATATATCCACCCATCCATAGTAATTCTGCCCGAGGACAGGTCTTTCATTGCAGCTTTACTAGGGAATTATACGAGGTGTTGTAGGCTTCCCGTTGCTTTCCACACCGGTGAATAATGATGATAAGATAAGGTGATAAGGATGATGATAATCGGATGATTTTCAGGGATCATTGGGCCCTAAGCATCCTGACATTTGTCTTACAGGTGAGGAAAAGCCTCATCCGTGCCTCTCCCGACCGGGAATCGATCCCGGGCCCGCTGCGTGACAACGCAGCATGCTACCTCGAGACCACAGCGGTGGACATACCCGTATATATATTGAAACTGGACTTATGAATCCTTTCAGTACAATTAAAATGCTTTCATTGCCAGTGCTTATATTTGTGTTATTTTACAGACAGTAGTTAAATTTTCAATCATGTATAACTAATGTCCAACTGGCTTCAGGTTAAATATTAATAATAATAATAATAATTAATTATTTATTTATTTATTTATATAGAGCTTTTCAATGTTTACACATTTTTCTGTACCTAAAGTTTTATTTTCCTTCTCCACTCGTCTCTATTTAATAATAATAATAATAATAATAATAATAATAATAATAATAATAATAATAATTTCAATAATATTAATGTTGAACTCAGTGCTTTGGAATAGAAATATAATATATATATATATATAACTATATTTCAAGTTCTGTTAGAAAGCATTTTATTATGTGGGTCCGAAACCTGGACAGTAATTAGAAAACAAGCCAATAAGCTGTTAGCAGTAGAAATTGATTTTTGGAGGCGATCGACAAGTATTTCAAGAAGAGATAAGGTCAGAAACAGCACAATATGGGAAATTTTGCAAGTTGAAAAAAAAACATATTAGGAACAATAGAAGAAAAACGTTTGAAATGGCCTGGGCACCTAATAAGAATGAAAAAAAACAATACCAATTGAGAACGATGGATGAATGTAGTGAAGAGAAGTATGGAAGCTAGAGATTTGAGGGAAGAAGGTGCTTTAGACAGGAACTTCTGGCGACAAATCACTTTGGGTTGAAGGAGAAACACTGCATTGTGGAATATATCTAATAATAATAATAATAATAATAATAATAATAATAATAATAATAATAATAATAATAATAATAATAAACTAGGATTTATAAACCTGTTGTAAGATGAGTGCTGATCTATGAATGTGAATGCAAAATTAATATACATACAACTAAATACATTAATGAAGATTTTCAAATTAAACAGTAAGAGATAAGAAGTGAATTAATTAGGAAAGAATGTGGAATAAAACTTATCAAGAGATAATTAATCAGAATTCAAAATGGAATGAACACATCGTCCGCATGGAAAGTAGAAGACTGGTGAAGATAATACGGAAATACACGCCAGAAGGAAGAAGAAACAGAGTTCAACCAAAAACATAATGAAAGGGTACTATGAAATATGAATGAATGAATTCAACAAGCTGCAAGCACAAAGTATATAGAAAAGTCAATAGTAATGTTAATAATAATAATAATAATAATAATAATAATAATAATAATAGCAATAATAGTAATTACAAAAGGAATGTTATTCAAATAAATAAATACATAATAATAGCGATGTGGTGTAGCCTGTTTCCAACAACACATTGGAGATTTTAATTTGAGTAAAGGAACTGGAACCGGTTGTACTCAAACCCGGAAGGGCAAATGACTAGCTACTTGGATTTAGAAATAGTCTAATTTTGTTACGAAAACTGATACTAATTTGAGGGATTGCGTCACGCTAATACTCTTAGTATTATTTTTATTAACCTATTATTATTCTTATCGTTCCAACCTCTTTCCAAAAACATTAAACTAAAAATATAAGAAGTGGTTATTCTGCCAGTTGTACTTATAGATGAGAAGCATGGACTCTTACTTTAAGGGAGGAGAAAAGATTACGGGTATTTGGGAATAAAAGTTCTTAGGAAAACTCTTGGACCAGAAAGATATGAACAAACAGGTGAATGGAGAAGTGATCATAACAGTGAACTACATGATCTTTATGGGAAACCAGATATAATAAAAAGAGTTAAGTTTGATAGTAGATTGCGATGGGCAGGTCATATGGCATGAATGGGGAATGAAAGAGGGACATGGAAATTCCTACTAGAAAAACTAAAGGGAAAGCGCCGAGCAGCCAGGCTAAGAATAAGGTGTCTGTATTGGAACTGAGGTAGAAAATGGAGGGGAATCACTGGACAAAACGTACGTTTTGTATTCCGTTTTGCATGATCGACAAAACGTACAATAAGACGTAGCGTGTGAACCGGCCTTTAGTAGCATCTTAGTGGACCCGAGCTCAATTCAAGGCTATACCATTAACCTTTTTTAGAGGGCGTGGAACGGAGACCACTCAGCCTCTTGAGGTCTTCATTATCAAAAGTAGTGACATACAGTGTAAGAAAACTTGAACCAAGGTTAAGAGATTGTGTAAAGTTAACCGCATGACTTAATTTACTATATTTTGCTATCCACTGACAGCAAACATTTCAGTAGGTCCTAGCTCTTCGCGGAGCTGCCGTTCCACGAATTAATTTAATTTATATGGTTATTACTAAAATTATACCTTATATTAAATAAAGCAAATGAATTTAATTTCAAGCAGCATATGACTTGCTACTAGAGGAAGTTGGTGTAATTTAATATTCCATATATATGACATTAAAAGAAGAATATATGCTTGGACGAGTATCTGAATTGGTACTCCAGTGCGCTGCCAGTTACGCTATCCAAGAATCCTCATACAAGCATCTATTTCTCTTAATATATTCTCTAATACGAGAGGTAGGGGGAACTCGATCTCATAGCCCTCTGGTAGCCACTATAAAATGTAAGCAAATTAAAGAGAATGTGTACTTTATAGCAGTGACGCTTCTTTATTCACATGTTATAATTAAATTTTCGACATTGAGCATTGCAAGCCTAATATGACATGAAAACAAAAATAGATGCTTGGACGTGGATTAGAACCCGACCTCTAAATTGATACTTCAGTGCGCTGACAGTTACGCTATCCACGAATCCTCGGACAAACATCGTTATATATATATAGAGTCGTCTATTTTCAAAACCCCCTATCTCCAATTTAGGTCGAAAATGAGCTATATATTCTGGTTTGTGTAGTTTTTAATTGCCGATCGAATGGTGTTCACGCTTAGTTTCTGTACCCAATATATCTATTAGAAAATATGCGATGAAACCAACGGTTATTTTCTATATAACCTATCTCCAAGGCTTTGGAAAGGAAGGAAAAAGGAACGAGACGAAAAGAATTGGAAAACAATTAAATTGTCCCACATTACGTACAGGTATACATAGTATTGTCACATTCTACTTTATTCTAATTGTTTTTATTATTTACTTCTAAGTATTCACTCTCAGGGCCACCATCTATTCCAAAATGTGGTCACAAATCAAAGGCATATCAGTGTGAATCCCTTTCTCTGCTTGATATCAAAAGAATTCACTCAGTATTCTTCTCCACTTCATCTAAAATCAAACAATATATTTCATCGTAAAACGTGTTTTCATCCTGCCTGTTGCTAGACGAAGGCCAGAAAATGAAAAGGCAAAAACCATACTTACAAGTATCTAATAAGGAAAAGGAATGGTACAATTGTGCCTATATGCCGCGATACTTTCATGGGTGCACTTAATTTGAAAAATGATAGGATGCAGGGTGTTCTAAAGCGTCACTTTCAATCCGGGGGAAAATGGCAACTGAGAATAGGGGAGGAGATAAGAGAAGTCGTTCTCATGCCAATCAAAGTTCTGCTGATCACTCATTTATTGAGAAACTACATGCACATTATTGCCGATCAAAAACTAGTGAAAAAAACTATCTGCCTGCAGATTTAAATATACAAAAGCTGTGGCATCTCTATAACAACAGTATTGAGAGTGATTTGAAGGTTAAGGAATCCTTCTTCAGAAAAGAACTAAATATAAATTACAACATTGGATGTGGGAGTCCAAAATCAGATGTCTGTTCTGTTTGTGTTCAAATTTTAGAAAAATCAAACAAGCCGAAACTGCAGATGAGAAAACCACACTAATTATTCAGAAAAGGATTCACAGATTGAAGTATCAAGCATTCTATGAATATTTGAGACAAGAAAGGGACAATGCAGTAACAGTTTCATATGACTGTCAGAAAAATCTTCTTTTACCTAAACTACCAGATCAAAGTGCATACTTCAGCAGACAAATAAATGCCTACAACTTCACTGCAACTATTGAAGCTTCAAGGTCTCCATTTAACAAGGAAAATGTCAATATATATTCTTGCAATGAATCATATTTCCTTAAAGGGGCGAATAAAATTGCAAGCGCGTTACATCACACCTTAAGCAATATTGATCTAACAGACAAAAAAATAGTACGTCCCTTTGCCGATGGTTGCGGAGGACAAAATAAGAACTGCATTATGATTGGAATGCTTTGTAAATGGCTTGTGTCTGCTCCACTTAATCTAAAATGTATTGAAGTATATTTTCCTGTTGTTGGACATTCGTTTTTGCCACCAGACAGAGTCTTTGCAAAAATAGAAAAGCAAACAAGAAAAAAAAAAAGAAATAATCCTCCAGCCTGAAACTTACAATGAGATTTTAAGTACCCATGGTACAGTATTTTGCCTAGGCGTTGATGTACCAGTTTTTAATTGGAAGGCTGCCACACGTGATGTCCTGAAGTCAGTTGGTACTTGGCACTTTCAGTTTAGTCCTACAAAAAAGGGTCTTCGTATTCAGAAGGAAAAATAACACCATGATTCAAGGAGAAACGAGTTACAGATTTAATGTTGGTATCCCCAGAAGTATCCTGAAAACAGCCAAGACTATTCAGATGATACGGCCCCAACAAATTGAAAGAGGACACGTCAATATTAAGCGTGTGAAGATAAAGGGTGTTGCTAAACTTCTTGAAAGGTACTATGGTTCAAACAGGAGACAGCTTCAATCCCTTCAGCTTTTTGTTCAAGCTGATAATGTACAAGAACATGGAAATTGTGAGGAGGAGGAAGAGCAAATAGAACGTTTTTGTGAGCATCAAGAGGAGGTTGGTTTATCAGTGTAACAGAAACTCGCTTGTCAGTTTCTTCATAATTTTTAATTTAAACCGTAATTTAGGCATGATTGTGCTTCTACACAACAATTTTTCATTATGATATGCATTGATATTGTTTAATTTTGTGACATTTCTGTATATTGGGAAGAGATTACTTCGCTTAGCTCATCAATATCAAAAAAATCAGTTTGAAAAGCAGCCACTTCCATTACTGATTTTCAAAACCCACTATCTCCAAATTAAAAATGTTATTTGTACGGAAATGAATGTATAGATTTTTTATATACTACAGATAATAGAAGCTATCATATTTGCAAACACATAGATTGTACAAATAATCACATCCGACCCTAAAAAATGCATATACAGCTTACTTGATTCCAGAAAAGAAAGGTTGAATTTAGAGATGGCGGATTTTGAAAATAGACTATTCATTTGTTCAAGGCTGTTGTCTCAGGTAAAGTCGTCGTCTCGTACTTAGCGCGGGCGGGTTCGATCCCTCGTCCAAACAAGTTTCCTGTGTGAGGTTATTTCCATGGGGTTTCTTCAGCTGTAAGACAATTCGGATCATAATCACCTTTTCGTATCAGCCTTGTTTAGTATGAGTATACGAATGAAGGGTGTGTCTTGTTTTAAATGAACGTGTTTTCTCGGAGGTGGCCCGCAATGAGCTGATCCCTGAACAGGGAAGTTGCTCCATGCACTTGTGTGGCCGAAAGAAGTACGTGAGTGATCAAGAGTTTAAAATTCTCTCCCGACAGGTTTCCTCAGAAAGTGGAACGGATCCCATTTTACAGATTTACGGAATATATATATTTCTTTTGTTAATCAAATCGTATTTATCCAGACATGTTGCGGAGGGGGAAAAAATCGCTTCTCAGGTAAACCTCCACTCCTAAACGTCGGATTTTTTTTTATTTCTGGTTAATATCCTTCTTTTTATTTCTATATCAATATGCAGAGCTTCCTTGGATAATGAGCTAGACGTTACTTTTCCTATTTCCTATTTGTTTGCTGTATGCAGAGTTTGGTTTCGAAAAATAACAAAAATTACGGCCGCTAGAGCGTTGATATATCGATTGTCTAGAACAATATTGTTCTATATCAATTTTCCAGAATTCGTGTATAGAGTGAATTTGTTACGTTCTATGTCTACGGACAATGTGAGATTAAATGAGGAATTCGATATTTCGATTACTAATGACATGAGATAGGCATGTGGGTATTTTACAAGGAATTAAAAAAATGCACTTATAAAAATTTGGTTACACGCACAAACTAAAATAAAAAAAACACACATACGCACCACACAAAAATACAAGCAAACAAAAACATAGCACGGACACACGCAAAAACATGTACACACACTCAGGAACACGGACACTCATGCACACACACACGCATAAATAAGAACGCATAACCGCATAAATGCACGCACACAAAAACACTAACACGCAAAAACAAAACCACACATAAAATATAAACAAAAAATGCACTCTAACACGCAATAAAACGCGAAAAAGTAAAAAAAAACCTCAAAGAAAAACAAAAAGCACAAATAGCAAAAATGCATAACACAAAAGCACAAGTACACAGAAACACACACAACAAAAAATCTCGCACAAACAATAAAAAAAACTCACACAATACACACAAAACCTCCACACACACACACACACACACACACATACACACAAAGCCACTCACAGAAACAAAAAAAAAATACATACAAACAAAAAACACACATACACACACGCACACATATTATTTTATTTTAAATGAAATTTAAAACTCTATTTTGTAGTTGGTTTTTTTCAGTGGATTAATAGATGGTTTGTGATTTTTTGCTTCTCTAACGATATTTACTTTATTCATTTTGATTTTAATTGATTTTGTATAAGTATTTGCATATGTTTTGACTCATGTAAGCTTTTTCCTTTATTTAATATTTTTCACTTCTTGAGTGGAAGAGAACACTTTATTATCTTAAATATGCCAGTTCGTATTGTCACTATTATCAGTATTATTATTATTATCATTATTATTATTATTTACTATTATTTCATTATTATTATCAATATTATAATTTCCAGTATTATTATTATATTATTATAACTATCATTATTATTATTATCACAATTATTATTATTATCACTATTATTATTATCACTATTATTATTATTATTATTATTATTATTATTATTATATTATTATTATTATTACACTGCTCAAAACGATTAGAGGAACACTTGTAATAAATTGAATAAGTAATTGTTTTTTAAAGCTGTGATGCTAAAAGTTGGACAATATGTAAATTGAATTATTAATTTTATCATTGAATACAAATTTTAAAGATCCATGGACTAAATACAGAGAAATTAACTCAAATAACAAATATAGAGAATTTTTTTATTTTGGAAGGCACTAGCCACTTCTGATTGGTAAGCTTCCTTATGTTGCTATAACCTCAACCCTATTGAACACTTGTGGGATCTTCTAGATAGGAAGGTCAGGAACCGACATCAAGCTCCACAAACTCTGCAGCAACTTGGAGATGCTCTGAAGGAGGAATGGGAGAATATGCCGCAAGAGGAAATCCAGAATCTTATTGGGAGCATTCCACGAAGTTGCCAAAGTGTCATCGAATGTAGTGGAGGCCATACACGATACAACTCTATATAACGAGTGTTTAACTTTGAAAAATAAGCACAAGATTCAATTGCTTACATGGCGGAATTATCTGAAAAGTTAATTGTCAGCGTTATTCATTTGTTTTTACTGACATGAGCAATAAATAAATAAATAGCCACAAATAATGTACTTTATTAATTTCATGTTTGTACATTTATCCAATGAAAAAATATTTGCATATTTCATAGTGATCCTCTAATTGTTTTGAGCAGTGCAGTGTATTATTAATATTATTATTATTATTATTATTATTATTATTATTATTATTATTATTATTATTATTATTATTATTAATAATAATTTTTTCATGCTCATTTTCGGTGTTTATAAGTTGGATCGATGAAGATTTGTAAAAAAAATCAAATCTCTTTTCATGAGAAGAACCTCAATAACATAATTCATTTGGAATTTTCTAAAAAGAGAGAGGATAAATTAATAATAATAATAATAATAATAATAATAATAATAATACTTTATTTATTCTGGCAGAGTTAAGGCCATAGGCCCTCTCTTCCACTCAACCAGCACAAATACAAATAAATATTCGACAAAAAATAGATATACACGATACTAATATAAACAGTTTAAGATACAACATTGTAGCAATGTAAATGTCATGTACAAACAACATTTTGTATAGAGTAATAACAATAATGATACGATAAAATAATAATAAAATAATAATAATAATAATAATAATATAAGAATAATATAAAGATGATAACATTCTATACGCGAAACCCAATTAATATATATACATTACACTGGATAATAATTGAAGTCGAGTTGAGAGCAAAAATAAATTAGAGATTTCTTTTAAAAGATGCAATGTCCGGCACAGCCCCTTATTTCTTGTGGTAGGGAATTCCAGTTGCGAGAAGTGGAGATGGTATATGAACATGGAGTGATGTGATGTCCTATGTTGCGGTATATTAAGTAAAGAGGAACTATGGTTGTGATCTTGTGTGTTAGTTGTATGGTTTGAGCGATAGAGATACTGGAAAAGGAGATGACGAAATAATTGGGAAAATCGACCGTCGTATGTAGGATCTTAAAATAGGAGAATTAGACAAGTGCGATTTTCTTCTCTCTTTTAGATGTTGTAGCCATGACAATTGTGGAATAATTTGGAAAAATGTGATCGTATTTTCGAACATTAAATATGAATCTGATACACATATTATGGACACGCTGCAGTTTGTCCGACAATCCGTCACTTATGTCAGTTAGTGGAATGTCACAGTAATCAAAAATGCGGCATCACTAAAATTGGACATAAAAATTCTTTTAAGAGTAGTGCCGAAGAACATATTTAAGAGTCGCTTTAGGGAATGCATTATGGAGAAGATCCTTTTAGATGTTTTAAAGTTAAGAATAAGAAGAAAGTTTGACACTTTTTCGTCATTTTAGAGGAGATATTTACGTAATTAAAAGTTTGTACTATATTTCTAAGTTAACAGTTTTAAGTCACAGACCTCCCCCATTTAAAATATGACGTTCGTTGCGTTTATTATCGCTTTAAGTAGGTAACGTGGCCTATATGAATATTTGAAAACAGGAATAAAACAGCAAGGACATATAAAAAAAAAAGTTATCTTCTATTGAGGAGCGCATTCGACATGCAATCTCAGAAGCAATAATAGCAGCAGTTTTCCAACTTTACGTAATTGTTTTTATTATGCACCAATTCGCACAGTAAAATATCATTTCTACACATATTCTCTTGCCTAGTAAACGATGTTATAAACGACCAATTTTTTTCTAAACTGTACCACATGCGTACGAACATCACTTGGAATCCTAATCGTATCATTCCATTCACCTCATCCAACTGTAATTTTAATTAAATGAAAAGAAATGAGGTGAATATTTTCATATTTTCCAAGGAGACTGTAGTTTTGAACACATTTTAGTATCCTCAAATGTTGTCCCAATATAGAGGGATGTCAAAAATGTATGTCGGATTGTGTGGCTCTGTAAATATATTTGAATTTAATTAATTGGATTGAACTGAATCCATCATACAACCCACTATTATAAAATCATTATTAAAAAAGAAATAAACGGTACAATCCCTGTTATAAGTCTATGCCTTCAATTCAACCACGTTTTCAAAAATGACATAGCTCAGCATAAAATTACTGTTACTACTACTACTACTACTATCAATGCTAGTACAACTACTATTATTTTTATTATTATTATTATTATTATTATTGCTATCACTACTACTACTACTAATAATACTGTTATTGCTACTACTACTATTAACATTATTATTATTATTATTATTATTATTATTAATACTAGCATTGCTACTAATATTACAATTTTTTATTATTGCTACGATACTGTCACTATTATTATTGCAACTATACTAGCATTATTATTGGTACTATTATTATTATTATTATTATTGCTACCACTACTACTAATAATAATACTGTTATTGCTACTACTACTATTAACATTATTATTACTATTATTATTAATACTAGCATTGCTACTAATATTACAATTTTTTATTATTGCTACGATACTGTCACTATTATTATTGCAACTATACTAGCATTATTATTGGTATTATTATTATTATTATTATTATTATTATTATTATTGTTGTTGTTGCTGATTCTACTGCAACTACTACCATTATACTACTATGGCTGATACTATTATTATTATTATTATTGCTGATACTACTGCTACTATTATTATTGCTCCTACTTCCATTATTATTATTACTGCTTCTACTAACGTTATTATTATTATTATTATTATTATTATTATTATTATTATTATTATTATTATTATTAGATACGCAGCGCAGAAAAATACCGATACTCTATGCCCCCCCTCTCTCTCCCTCTCTCTTTTTTTAATTCTTAGTCTTATTGCACATTCATAAAGAAAACGCTCCTCAATATTGGTACCATTAATTTTTATGAGTAAGGAATTAAATACATTTCGGGATGCTTTTATATGTCCATGCATGTATATCGCACTTTAAGATTTTTTAATCCATGAACAGGCTACACTTTCTATATATAATTTATTAATATTAGGCAACTGCTATGAAGAAATTGAAGCCAGCAATACCCTTGTTTTAACGCACATTCATTTCATACTACGTAAACTGAACGCTTGAACGCTCAGATTGTCATTACGGGTGTGGGTTGTAAAAATAAGTCATTTGAGCATCACACAAAGATGTCTGCTGAATCAACATATGTTCCAAATAGGAGCAGATGAAAATAGCTCTGGTTGTTACAAATGCAGGTAAGTATATTTATAATCACATCAACTTTTCGCTGTTAAGCATAAAGCAAAAATGTATCAGTAAAATCGGTACGTATTGCATCAATTCTACATCCAATTTTGCAACATTGTTAGAATGAACGGAAAATCACCAAGTTCTAGGAACCAAATACATCGAAGTGCTGTTAATACTAGGAAAAACATGTGCATAAGGCGACTATCATAAAGATCCAAAAGAAGACAAGAAAATAAGTACAAGTATTAAAATATTACTTTTTTGTAATAAAAATATTAATCAAGATTGTACAAAACAATAAACAAGCCTGTTTTAGTGTATAAAAGTGAGTCTTGGTTCCTTCCAGCAAATATAAAATTTATATTGGGCATATGGGAGAATACAATTCTCAAATATATCTGCACGCACATTTGAAAATGGTGTCTGGGAACTCGAAAAATGTAAAACTACAATACATAAACAATATTGTTGATACTGTAATTGATAAAAAGAATGGAATGGCAAGAACAGATTTTCACAATGAATGGTGATAGAGTGCCCAATGTTAATTTTGACGCCAAAGTAGCTGGGAAAAGAAAGTTAAAAGACGAAGACTACTGTGCATGGATGTGTGCAATGATATCAGGAACTAGGTACTAAATGTAAGAGAATGATGGCTCAGGACGGGCAAGAATGAATAGAGGTGATTAGGGAGGTCATGGTTAAACTCAAAGGATCATAGCGCCATATGAAATATTAATTATCTAATTCATAACTCTTTGGCTTACGGAACCCACAAGCCCAATGCCACATTCGCTAAACCTTCAATGGGTCCCTGTCCAACGTGAGCTGAAACCATTTACACCTCCGATATCAGCTCACTGAAATTCGGTAGAGTATCTACCTTCCATTTCAGCGAACCGGGATCGATTCCCGGCGCGGTAATGGAGTTTAAATCTCCACCTTGGGTCTGGATGTGTGATGCCCTTGTGTTTTTATTTGTAAATATGAAAAAAAATGTTAAATGTAAAATAAGGTAAGACAGTGTACACGAAAGAAAACAAAAAAAGTGAGGTAAACATAAGTATTCTTGATTAAAAAAATCTATCTGATATTTTCCTCCCACCTGTGCCCAGGCATTTCTGAATATATTTTCTCAAAGTGTTTCCCAATAAAAACATTTGAATGTATTTATATTGCCACCCATCCGTGCAATATGACTTCTCCATCTAAATCTCCTTCCTGAAAATATTAGGAGAACTATACAAATCGCTGGCGTCGGGGGAAACCGTAGCATAGGCTAGTTGGTTAAGGCTATACATTACAAGCCGGAAGGTTTGAGGTTCATACTTCGGTAGAACAAAGTTAAACTACTACTCATTCTCCAAACGAAATAAATACCAGAATATGTTCGTGGGGTAAATTTGGTCGCCACGCAGGGTTGAGGATCCGGCTGACATATTGTGCCGATTGTCTAGAAAGGTGCGAGCATTAATCTACTATTACCCCTAGGGCCTCTCGAGCCCTGTAGTGGAATCGTTTTACTTTCCGAAATGTAAGATGAAGAAAATATTATTTTCCGTAGTATGAAAATATAAATAGCAAAATGGGTAGGCCTAAATATTTACGAATGTCTATTCAAAGTAACAAAGACATGTGAAATTAAGTATGATACAACGTCCCGCGATATAGCCCAGTGGTTTAAGGCAAGGTGCCCCATGGTGCAGAGCTATGGGACTTGGGCTGGTTCGATTCTCCATGGGAGAAGACATTTTCTCATGGATTTTCCGCCAGTATGGGACTGATGCCCACCCAGCGTCATGGGAAATTTGGGCAGCTACAACACGTAGCGGCTTCAGGTTGAGAAAATATGCTATATCGGTTCAGAGACTCGACATTCAGACCACTCGTCACCCCAATATTGGCTAGATGTTCATCCACCTCTGGCAGACAAATGTCTTCTAAGCCTGTCACGCCATGGAGTCCATTCTTCTTCTTTCTTGATATGTAGATATTTATGAAAGTCATGTAATACATAGGCCTGACTGATGACATGGTATGAAACATATTGAGAAACTCCTTTAATTATAGCTATATATCGGTGCTAGTAAATGAATGCAATATTATACTTTTATAAATCTGTGAGTAATTTGATTAATTTATTCAGAAATAAACACTGTGTTCAGGAAGGAAAATATCTCGGAAATAATAACAATAATAATAATAATAATAATAGTAATAATAATTTGTTTAGTTAAAAGGACAATGATTTTTATACCGCTACCTGTGAATTCAAGAGAATTTTAAACAATTTTCACAACTGGACGGGTTAAAGTTTCTGTACAGTAAACAATTTTCGGGATGTAATAATACGTAAAAGGAGATGTTAAACTAAGTTATTAGAAGAGCGAAAAAAAACATAAATAATTTCCCTCGCATAATGAAAAATTGGGATATCTAAAACAAATACCGGCTCCAAGATGACAAAACCAGCTATAACGGCTGGAGGACCCCGACATGTTGACCACGTCACTCTCTTATTGGCAAAATAATAGACCATAGGCTACTGAGATTAACAAACACGGGATCGAGGCCCACAGTCGGCTGGTAGACCTGTCGAGCCATTGAATAATTCTCATCTGCATTAAAATATTGTAATAATTACAGTAAAATGTACTAATTCAATTCAAGCCTCTGTGTTAAATTTGTCCACCGCTGTGGTCTCGATGTATCTAGCTGTCTTGTCACGCAGCGGTCCCGGGTTCGATCCCCGGTCGGGGAAGTTTTTCTGGGTGAGATTTTTATCGGGGTTTTTCCTCACCTGTAAGACAAATGTCAGGAAAACTTTAAGGTCCAAACGGTCCCCGAAATCATATGGCCATCATCATCATCATCATCCTTCACCGGTGTGGAAAGCAATGGGAAGGTACCACACCTACAAATCCCTAGTAAAACTGCAAGCATAGCATGAAAATGCTATGATTGCAGTGAAGGACCTGCCTTCGGGCAGAATTACTAGGGATGGATGTTAAATTTCGTCCCAGGATACATTCGTGGAATGAATTATACATGTTTTAGTATTTTTATCCTTTTATAGAGCTAAACTGTCCACTCCTGTGTTCTAGGGGTAGCGTCGCTTCCTCGTATGGAGAAGGCTCGGGATCGATTACCTGTCGGGTCTTTTCCTGGGTGATTTTTTTTTCGGTTTTTTCCTCACCTTAAACACAGATTTGAGGCCCAAACGGTCTTCGAACATCATGTGGTAATCATTATCATAGTCGCCATGTTTAGTATGAATGTGTGTGTGAAAGGTGTTTCGTCTTAAAGTTGTGTTGCCTCGCAGGAGGCTCTGACATTGTGCTGATTACTCTTTCGGAGAGATTCTCTGTGTCCTTGTGTGATTAAATAAGTATGTGTGTAATACATAGCTAAATCCCTCTTCGACAGGTCGTGTCACTGTAAAACCCGGATGGCGTGTGGTAGGCTACTTAAAAGGTACCTATGAGGCGAGAGGTTAAACTGCGGCAATGGAATGGAATAGAGCTTAAATATTCAGCTATCCATAAATACTTAAAAAAATCAGAAACTAACGCACATATTTGGGATTCAAATATCCAGCATACAATATAGCTCTATTACTGAATGCAAAAATATCTCGAATTTCAGATTCACGAAACTATACTGATTTGAAACCAGAATCCTGAAGAAATTAAGGATCAAGCGTACATGGTGTGAACCTTAAGCAGGAGATGAATTGTGCAGTGTAACTAACAATCATATATGCGAGTACAAAACAAAGGTTAGGGTCCTGAAAAAGTGAATGGCCGGGTTTCATTATGCCTCCAGCTATTTCATATCCTTTTCAAACCCACCGATTAATGGTTCCACTGCATGAGCACACTGCAACTTCTCCATCAAGAAATAGCAACGGATACCAATCCACACTTCCACAAAAGGCGTTTCATTATTTAGTTTATTGCATTCAAGCAAATAGAGAAGGAAAAGAAATTCCAATCAATGTAATCGTACATTCATACCTGTTTTCTATTGTATACTAATTCGGTGTTTCCAAACACAGAACATACGGACTCATTATTATCAACATCATCATAATCATCATCTACATCCATATTAACTGTCAGCAACAACTTCAAAGCACGGATTGAAACAGCAGGCCTCTTAACTTTTCTAGAAGAAAGATATTTAAGAAGACCACTTAAAGATGGCATCAGGCCAGTAGACCTAAAACAAATGCGTCTCACTCAACCTGTGGCCTGCTAGCGGTAAAAGTGACTGCGAGCAATGAGTCATCGACTCGCGCCGGCCACGCATATCGAATGCACGGCACTTCTCTCACTTCGTTGGTTTAATATGTAACAGTTTCGTACCTCACCATGCTGTATTCTTCGAAATACCGGTTTATTGGCCAAGTCGCATTAGTGATTTTGTTGACGTATGTTCTAATCTTTCTCCTATTTCCTCTAATTTATCCTCAGTCAGCACACGTTTGGTTTCTTATCGAGCACAAAATCGGTTTTTCTGAATGTGTTCATGGGTCTTGGAAAGGTCTCTCTAGTTGGAGGATTTACATTGGAAATTTTGTTCTGAATCGTCTAACGACTTCTCTGCAAGAATCTGTTTTCACATACTATCATACATAAATATCCTATGCTATACTGTGAACACAAATCGAGGCACAATGATAACTATGAACTAAGACCACTAAATAACTTAATTAAGTGCATAATTTTACATTGTAACACGCTATAATACGAGCATACAATATTTCAGTAGAACGCGTGTTTTACCTTACAAGTATGCAGTTCGACTGATTCACTCCGCCAGACGCCAGCTGCACTGCGTGGACAGTGCTGGTTGATGACTCACTGCCCGCAGTCACGTTTTTCTCATTAGCTGCTACAGGTCGAGTTAGATGCATTGTACAGCCTTTGAAAGAATTGATGGCGGACAGGTAGTCCTAATTGTTAAATCCCAGAATGAAGCCATTGCGCGTGATCAGAGATCAGCTACTTGGTTCACAAGTGCACTAACTATTTGAAAAACTAAAATGTGTTCCATTTCGTCGTGTGCCGTGTAAGGGAAAATAATTTCGCGTAAAAAAGTAGTGCGGTAAATGTTATAAATAAAACAAAGCAATGGAAAAGAAAACAAACAAAATTATTGAAATAAGGACACGAGAGAGAGAGAGAGAGAGAGAGAGAGAGACATAGAGAGGGACATAGAGAGAGAGAGAGAGAGAGAGAGAGAGAGAGAGAGGAGAGAGAGAGAGCATGACTCTGGGATCGAACACGCGACCTCACGGATGGGAAACAAGGCATTGCCTCCACTATACCATAACCATCCCTGCTTCAAACTGTTTGTATGAAGGGATTCAATACTCCAGGACTTATTTGTGTATTGAAATTAGATAATAACTTGATTATTATTATAGTTTAAATTAATCAGACTCGTTTTGCATTAGCTGTGGAAATAAACAATCTTGATATGCCTTGTGTTTTGCAAACGAAGTAATGAGATGTTACAATCGTTATTCTTTTTCTGTATGTATGACCTGTTTCCTTTAATTAATTGATTAATTTCCATATATATAAACGACTACTCCACTTAATTGAACAATACGAATTCTGCATGAAGAAAGGCTTACGCGCCCCGCACGACTTGAAATCGAAGGAGACAGCACAGTTAACAGCTTACTGGTGTAAATCGCTCTTCAAAACTCAACTTTTCACCATCACGAGTTGGGCCATCATTTTTTAAAGGCTGTACATGACACGGTGATTATTATTATTATTATTATTATTATTATTATTATTATTATTATTATTATTATTATTATTATCAGGATTCCATAAATACTTAAAATAGTATGATGATCTTGAAGATTTTCGGGCTGTAGGCCGTAGTCGTGAGGCTTGTAGTTCCCCGACGTTTCGCCAGAGACTGCGTCTGGCATCCTCAAAGGTTGTCTTGAGCTCCAAGACAACCCTTGAGGATGCCAGACGCAGTCTCTGGCGAAACGTCGGGGAACTACAAGCCTCCAAGACAACCCTTGAGGATGCCAGACGCAGTCTCTGGCGAAACGTCGGGGAACTACAAGCCTCACGACCACGGCCTACAGCCCGAAAATCTTCAAGATCATCATAGCAACTCCGGCCGTGAAAGTCTACGTGAATACTTAAAATAGTATTTTTTTCTATAAACTTTTAAACTTACTTTGAACATATTTTCATCCATAGCTTCCTAATTTCTTCTGTAACATTACAGTAATCCCTCGTTTGCTTTTATACCTCTGAGGGCTCCACTACTAAAAATTTTGTAATATGTATGTGTCTTGCTTTGCTTCATTTAATTCTGTAATTTTTTCTCCCATTTTGTTCCGTATACCTTAAAAATCCAAGTACCAAATTAAGAATTGTCCTTTTCCGATGCCGTTTCCGTCGTTTATTTAATCCATCCGGCTTAACCGTATTGGACTTTTTAGAATTTTTTTCCAATGAGCAGGAAGTTGGCCTCATGCATCAATTCCGAACGTGGAGAAGCAGGGATATTTTTTCCAGGTTTCCTTCCTTAGCCTTTGTCAAACCAATGACGAACTACAAGACAGCAGTATGTGCAATCCTAGACAGGGGTTCCTTACCGGGTACTATCAACCGGACGAGTTGAACTCAGTTTTTTTACTAGGCTGTTACTCCTCACACTTTTCCTTTTTCGACCAGGCTTTAGACATGCTTTGGCGGCTCGATCTTCAATAGCAATGTTGAATGGACGTTTGTGTGATAAACTGATATTCAAAGAATTAAAATCCATATTCACAAATCAATAGAAATAAGCTTAATGATCTATGTCTATGGAGCAGAAACATGGGATATAAATGCCAAACTGAAGTCAAAATTTCAATCTACAGAAATGGATTTTAGGGAGATCTGCACAATGCTCTAAATTAGATAGAATCAGAAAAGTATTATCCGGGAAAAAATGAAGTTTAACGAAACAATTATGCAATTTGTGGGAAATATGCAATTACAATCGTTTCGACATATAAAGAGGATGAATGAAGATAGATTGCCAGTTAGGAGTTTGGAGTGGATTCCTAATAGGAAGAAAATAAGAGGGAGACATAAGCAGACATGGATAGCGGGAATTATGACTTTGATGAAGGACAGGGAAATGCAGGATGGTAACTGGAAGGCTAGAGATGAATGGACGAATAGAATCAAAACATAATATGGGGCAAAAGATGATGTGTACATTTCAAACCTGTTGAATACTAATTTTATTATCATTAGTTATAGTCTTAACCGCCGCCGCCACCGCCACCACCACTATTACTTTAAAAGAGGGGAATATATAACGTGTATTTTACAAAAAATGGTTAGGAATTTTTTTTTTGACCAAAGAGAGTCAAACGAACATATAGGTGAAAAAAGGAAACTACACAACAGTTAGCTACATAAACTACACAACAGTTAGCTACATAAACTACACAACAGTTAGCTACATGCTCTTCATGGGAAACCAGGTGTAATACTTAGAGTTAATTATCGTAGACTACGATGGGCAGGACATATGTCACAAGGGGGAATAAAAGATGTGCCATAGTTATTTATTGTAGGAAAATCAAAAGGATAGCTAAAAAATGGAGAAAAAACATGATTTGAAGGTCAATAATACAGGGAATGAGTGGAAAATATTGCCTCAGGAAATAATCTTTGGCGAGCCATGAACTTCCGGGTTCATAGACGCCAGTGAGCTGGTTAGTAAGTTATAATTATTAATTTATTTAGATTAATACAATACAAGACACAGTGGACAACAAGTTACCAAGTAAAACTCTACTAGTATATATAATTTGGTAATAAAAACAAAGAAAGACCAACAAAAGATCGGGAAACAATGGTCCGGGATAATATGGGACCTGATACATTACAAATGACAATAAAAATCATGACCTAAAGTAGGTAATGTTCAAAACATTATAACTTGCGATAGAAACAATTAAAAATTAATCATCAATCAAACAAAAGACAAAACTTATACATTTTATTAAACATTGCGCTATACCTAATGATTCTTAATGTAATACTGATGTTTAAATGTATTACTTATCTATCAAAAGGCATCATCATGACTCAAGGGTTATGCTACATGTCTAACACATTAAAACGTAGTCATAACTCTAAAGTCCAGCGCCGTAGCTGAGCGGTTTAAGTCATGTTGCTTTGGTACAAAGCTACGAGAATTGCGCTGGTTCGAGTCTCCATGGGGGAAGAAATTGTTTCGTGGAATTTCGGCTAATATGGGACCGGTGCCCACCCACCATCGCGTGGAAATGGGGTAGCTACAATAAGCCAGCTATAACGGCTGGAGGACTCGACACAATGATCATATGTCACCACTATACTGCCTCGATAATTGTCCACCTTTGTAATTAACACATGTGGATCTGGGCAGCCGGCTTGTAGGCAAAGGACCTTCTACGCCTGTAAGGATTCCTTATATATAAGCAATCATGAATATCGCTGAACAATCTGTGGAAGTGTGCTGATAAAAAATTCTAAGAAGAAATAAAAGAGAAAAAAAACTATGCATGTGATTGGGCGTTACTGTGTCTACTTATGTATGTCCACCGCTGTGGTCTCGTAGTAGCGTGCTGTCTTTTCACGCAGCGGGCCCGGGTTAGATCCCCAGTCGGGGCAGTTTTTCTGGGTGAGGTTTTTATCGGGGTTTTTCCTCAACTGTAAGACAAATGTCAGGAAAACTTTAAGGCCCAAACGGTCCCCGAAATCATACGGCCATTATGATCATTATCATTATCATCATCCTTCACCGGTGTGGAAAGCAACGGGAAGCTACCACACCTACAATTCCGTAGTAAAGCTGCAAGCATAGCATGAAAATGCTATGATTGCAGTGACGGATCTGCCCTAGGGCAGAATTACTATGAAAGGATGGATGGATATATATCTGTGTGTCAGTGTCTGTGTGTGTGTGTGTGTCTGTGTGTGTGTGCCTGTGTGTCTCTGTGTTGTGTGTGTGTGTCTCTCTCTCTCTCTCTCTGCGTTTCTCCTCTCTCTCTCTCTCTCTCTCTCTCTCTCTGTGTGCCTCTCTCTCTCTCTCTCTCTCTCTGTATGTGTGTGTGTCTCTCTCACTATCTGCTCTCTTTCTCTCTCTCTCGCTCTCTCTCTCCTCTCTCATCTCTGTCTTTGCCTGCGCGCTCTCGGCGTCTGTGGTTGTTTAGTCCCCACCGGAATCCTTCCGCAGGTTGCGGATGGCGGAACACACGAGATATGGTGGGTAGGGCAGAGAAATTTAATAATTGGGGAACCAAATCTAGCCTATCCTTACAGTTTGGGGAATATGACGATGGACCTGCTCCTCGTCCTGTCTAAAAACAGTATTATGAAGGATAGAAGTGTTGAATAATAATAATAATAATAATCCATCCATAGTAACTCTGCCCGAAGGCAGGTCTTTCACTGCAATCATAACATTCTCATGCTATGTTTTGCAGCTTTACTAGGGAATTATAGGTGTGATAGCTTCCCGTTGCTTTCCACACCGATGAAGGATGATGATGATAAGATGAATATGAATGATGATGATTGCGATGGCCATATGATTTCGGGGACCGTTTTGGCTTAAAGTTTTCCTGACATTTGCCTTACAGGTGAGGAAAAACCCCGATAAAAACCTCACCCAGAAAAACTGTCCCGACGGGGATCGAATCCGGGCCCGCTGCGTGACAAGGCAGCACGCTACCTCGAGAACACAGCGGTGGATATAATAATAATAATAATAATATAATAATAAAATAATAATAAGTATCAAGAATAACATTAACTATTGGCGGCTCCGTGGCGCAAGCGGTTAGACGCTCGCCTATCACCGCTGGGGTCCCGAGATCGAGTCTCGGTTACTCCATGTGGGTTTCGTGGTGGACGAAACAAAGCTTGGGCAGGTTTTTCCTTGGATTTTCTCCCATTTTTTCCCACGTCCCCGTCCCACCAAATTCATTTCGTTAATCTGCCCCCGTGAAGGTGCGTCAGCATGATACCGGCACCCTAGTCACTTATCGACCTTTAAAAATGGGCTTCATCTCATCCCATCCCTCGATCCAACCCTGAGTTGGACACGAAATGAGGATATATATAATAATATAACTATTGTTGTATTATATTAATACATTATTATTATATTAATATTAATATTATATTAATATTATTATTATATTAATATTATTACTATATTAATATTATTATTTATTAATATTATTATATATTTAATATTCATCTTATTAATCTTCTTATTTCTCTTCCTCTTATTATTATCATCATATTATTCTTATATTAATATTATTCTTATCTTAATCTATTCTTATTCTATTCATATTATTATTCTATTCCTTTTATTATTACTATTCCTATTATTATTATATTACTATATCTTTCTTCTATTCCTGTTATTCTTCTCTTCCTTTTCTTCTTCTCTCTACCTATTTCATTCTTCTCATTCCTCTTACTTCCCATTATCTTCCTCTTCTTCTTCATTCTCTCCTCTTCTTACTTCCTCATTCTTTCCTTCTTCTCTCCCCTCTTCTTCTCTTCCCCTTCTTCTCTTCGTTTTCTTCTTCTTCCCCCTTCTTCTCTTCTTTTCTTCTTCTCGTCCCCTCTTCTTTCTTCATTCTCTCCATCTTCTTCTCTTCTTCTTCTCTGCCTCTATCTGTCGCTCTTCTTCTTCCTTTCTTCTCTTCTTCGTTCCCTTTCTTCTCTTCTTCTTCTTTCTTCTCTTCTTCTTCTTCTTTTCTTCTCTTTCGTACTTCCTTTCCTTCTCTTCCTTCTTCTTTTCCCTTCTCTTCTTCTTACTCCTACTTCTTCTACGTCTTCATTCTCTTCGTTCTTCTCTTCTTCCTTATCTTCTTCTTCTCTTCCACTCTTCTCTTCTTCTTTCTATCTTTCTTTTCATTCTTTTTCTTCTTTTCTTCCTTTTCTGTCTTTTCTTTCTTCTTCCTATTCCTTCTTTTTCTTTTCTTCTTCTTCTTTCTTCTTCTTCTTCTCTCCTCTGTTCTTCTTCTCCCTCTTGTGCTCCTCTTCTTCTTGTTTCTTATCTCCTTCTTGTTTTCTCTTCATTCTTTTTCTCCCTCTTCTTCTTCCCTTCTTGTTATTCTTCCCTTCTAATTATTCATATTACATTATTATTGGTATTTTGTATTTATTATTGTGAGGCAAATAAATTATACAGGGAATGATTGGAAAGCATTAGCTCAGGATAGGGATGTATGGAGAGCTTATGTCCGTGCGGCCATGAACCTATGGGTTCGATAGTGCCAGTGAGTAAGTAAGTGTATTATTATTGTATTATTGTATTATTATTGTATTATTGTATTATTGTATTATTATTGTATTATTGTATTATTATTGTATTATTGTATTATTATTGTATTATCGTATTATTATTGTATTATCGTATTATTATTGTATTATTGTATTATTATTGTATTATCGTATTATCATTGTATTATCGTATCATTGTATTGTCGTATTATTATTGTATTTGTATTATTATTGTATTGTCGTATTATTATTGTATTATCGTATTATTATCATATTATCGTATTATTATTGCGTTATTTTTAGTGCATTATTATTTTTGCATTATTATTATTATTGCATTATTATTATGCATTATTATTATTTCATTATTATTATTGCATTATTATTGTTGCATTATTATTGTACTATTGATGTATCTATTGATGTACCATTGATGTACTATTGTATTATTGTATTATTATTGTATTATTATTATATTATTATTAATTATTTATTATTATTATTATTATTATTATATAATTAGTATTATTATTATATAATTATTATTATTATAATCATTATTATTATTATATAATTAATTATTATATATTATTATTATTATTATATTATTATTATTATTCTATTATTCTTATTATAATTGATTATTATTAATATTGTTATTATTATTATATTATTATATTATTATATCTTATCATTATATTATTATTATTATATCATATTCTTATTCTATTATTATGTTATATTATTATTATTATTATTATTACCAACCTCATGGCCAGAGCCTTTAACTACAGTTCACAAGATCACGAGTTCCAATCATGCTCAGTGCGCAGGAATTTCTCATATGGCCGCCCATGGTCTCGAATTAAATTAAGCTTACGTTTAAGGACTCTCCTGAAACTCCGTTATCATTTATCACCCATAATAATATCGAGGAAACATAACTCCGCCTTCTAGGCACTCCAACCTGTGAAGTTGGTTACAATTACGCCAATGCCAGGAAAAAATGCCAGAAATATCATAAGACAAGAAGCAGGTAGCATTGGACAAAAAATAAAACAATAATAATAACATAATCTAGCATCGAATTATACTGGAAGCAAAAAGAGAGAAAAAAGTTCTTTTTTGGACAAACATGGACATGGAGGACGTCAGCTCAATGTCAGGGCATCCTCCAAGACGAAAAACACCATTCACACACACAACCATAGTAAACTTGGCGAATATTATCATAAAGAACATGATGGCCAAATGATGATAGAAGAACGGTCAGGCATAAACGTTTCCTGAATTTTGTTTTATAGGTGAGGAAAACCCCCGAAAAAACCCTCACCCAGGAAACTCGTATAAATGTGGATTGGTAGCGGTTGGTTGGTTAAAATTATTAACTGTTAATGGTTTTGATATTTAATTACGTGGGATGGATAATTGATAATGATGTACTAGAAAATGATTAATAGTAGTTAGGTGATAGGTGTTGGTATTCAGGATAAGTTGGAATATCGAAGTCTTGTAGCTGTTGAAATTGAAATATGAAGTTCGTAGAAACAAAAAGTATTTATTCATCTTATGTACGTCTTGCCCGGAGAGAATATGAAGATACAAAAGCGTCCGATCTTTCCCATCAGGCGATATATAGGGACTAATTCGAGTCCCTACTAAACAAGTGTATGGGTTGGGTTTATTCAAACTATTATATCCATACAAGGTAAATGCGTCTTTATTCATAAGTCTGAGAAAATACACGAGTCACGTATGTGCACATCTCTTAAAATTCTTAACTCTCGCTTCTTTTTTTTTACAGGGATGAATATGTGGTTTTTAGTCTGATTTATCAGATAAAGGGTCGTAACCTATCGCCTTACGTATCGACAGAGTTTAAACACTGTTTCTTATAACCAGGGAACGGAAGTTCATGCCCTAAAAACATGAAGAATATGTATGCATTTATGCCGTAAAAAATAGCTAAATATGCCACAAAATATGCTGTAAAAATAGCTAAATATGATACAAAATATGCATAATCAATCTGAGATTATTTTAACAGAATAATACGTTATAGGTTTATAGGTAACTTACGTTTAGTCTCTGAATTTTGAAGTGCTTGCCTCATTGCTGAATGCTCCATTACTACTGTTGCAGTTCACAACTAACCAGTGAAGTGTGTTTTCTGTTGTAAATCTTCGCCTGTTGTCTCTCAGCATAGCTTTGTAGCGCGAAAAACTTCATTCTACGTCGCAAGAAGTAAGAGGGGCTTGCAAAAAACTGTGAGCTGTTCTATAGATAACTTTGTTTGGTTTGTTTGGCGTTTTTCCTTCGAGAATATCTCGAATTTCTGCAAGTTTATAATAGCCAGGGTTTTTGGAAAGAATATGTTCTGTTTTTTCTTTCACTATATCCCCTACATTTCCAGGAACTGATATTAAACTGGAGATCGTTCTATCGAAATCTGCTAAAGACTGCAGTAAAGGAATACCAACTGCTTCCCATGACCTAATTGATTTAGGAATAAAATGAAAATGAGATGATATGAATACAAGGTTGCTTTTTAATTCATTGTCCGATACAGTTTTCTGTGCTAATTCGATAGATGCTGCTTCATTTGAATCAAAAATATGTATAATTTCTTTAATTTTAGAAAAATGTTCTGAATAGTATAGAGCAGCTTCCAGCCATGTGCCCCAACGGGTTTAAAATTGGCTGTGGAGGGAGGGAAACGTCAGGCGCTATTGTTCTGAACTTTTGAACTCTGGACGGAGCTTTCTTAAATACTTTCTTAACAGACGACACTAGCTTGTCCACTAAAGGAAAACATGTTCGAATAGTCTCTGATATACGACGAAGGCCGTGTGCAAGACATGTTAAGTGAATCATATGAGCGAAAATAGCTTTCAGTGTTGTACCTGATTTTATCATATAACTAGCAGAGTCCGTTATCAAGAGGAGCACATTATCGTACTTAATGCCATCAGACCACAATAGTTTCAACGAATCAATAACAAACTGAGTAATTGTCGCATTGTCAGTAACTTCTAACACTGCAACATTCAGAAGATACGGAGTTGTGGGATTTTCTTTACAAAGGGCTGCAACTATAAAAATTCGCTATGTAACGACCTTCACAATCCGGCGTTTCATCAACACTAATGCATACAAAATGATTCCTAAGAGCATTCTGAATATTTGATATTACACTGTTGTAACACTGGCTTACATATGTTTTTCATAAAGTACTTTCATCTGGTATATGTTCGTTGGTGTATTTCTGAAGAAAATTTCTTAGCGTTGGATTATTGAGTTTAAAGAGAGGAATATCGCATGCTATAAAAACCTCCCACAAGTCTGAAGAAAACTGAGTTAACCTACTACCTAAAACACTCCGCAAGTTGTTTTTTGCTTTGGATTATTTTCCGTTTCACGTTTTTTAATTACTAATTCCTTATGTTTGGATTTGTTTATATGCTGCAACACTTGAAACCGTTTCTCACTGCCTACTTTTTTCTGACATGCTTTACAAAATAAAATTCTATTATCCGTGGAAATAAACTCGTTACGAAATTAATTTACAAATGATTGAAGTCTACCTGAATTACTTAATTTAACTTTGGACATGATTTAAATAGCGGTATAGAAAGTCCCCTTAACAGTTTACATCCACTTCACCACACACAAAAAACTAGACACTTGTTCAATGAACGAAGACACAACAACTGCTCGTGAGTCCGATGCGTAAGCGCGTTACTGTTGACCTTCGCTGCACGTGGAATACATTCGGGGATTTACAAACGGACCGTGTGAAAAATTGATGCCTCCTCAAGAAAACTTGAGGGGCTCCCAATGGGTGTGCCATTCATCGTTAAACAAAATTCATAAACATAAATTCTTCATGTTTTCTACGTTACATTTTTTAATTAACTATTTAACTTAAATTAATGAAATTTTAAAATTTAAAAACCTTTAAATATTTGAAAAATACAAATAAATATACCAAAAATATACCAAATATGCAGCTTCCCTGCATAAATGTTAAAATATCATGCATTTATAAATAAAGGTAAAATATGCACTTTTATGCACAATAAAAGCAATATTATTGTATTCAGAAATTTGTGATTCGTGTAGATAATCTTTCGGTACATTTGCACAACGAGAGAGAACAAATATGCAAATGCATGAACTTCCGTTCCCAGCTTATAACCGAATGGAATATCTGCTGTGACAACAATTACATTATAACGTGCTTATGTGGCAACGACGCTACCTCTAGATTTTAGCGGTAGCTTTTATTTCCTTTTTGTAAGTGTTGAAAATCTACGGCACGGAGTTCACGGCTTTACTTCCCGAGAGGAAGAAGGCGCGAGAGGCATTGAAGGTATTTGGTCTACCTGTCGGCCGCTGGTCTAACATCCACATTTTTTACAGAGGTGAACCATCATCCATTAAGTATAGGGGTGGCATGTGGTCGGTATGTCTGGTACCCCAGCCGTTTTAACTGGTTTACTCAACCTGGAGGCGCTACTTTTTGTAGCTACAGAAATTCCTCACGATGCTGATTGAGCACCGGCCCCATACTGGCCGAAATTCCATGAGGAAATTTAATCCCCCATGATGACTCAACCCAGAGGAAGTTCCGTAGATCTGCACCAAGACATGACGCGTCATACTACTCGCCTACATCGCGGGAATGAAGGAAAGAATGCTCAGGATATATATATGCCCCAAAAAGTCCATCGATTCCGGATGAGTTTGAACCTGCGAACCTCGTAACCAGATAAGCCAATAAGGGAACCAATTGAAAATTCCATCTACTTTTGCCGGGATCGAACCCCGTGAATATAAAATCAGACGCAGAATAGGTAAAGTTTTAATGTTTAAATCTCTAGCAAAATTTGGGCTAATGGCACTATTGTAAATCCTGCTAATATTTGTGTCTAGGAAGCAATTACGTTGAAGAAGATATTCATCACGATATTCCACGCATGTAGGCCTACGTCTGTTAATTGGAAAGCATTTGGTATTGCAAGTGGAGTTGTTAACCATGGATATTCAGAAATATGGTCAGTAAACTTTTACTCGCGGCGTAACTTTTTTGTATTGGCTGCTTGCCACTATTATCCGACAAAGGTATTCATGCGTTCGCATTAAAATCGCCTATTGGCTTCCTTGTCCATCTGCATAATATTTAAAGAATTATAAGGCTTTATAACACACATTTATCACAATTATTCCAATCTTCCATAATTAGTAAGGAACAAATGTTACTGTCCGCATATACAAAACATAACTAGCATTTTCATTTTTAAACAAAAAGGAGAAGTATAAAGTGAAATGAAAATTTCAGGGAACAAAGAGCTAAGTCGAGATTAATAAATTTTGGAGGTCAAAAACGTTCCTAAGCAAATGTTCAATATCTCACGCACCCATCTAACATATTACAGTTCTTTGTCCAGTTCCCCAAGTAATAGTCTGTGTAGTGCATATTATCTGACCTGTATCGAAATCTAAAATTAGGCTAAACTAGACTTAGCTCCTCCTATCCATCAACCCTTTTAATGAGTCAACAAATAAATTAACATATCCGTCATAACCTAGTGGTTTAAGGCATCATGCCTTGGCGCAGAGTTACGGGTCCTGCGCTGGTTCGAGTTCACATTGGGGGAGAATTATTCTCATGAATTTCAACTATCATGGAACCGGTGCCTATCCAGGATCGTGAGGAATTTTGGTAGCTATAATTAGTAGCGTCTTCAGGTTGAAAAAGCCCGCTATATTGGTTGGGGTTTCGATATACCAAATATCACACATACACTGGGTAAATGATTTTCCATCCCTGTGTTTAACATGTGGAAGTGAGGCCAGCAGCCTGCTAGTATGTTAAAGCCTTCTAGTTCCGCCCGCCATGCAGAATTTATTCATGCAATGAATCTTAGATATATTGAATAAAATTAACTACAGAGAATATAAGTGTTTAAATTTTGCAGTTTTAAATAAGAAAACATAATTCAATTCAGTTCTGTAGTTTCTTAGTATTTTATTCAGGTTGGACACGTAGGCTGCCCTGTGCACACCGATCTGAAATATTTATTTCGCTCTCCTAACTTATTATGGATGAATGGAATGAAAGTCCACTCTACGCTGTTATATGAGTTTCGGTTTATTTCGGGTCCGTCACACCCGGTTCTTCTCTCATGATTAGAGCCCGGATTTTATGTAATCACATACTGTGTTTCAGTATGTCCCTATATGTAATTTAAGAAAATATAAAATGTTGACCAATTACACTGGAAGGACCATTATTCCAAAATTTTAAATTACATGATTTAACGTATAATACGTATTTCACACTGTACTGTACAATTTTACATATTTCTATATTGTTGCTGTATTATTATACATGCGGTATTCCATTCATTTTCGTTACATAGCAAGAAAGGAAAAACAAAAAAGTGCAAGTTTTCTTATTGTGCTTCTAATGCATTGTCGTCAATCCCACACTTTCCCCTTATATTCAAACCTAAATTGAACGAGTTCGGTGATGACAACAATGAGTCGTTCTAAAGTTTCCCTTTCTTGTACTCAAACGCTTGAGAATTTGTATCAGTCAGTTGCATTTAAGTTAACCGTGACACCGGTTGCGTCTTTGTTGTCATCAAAGCTAAACATGGATTTCTGCTGATAGTGCGTTAATCACAAGTCCTCTGCCAAATGTGTGATAAACGTATAGGCTATACGATTAAATCTAAATTGATCAACATTTACGAAGCAATGTACATATATAATATACACAAATTAATGTTTGTTTGGTTGTTCGTTTAATCGTACTTTATGCGCGGCCATACCATTGATCCGATTGTGATTGCAAAATGTTCAGGATATTCCCGGGATGAACATAGGCTCTTACGCCCTTAAAAAAACACCCTTTGTTGTGAAAAACGTGAAAAAGCCCCTTTTTTACCCTTAAATGGCTTACGCTGCCTAAACCATAACAAATACACAAAATTAATACACAGAGAATTGAGTATCTCAAGAAACTACAAAAAAGTACACGACAGCATATATTTATCTTTTACAGATAACACACAATAGCCATTTTTGTCTTTCATTGATACCAAGGAGATCGGGATAAGTAGATTCCCGGGCAAGCATGTGCTGCCATCCCATTCATCCGACTGTCTTTTTTGCAAGATGTTTAGGATTTTCGCGGGAAGGTTATACGTTATAAGAGAGTTTTAATGATCAAGCCCTTCACACTTAAAAATCACCTTTTGTAGTGAAAAAACCGTGAAAAAATGTCGCATTTTGTAAGCTTAAATGGCTTATGCTGCCTAAACCATAACAAATACACAAAATTATTGTACATAGCATTGAATATCTCAAAAAAACTCTACAGAAAAGTCCGCGACAGCATATGTATCTTTTATGGATAACTCACAATAACGAATTACGTCTTCCAGCTCATTTATGCCAAGTACATCGGGATTCGTAGATTCCCGGGCAACGCCGGGTAATGAGTACGGGGTATCTAAAAATAATAACGATATAAATTTATATTTATTTTTCATTTTACTCGTTCAACTAAATGCAAAAACATATTTATTTAGGTGTAGAAGCACACGCCGGGTATTAGCCAGTTATGAATATAAACAACGAGTTCGTTCAAAGAAACAGGTACTACTTGCACATTTACAGGGGCAGCATCTTCTAATAGTGAATTTACAAAGAACAGTGCATGGCATTGGTTGCAGGTAACATTATCTTGAACAAACTTGAGGTACCTGAATTTGAACTTTTCTTAAAAAATACTGCAACCCAATTACTTGGATTCTTGTTATGTTGACATATTAGTAAAAATCAGGGCTGGCATAGGCAAATCATCTATATGGATTTCTGCTGATGAGACGACGGGTGCTACAGGCCGTGCATCAAAATCCTACTTAATTATAAACATTTGGAACCGACAAATACTTCAACAATAAATTGCTAAATTCATTAATGATGCACTTAAAGTACTATGGCTACGCGGAGTAAAAGAAGAGTACATAGATTCAGCTTCATACACGTGGAAATCGCGAACTGTTATTTTATCCAAACTTAGTGAATGTTCCATGCGCAGCTCATGCATTGGAACTAGTGGCAGAGACAATTAAATACAAATTCACAGAAGTAAATACATTGTTATCAGCAACGAAGAAAAATTTCTTGAAATATGCTTAATATTGTGTTCAATGCTACAAGCAGCAGCTACCTGATGTATCTCTGCCTCCAGAGGCAGATGTGGAACATGAATTGAAGCTGTGATTTTCTAAAGTAAGCACTTCGAAACTGTGAAGTCAGTGATTGAGAACTTTTCTTCGGATCCTGCAATATCTGTATCTGAATATTTGTCAGCATTCAACAGATCTAAAGTGCTGAGTTCAGTTTCATACATCGCAAGTCATTTCAGCTGTCATTCCGACAGTATCTTTAAACTGGAGATTTCAAGTATGCCTACCCAAGAAGCTATGGGAATAATGGAAGATGCAGTTTAGAAGGTCAGTGTGTACCAAGTAATTTGGGTGGTCTAGCTTCCACTAAACTGCAATTTGTGCTTAATAAGAACCCTGGATACTCAAATCTTATTTTGTCTCGCTTATTTAATGGTGAAATTGTATAACCCTCTGAGAATATTATTCATAGCACAATCCCTCTGTGTAAATATACACCGTTGACTTTAAGCGATGTCCAGCGATCATTCTCTATTTACAAAAAAAAAAACATTGTTAGACAGAAAACTGCGCATGATAACAGAATATTTGGAATATTATATTAAAATGAATTGTACATACCGTTCTAATGTGACTTCAACGTTCGAAGTAGGAAATGTTCCGATTGAGGGTCTTTCCACTTTTCAGCGGTTGCCGTTTACCAGCCGGCTGCTGGCCCTTCACATCCACATGTGTCAATCACAGAGGTAGATGATCAACAGACAGTGTAGGGGTGACATGTGGTTAGCATGTCGAGTCCCCCAGCCGTTATAGCTGGTTCCTCAACCTGGAGCCGCTACTTATTGTAGCTACCCAATTGCCTCACGATGCTGGGTGGGCACCGGTCCCATACTGGCCGAAATACCATGAGAAAATTTCTTCCCCCATGGAGACTCGAACCAGCGCAAGTCCCGTAGCTCTGCGCCAAGGCTTCCTACCTTAACCGCTCGGCTACGGCGCGGGACTGTTAACTGTTGAAAAAAAGTAATATGGAGATTTGACTAGCCAACCTGTTAACTTCTATTTTGTAGAAAAGAAACGACATTTTGTATTTTACATATATTGCTTCATTACATATTTTGCATATTCTTTAATTTGATATTAATATTATCCGGTCCCTAGTCATAACCCATACAGCCATTTTTGGTTTGGGCCTGTGGTCGCGAGGAGGGACTTCAACCCTCCCTGTTGGCCCCTCTGCCCTATTTATTGTTCAGGGTCGTGGTCATTAGCCAGCACCCAGGTGGGTTTCTAGTAGATCCCCGCAATCACATATATTCAGCACCTGTGTGTCCCAACCAAACAACTTTTTTCTGTTATCAGATGAGATTAAAGGTGATATGAAATTAATTAATGAGAAATTAAATCATATGAAGGAAAAATCGAGTTTCGCTGGGATCAATATTCTGGAAACAGGAGTACCCCGAGAAAAACCTGACAAATCCAGCTATGTCCGACCAGCAACACTGTTCTAGAACCGCCAAGATTAGAACCTGGGGTACAGTTAGGGCAGTGCACGCTAGTCATGCGCATACCGAGACGACAGTTCAACTAAGGAATTATTAGGACTATTTAACTCATGCCACAAATCCTAGTCAATGACCAATCACGTTTCAATGAAGTTTGTTTTACAACCAATGACAGTCGTGTTTCACCTCGCTCTTTATCGATTTCTCTTTATCAGCTCCTGCTTTTGTGATAAAGAAAGCTCCTCCTTTTTAATGTTCTGAACAGGTCAAAGCATTATTTTTCTCCAACAAATACATTGAATATAGCAAATAATGAAAAGATTTCTTGATTTTACTGAGTTGTTTACTAAAAAAAATAAATGAATAACCCGTAATGTTGATTATGATATATAGTTTGATGTGTTTCATTATTTCTCCACTTCTGTGCACTCTTACAATATTGCGATCTTATTTGGCAATAGATAATCTGATAAAGCAGCAGTGAATGAACATAACCTCACATTTCAGATTTGTTTTTAAACATCTCCGTTTACATTAAATATATAAATATTTTAAAATAACTATAGTTAAACAATGATTTGTGAGTAAACAGCTTAATTTTATTCGTTAAATAGTCCTAACAAATGCCACTCTTGATTTCCAAATTCTCTAGACAAATTCACTCCTCACTTCGTGAGTCGTGAATTTATTGATAATTTGGAAATCTCTCGTGGCATTACTTATGACTATTTAACTTATGACCAATCACATTTCAATGATTTTTATTTACAAACGATCACAGTCGTGTTTCGTCTCGAATTTATCAAGTAAAGTTTATCATATTAAAGAAAGCAGCTTCGTTTAACATTCTGAATAGGTCATAGCATTATTTTGCAGTGACTGACTCTCTAAGAAATACGGCTACCAGATTGTATATATAGTGCATGAATGTCAGCACATAGCGCATGCGGGAGATAATATAAAACATTTGTAGCAATTGATTATACCACGAAAAAGAGAAACCACTGTTTGCACTTTCTTAAACGACTTACTTTCCAGGAAATGGCGTTGCAGAAAAAAATATAAATGCCATATTTACATCATAGGACATCAGAAATTAAATTTCTCCACTAGGGTGCATTCTCACAATATTGCGATCCTTTGGCAATAAATAATATGATCTGGTTGCAGTGATGGACAAAATAAGCAAATGAAGCGTACCAATCGTTTCTCATTTGTTTTGAAACATCGCCGTTTTACATTAAATATATATATACATATTTTAAAGTAACTATATTTAAATAATGATGTGTGAGTAAACAGCTTAATTGTATTCGTTAAATAGTCCTAACAAATGCCACGCTTGATTTCCAAATTCTCTAGATAAATTCACTCCTCACTTCGTGAGTCGTGAATTTATCGTTAATTTGGAAATCACTCGTGGCATTACTTATGATAATTGCGCATAGTGTGGTAAGTTAAAACGAATATTGCTTATAATTTTTGTTTATATAATCTGGAACCTAAAATCACGTTACATAGCCCTGTCAGTAACAGACAGAAATTTAATTGGAATGAAATGAAGATTATATATATATAACACTTCCAGAGGAGTGAAACGATACTCTTAATATAGATTCTGGAAAGGGTCAACTCGATTTAGTGACAGCACTGACAAATAAATCCACATTGATCTGTGCGAAGTAAACTACGATTATCGAAAAAAAATTGTTGTGTTAAATTTTGAGCTAATATACCAAACATCGTTACGACGAATGGCTAGTATATTAGTTTTTTATCTGATAGTCTGTTCTGTGGCCTAATTCAGTGTTACGGAGTTCAAATAGAATGAATGAGCTCTTTCGGTTACCCCGTTATTTTAAACAGCACCGTTTAAGGTGGAATTAATAAGTCGTGGAAAATTTTGAAGATCCCTTAATTTTACGCCTATAATATTTTAGGAAATACAAGAAATGCTGCTTTAGGATACTTTTTTTAAGGCTTAGGGCATTGTCATCGTTTGGTGGATTAAATTATGTGGTTAGAAAATATTTTGTCCTTGTTTTAACCATTTCCCGTTAACTAATTCTCACATAAAACAAAGTATGTTCATAATTTTCTCCTTAAAAACTCCCCATGGTGAATTTTATTGCGTCCTCATTCAATGGTTTTGTCATCTCTTCTTGTCAAAACATTAATCAGTGACGACAATGGGCCCTGCTTTTGGAATTGTAAGAATTACAACAAGAAATTGAGTCATGATCATTCGCAGATAAACTGGTGATTGCGTGGCTGATCAAAGTAAATACAGTCCGGGTGAATGTTTTTGAGTTTATGATCGCTAATAGGTTATTTTTAGAACTCCTTTGCCATTCTTATACCAATAGTATTGTATTATGGAAAAGGCTTCAATTCTTGGAATTTTAAATTTTTCACTTCTCTAAAAATACAATTGTTTCCTCTCCAATTTTGAACATGTGTGATCCACAATTTAAAATCCTTTCCATAAAGGTCATACCACTAAAACCCAGGTGGCATGTAAAAAATACGAATAAGGCGAGGTTAAACCGAGATAAAGGAGGAAATGAAGAAGAGAAAATAAAGTCTGTAATAAGAGGTCACTGTAGAAAATTTGTCAGGCACTCCATTCCTAGAATTAAGTTGCTATGTTTATAACCTGAGTTGTTAGAGAGTAAGTCAAACACCACCTATCTAACCATACTGTACACTAACGACCCATAGCAACATAAACGCCTTCTTATGGTGCTGATGTGGTTGATGAATCGTGTGGCATCTGTTTCGGTCGGTATTTTATAATTAAAAACTCAAAACATTACAAGAGATTTAGAAAGCAGAATAAAGGAATTATTTGGACATTTTTAAAATACTGAATATAAAACAGGTTTACCAAAATTTCAAGACCTACGTATTCACAGACTTTGTATACAAATTGCAATGATCGAAAGAAACGACATGCAAATGCAGGAGAGAAGAAAATTGCACAACCCATGCAACTATATAAATTCACGTGTACATACTCATAAATAATGAAAGGAGGAAATTTTGAAAGAGAAGAAAAAGAGAAACAAAGGGGAAAAAAGTAAAGAATCTGAATAAGAATTGATGATAGCGAGATTGAGCTAGTGCATTAGGCAGCAGTCCGATCTGACTCGCTGGCAGGTTGGGGGCTATGACCACGGCAGTGGTTAGATCCCCGAGGCTAAGTACGACTAGAGACGGCGGCCAGAGAGAGCCGACTATGGAATTCAGATGAGCCAGTGTGATTCCTTCTTACCTTTTGTTACTTGCATACTAGCATTCTTCCCCACAAAGTGCCAGTTTTATTTCTTTGTTAACTCCATTTTCAAGCTTTGCGTTTGTCCATACCAATTCATTCCTTAGTTTTATTTCTGCTTCCTACATGTTTTAAAGTCTTCACTATATATTTTTTATTATTATTATTATTATTATTATTATATAATTAATATTTTCATGTTTCATACCACTATTACACAAGTTTATTGGTGTTCTTATATATCCTGACTTTCGCTTCAAATTTCTCCTAGGTATATTTTCAAATATATTTACAATTATATTCTTATTAATAGTCTGTCTACGGTCTATCTTCATATCTGATATTGCATCTCATTTATTATTATACTAGAGGAAGAAGATTTATATAAACGTGTCACAAATATAGAAACATTTCTTTATAAAATGTGACCGGAAATTGCAATACAAACTTTATCTTTTAGTTACATATATGTATTTTTGTAATTCTTCATTAACATCACATTAAACTAAATTGCTGGCGGTGTTCTGAAGAGATGTACACTTAGCGACAAAAATAATGAGCCGCTTCAAAAAGCAGAATCCCTGTTATGGCCCGTTGCGCAAAGCTCGAAAAGCTAAAGCTGTGTAAGCACTGTTAAATGTTTTAAATAAGCTGTATTTGGTTTTAATCGTCTTAAATAGTTAAAGAACAGTGAAGGACACATGTTTCTAGATAATTACGAGTGTTCGGCAAATGCAATATTACTCAAATTACGATAATTCAAATAAAGTTAAACTCTCGTGCATAGTGCAAAAGTACAAGACAACCAATATTTAGACAACTAGTATCGACGTTCGAGTAGTTTAAATCGTTACACCACTTATAAAAAACAATATATGTATGAAAACCAGGGTTCTAATCCTTCAGCAATGTTTTTTTTTAAATTAATTAGTATTTTCGCAAAATATATCCTATAAGTGCTATAACATTTAATTCCTGCCACGTATTAAGTAATATTCGTGCCTTCGTAAACACTATAATACTATTTAGCTACTGGTTTAAATTTAATTGTGTGTGCAGTACCACGTTTTAATAATAATGCTATAAATTTATGTAATAAAAGATAATATAGCTTAATATATTATGTGTTTATTCATTTACTACGTATTAGTGCGGTAAACGTTTCACCCTTCAATTAATATATATATATATATATATATATATATATATATATGTGTGTGTGTGTGTGTGTGTGTGTGTGTCAAGTCCAGCATAATAATAGTCCATAGATGATGGACAATAATAAAAAATAATAATGTTATTATTTGTATTGTTCATCATCCATAGTAATAACAATAATAATAATAATAATAATAATAAAAAAATAATGGGATGTATCAAAGGATGTGAAGAATGTAATTAACTGGGGATCAAAATTAACTCAAAATGTACCAAAGAAAATGATATAAAATATAGAATTAAAAAAGGCAGATCAATAATAACAATGTTAAACGGCGTTTTATAGGATGAGAACATATGAATGGATACCAAATTAGAAATTTATAAATCCATAATTCGAAGCATGCTAACATACGGTGCAGAAACTTGGCAGTTGAATAAGAATTTGAAGCTTATGTCTACTGAAATGGATTGTTCTAGACGCTCAACTAGACATTCTAAATTGGAAAAAATCAGAAATACAATCATCATACAACAAATAAAAGTATAAAATTCAATATTAGATTTTATGAGATACAGACACTAGAATGGTGTGGTCATACATGTAGGATGCCAAAGAAAAGATTATCCAGATAAGCTTTGGAATGGATTCCAACTGGGAAAGGAAAGAGAGTTCCGCCTAGATTTAAATGGATGGATGATATAAAAAGGAGGTTTGAGGGAGCTAAATCTGGAAGAATTGGAATGTGAAGATAGAGAAAGAAGATAAAAATTTAAAAAGCTTTGGGCACAGGAAGATGTTTTATTACATTATAAACCTGTTTATAAATAAATAAATAATAAAGAATAGTAATATTTACAAATAGTACGTTTTTTCTTTAAGAATGGACAGACAGAATAAAATAGAAAGCATTTTAACAATTATAAAATTTGACCTCATCGGTTATCGAACGTGTGAACTTTTGCATACGAATCAGGCCACTAAGCACTGAGCTAAGTATACGCTGGCTAATTGCGCTTGAAAGAATACTCTTCAAAGGAAAGAAGGGAAACGTATTTTAGCTCTACTGTGTAATTAATTTACTCGTGTGAATCGCGCGTTGGAATTAAAAATATTCGAGATCAAGAGTCGGCCCATTCTTTCTGTCGCTAAGTGTACGTATTTCTTAAGTGGGTTTAACAACTCAAGCAATTTAACCAATACTTTATTTTGTATTATGTTACTATATGTGTAAAATCTTATTAAATTCTGCAATGTATCTAGTGATGTAGTGCATAAATAAGAAACTGTATAAACTTCAGATATATTTTGTAGCTAAATTTTGCCTTCTTTAACATATAGATGTCAATGTTACATTAACAGAATTATAAAAGGAATGAATAATAACGGACAAGAGTTTCTTAATAAAGTTGGCGAGTCTATGAATGTCGTATCTAAGACCTGGAAAATTCCATAAGTTACTGTACCGGTTGAGACCGACCACAGAAAATACGGATCGTTATGATGTACTATCTTGTAACAGTGTTGTTTCACTTTTTTTCCATACGCTGAGATCAGTTCATTGTGAAAGGTCAAGAAAGGCGTGCTCGCAGCTTCTAGAGAACGACCTTCTTCCGAGGGCTGGGTTCAATTCTCAGTAAGTTCGAGGTGAAATTCTTATATTGCTATTACAATTAACAAAGAATTTCAGTGATTGCATGCCAATAAATTTACAAGCGACATAAAACTGAATTTAATGAAATACATTTTCATATTTCATTAGAAGGCCTCGGTTATTTTATTATTTGGAATGTTTCTCAATAGTCAGTAAGTTTTTAATGTAAAGACCAGCTAGAATTATAATATGTTGGAATTTAAATTCAAAAAAGTAAAAATGTTTCTATGCGTCCGTTTATGCAGTATAATGCATGAGGTTGAGATGGTATCAAGACGAGAAAAAATTGATCCACACGACACGTCGACTACTTAGTATGATTTGGGAAAAAGAGGATCATCGAAATGAATAGTAAGAATTGATTATCGTATCAATATAAAATACATGAAATAAAACTAATTGCAACAACTGCAGGTGCTTCTCATCAATTTCAACTTCGTACAACATTCTAACAAATAATAGGCTATCTTAGTAAGCAGAGTTGCTCCCTATATTGATGTTGTGACTACCTGGTTGAGTGGTAGACAAGGCCTTAAGGCCTTAACTCTGCCAGGTAAAATAAAGCTATTATTATTATTATTAATGTGGATTTAGAAGAAACAGGTCTACAACAGATCAGATTTTTATTATAAGACAGATTTTAGAAAATAATTGGGAATACTATGGTACTGTGCATCAACTACATGTGGACTTCAAAAAAGGAGTACGATTCAATTAAGAGGAAGAAGTTATATTGTATGTTGCTGGAGTTCGGAATTCCTCAAAAGTTTGTTAGACTTATTCGAATGTGTCTAAATGGCACACAGAGTAGGGTGCGTATAGGCACAGTTTTTGGATACTTTCGAAATTCACAGTGGATTAAAGCTAAGAGATGCACCATCTCCTCTACTATTCAATTTTATGACAGAGTACGCCAACAAATATCCAGAGCAGCAAGATGGCCAACAACTCAATGATATTAATAAGCTGTTAGTTTATTTCGATGACGTGTTATAAGGCAAGAGCGAGGAGATACTCAGGATCAACACACACACACACACATATTATATTGAGTACCTCTAAGAAATTGGGACTGGGAGTAACCACCAATAAAACTAAATAATTATATGTTCATACATAGATAAATATTTTATAATGGAAAAAGGCCGATAATGGCCAAATATGGAAATTTTGAAGAAGTTATTGAGTTAAAATACCTGGGAATAATAATTACAAATCGGAAAGAGATAGACTACGGGTTTAAACATGCACTCAATTCTGGAAATGCAAGCTTTTATATTACAGGAACTCTTGTCTCAATTTCTCTCAATAAACGTTAAACTAAAAATATATAAAACTGTTATTCTCCCAGTTATATTATATGGATGCGAAACATGAACACTTCCTTTAAGGGAGAATAAAAGGTTACAAGTATTTCAGAAAGTTCTTAGGACATTTTTGACCAAAGAGAGATGAACTGACAGGCGAATGTAGAAGATTTGATAACATTGAGCTATATTTTATTTATAGGAATCCAAAAATAATAAGAGCAATTAAGCCTCTTAGATTGCGATGGGCAGGACATGTGGCATGAATGGGAAATGATAGAGGGGCATGGAGCTTATTGTAAAAAATCAGACGATAACGTCCAGTTGGTAGACCAGAATGAGATGGGAGAATAACATTAACCACGATTTGAGGGAAGCAGATTATACAGGTATGATTGGGATGTATAAAGAGTTTACGTCCGCGCGGCCATGAACTCACGGATTCGATAATGCCAATGAGTAAGTCAGTCCGTTTTTGTAATGTCGGTATTTTTATCAATGAATCCTCGAAAGGGGACCTCGAAACTCCGAACACTCTTTAGGATTATCTCACTTAGTATATCTGAGCTACACTTCCAGCCGGCAAGTCATTAGCTCTTCAGGGATAAATCAAACTAAATTCCAAACTTAAAAACGTATATGGAGCTTTTTTCTTTTAAAGAATCTACAAAGGTCTGAACTAGATATTCGGAGATAAGGAACAACTGTCTGTTCAGCGATTGGTGAGAATTTTAACGATTAATAAGAAAAAACGACTGTGGTTCAATTTATTATAAAACATAATGTTGATGGATGGAACAAGTTTCCCCTCTAAAGCTTTTTCGGGGTTTTTCTCACCTACAAGACATACCGGGAAACTTTAAGGCAAAGAAAAAATCCCGATTATTATCTTTTCCGATTGAGGGTCTTTCCACTTTTCAGCGGTTGCCCTTTTACCAGCCGGCTGCTGGCCCTTCACATCCACATGTGTCAATCACAGAGGTAGATGATCAACATCCAGTGTAGGGGTGACATGTGGTTAGCATGTCGAGTCCCCCAGCCGTTATCGCTGGTTCCTCAACCTGGAGCCGCTACTTATTGTAGCTACCCAATTGCCTCACGATGCTGGGTGGGCACCGGTCCCATACTGGCCGAAATACCATGAGAAAATTCCTTTCCCCATGGAGACTCGAACCAGCGCAAGTCCCGTAGCTCTGCGCCAAGGCTTCCTACCTTAACCGCTCGGCTACGGCGCGGGACGGATTATTATCTAAACTTCTTAATTATCCTATCATATTCATCTTATTTAGTACGGATTTAGGAGTGAATTTCGTGTTGTATCAAAAGTGATCCTGACTTAGGGTATGTTCCGATAAGGCCTACGAGGCATGGGACATATAAACGCACCTACAAAGGAAGATGTTAAACTGATGAAAAGAAAAATTTGGAATTCGCCCAAAGAGTATAGAGCATTACATATGAAATTTACCACGAATCCATTTGATATAATCCATATAAAAACTCCATGGCGCGACAGCCTAGAAGGCCCTTGGCCTACCAGCCGGCAACTGGTCTCACATCCACATGCGTTAATCACAGAGGTAGACGATCATCCAGCCAGTGTAGGGAAGACATATGGTCAGTTTGTCGGGTCCCACGGGCCGTTATAGCTGGTTATCTTAACCTGCAGCCGCTACTTATTTTAGCTACCCAAATGCCTCGCGATGCTGGGTGGGCACCGGTCCCAAACTGGCCGAAATTCCTTGAGAAAATTTCTTCTCCCATGGAGACCCGAACCAGCGCAAGTTCCGTAGCTCTGCGCCAAGGCTTCTTGTCTTACCCTCTCGGCTACGGCACGTACGGTAGTTAGAATTAACCCGATGTAGCAGAAGCATTGTGGATGGGATTTGCTACTAATCTATTCGAAATATTCCGAATGAAATTTGAATTTGCCCGAAGTATAGAATGCATTGCGAATGGGATTTTCTGCTAATCAATCCGATATATTCCAAACGGAAATTATCATCAGATTGATGTTAATTTATTCAGTCTAGAAAAAATACGTTTAAATGTTTAATACGAACAAGCATATGATATGGTAGTACGAATGAAAACAGCTCCTAATGGTAAGCATTATTATGTACATTTGTAGGAAAGAGCTTCCAACGCGCATAATTGTGTTGAATGCATAATATAACTTGTCTCTCACTTGTGCGACGATTCTCAGTCAAGCTTCTGCTGAAAACCTCCCATCGGACTGGGATGCAAATTGTACCGAGCATTGTAACCACAGATGCATACCGGATTATTAAACATACCTTCAATTGTAATTCATTTGATCACTCCAAACTGTACGATATCAATAGATCTCAGTAAACCGTCTGTTCCATAATAACTACGATCTATTTATTCTGAGAAGCAAGAAGATTTTTCGACCTGAAAAACAGGTCGCCAACCTTCGGCTTTGATGTGTCACTTCATCTTTCATTTACCATCGTCAAATAATGCAGCTAATTGAAAAGCAATTTGAACTGGTAGCAATTTAGCAAGAAGCATTGTAATCACATTTTGTATTGACAATAAATAGTTGATATAATAAACTCTTCGATTAACTCTGTAGGCCTTCTTTTAATGTCAATTCGCAAATAATGCTCTTCAATGATCTCAGTCATCAACTAAATTAATCCTGTTCATACCTAAGATTGATCTGATCATTTCTATTCCCATGTTGGTATGTATTTTTCTATTTTTTTATTCACCAAGAATTCGTCATTTAAAACTTTTAAAAAAGTTTTTACCGACACTAAAGTGAATTATTTTATGGCAGATAAGGTGGGAGTATTGAAACATTTACTTCTCCAACCCGCGGCATTAACTTGTGACACCCAGCAACATATCCCTGTGTTTGCACCTTTTTTGGTATGAATTTTCTGAAAGAATCCCCATCTGGAGAACCGAATAGAGGACTATTTCACCTCAGAAAATTTTACCCCGGTGGAACCCATGTACGCGTTTCTTGACAGTTGATTTTTACGGTGAAAGATTGTCACTCTATGGACCAATGTACTTTTTTCTTCTGACTTATCATCTTTGACTCCGGCATGTGTAACCCTTTCGGCAGCAACGCTACCGTCGGCATAGCTCGCGTGGCAATTTAAGCATGCAAGCCACTCCACCACAAGATACAGATACCATGGAAGGATTTATTAATTACTAAAATTTTTAATTTAGATTCGAAGTAATTATCACAATTACATACGATATGTTTCTGAAATTTGACTTTAATATTATTATTTTTAATGCCATGAGTTATTAGATAAATTATATATTATTTGTACATGCAATTAATAATACTAGAGTATTTAAACCTAATATCCTCAACTCGTGTCCAAGCGAGGTTCTCTTCAAGGGATGAGATGATACGAAAACCCCTATGTTTATAGGGGGTCTGAAAGCGACAAGGGTGCCGGCAGACCACGCTGAGGCACCGTCACATGAACGGAATGAAACGAAGTAGGCCTATATGAATATGGACAAATTGTGAAAATATATTTGTGGCAGGGGAAAACGGGAGAAGCTCCCGAGGAAAACTTGACCATGCTCCGTTATGTTATTAGTGTTGGTTTGAGAGATAATTAGAGTGTGCAAATACATTTTCTCCATTCTATAAATGTATTACTATTATAATTAATAATAATTATGTTATTATTATTATTATTATTATTATTATTATTATAGCACTACTGTAAAATTTAGTGTAAACATATAGTGATACTTTATAATTTAATGCTGATTTTATTAATGAAAATGGGAACGCTGTAACCACCTGGTCATGAGTCAGTATCTAACGTATATGAGTACGAATCTAATATTCTGGGAGACAAAAGTGGCTGTCACTCAGGGCTTTAAACTGGTCCCGATTGCTGCAAACAATTGAATCCTTAATCTCCACTACACGGAGAGCCTCTTAAGGCATTTAGTGAGATAACTTTACCTTCATGACTGAAAAATGTATCATATGTTTGATAATTGATTTGTACATTTTAATTTTTTAATCTTAAAAGCCAAAAAGACATGATAAATAAAACTGAATAAAAATAAGTTCCTGATTTGTGCTAGTATCTATTATTTTATTGTATAGAGTTTAAAAGTGCTTACATAATTATTCACTGCAAACTCCTCTACTCGTTCGTCCAACGTAAGTTCCACATGGAGGAACCGAGGTGCGAGATCGGGTCCCAGAGGTGGCGGACGAGTGTCTATCCTTTTGCGCCTAAGATCTGTCTCTCTATAAATAGCACAAAGGCCTAAATAATGTAGGTCTAGGTTAGTTAACTCCGAAGTATGTGAAAAGAAGCTCAATGAAACAGCGAAATTTGCCTATAGAATGTAGTGCATTAAAAGTTGGCCTAAACAATAGGATAAACAATCATTCTAATTCAATAATAAAAATGAATCCAGTACCAAAATACACCGACTTGCATGCTGCTTGTGCTAGCGGAAATGATGACAACTTCCGCTTGTTGGCAACATTTTCGACGATGGAAAAGACAAATTACATACATTACAGTGTTATTAAGAATATACATACACTGACGAAATTATAATATTTTCCTAATTTTTTTTTTGGATTAATTTCCAATTCCTATAGAGTTTGAATGACTAATATATTATAAGTAATTGCAATCCAGCAGTAAAATAATTTAGATTCCTACTCGCAGCAGTTAATTCTAAATATGTTTAAGAAAGCTTAAGTTGAAAAATGTAAATCCTACTTTCTTCAAGTACATTATTATTATTATTATTATTATTAATATTATTATTATCATCATTTTCATCATAAACAAACCAAAATTAAGCGAACTGCAATCACAGGTTAAAACCACAAAAAGGAAACCAGTTGTATGGACAAAAACCCAAGTTTCAGCTGGTCATTTATAATCCGGCATTGGCACATACAGCTCTTCGGCTTGCATAATTGCTTTAGAAATTATTAATGTTCAGAATTCTCCTTAGAAGATAGAATATTACAATTACTAATCTTATTATAGTTAACGATTCCAGCACAAAAATAAATGGAAGGAAACGCATGATAGGAATAGATTCAGTTACGTCAGAAGAAAGAAAGAGTAAAATTACTACAATTTTGACCCCTAAGGAGCAACAGTAACCGTTTCCACCATTGCCTGGATTGTTATAGTAGGTCATTTTCTACAATGTTAACCTGTATTCGTTACTGGAAAACAAAACGTCATTTTTTGCAAAAATTAGTATAACATGATATATTTAAATTTGAAGTGGTAGATCTCCTGACCAAATCATTTAGTAATCCACGTTTTTTGTTTTATCAATGATAATATTATTATTTACTTAAGCGAATCGGATGTGAACGGGGTAAAGAGCAATGAAAACATTTTTAAAGGCCTATCTGATTCTATCAACCCAACATTATTGTGTTAATTAATGATAGATTTTTGTTTAAAAGTATGCATCTTTTATATACTTCAATGATTCTTCTTTAATTAATTTTTAAATAATTCCTGAAAAGTCATATCCGTTTTAATATACTTATGCACTTTACTTAGGAAGTATCTGATGTAAGGCTATGACATTTTCATGGCACTTCACTCACTATATAATGAAGCGTCTGTAGTAGGTTCAGTAAGATATACCGTCTAGAACCGCATTTACATAAATAGTTTATATGAAATAATAATTCAAAGTTAAAATTAAATAATTTGAATTCAAAATGTTACAAATACAACAGTGAAAGCGCTACGGCAGACTTCAACATTTAAGAACTTCCTGTAGTTAAAAATCAATTCCTTCTTTATCACATAATATGGGGGGGAAACTCTACTTCAATATAGATATACCATGTTCAACTTCAATTAATTACAAATTTATTCAGACTGAATCATTTATGGTAACAACAATATTGTGTATATATATTATATATATATATATATATATATATATATATATACTTACACACACATACATACAATACAACACAATACAATGCATAAAATGCATACAATACAATACATACAATACATACCATACAATACATACAATACAATACGTACAATACATACAATACAATACAATACAATACATACATACATACATACATACATACATACATACATACATACATACATACATACATACATACATACATACATACATACATACATACATACATACATACATACATTTAAATCTAGAATGATTTAGAACAGAACAACGTATGGGCTCGGGTTACCAGTACCCGTAACACGGCAACCTTTGAGAAGGTTCATTGTATTATAGTACTCATCGTTCTTATGAATGAAGGAAATTATTCTACGGTGTTATGTAGTCTGTGATGGTATTCCTAGTTTGGACACAAACATTCACACACGACTCATATTGCCATTTTCTACGCTGGGCTCAGGACTCCAGGAAGGACTATGGCACTCCCTTTGGCCCTATTCTGCCATGAAATGTCTCAGAGGCTCAGAATCACGAGGAACTTTACGAATGTGCCCCCATGGATCAAACGAACCACATATTTTAATCGCCGGTAGTTTGCCAGACCAGATTATTTTTTTTCTAAATGAAATAAAGTGAAGGGTGATACGAAATGAACGAGTGGATAAATTAAAACTAAATTATATGATAGGAAGAGAAGTGGAGTGTGTTGGTGGGATGAAAAATTCGGGAAATGGGAGAACCCCGAAAAATCCCGGTATGGCCCACAACCAATGCCCAACCGGAAACGCTACGATTCTAATATAAGATTCCAATTGGGACAACCGCGCGTCATCCGAGACGGATTGTTTCTATCCACATGTACACTTATTTAACATCAAAAGTAATTAAGTCAGATAAACAGAATTAGACATATACGTTTTTGATAACGAGTTACTTTCTACTCTTCTCAAATTAGTAATGTAATATTAAACAAATTTGTGCGTTTCAATGGTACCCCTCCGCCTTTTGTCATTTGAATTCCGCGCTAGGCGAATTGATGGGCTTAATATGGTCTACATCCAATTCACGCGCCATTTCGGCAGACTAATTTACATAGATGTTGAAATGAATTACAATACATGTTTATTTTTGTACGAGATTGGTACTACTGAATTAAATGACATCATTGATTTCTAGGGGACAAAGATAGGCAAAGGGGACTACAGATGAGATCAAGTGCGGCTGAAACAAAATATGCATGTTTAAAGAGAATGAGATGCGTTGTTGAGCAGATAAGACTCTAAATTTCTTTGGATCTAACGCGAACGACCAAAACGTCTACCGCTTGTCACTGAGTCCATCAGTTTACCCATTACCAACGGTCAGTAGTCCACAATCCGGTTTTCTCTTGTTTCTAAAGTAAAGGGAGACAATTCTTCCTCGCAACTGGAGGGAAAATATTCGCCTGTCATTCCTAAAATGCCAAGTATTCTGTTACAAGATAGGGTAACAACACAAAATGGGCGACTGACTATTAATTGGAAGGCTTCAAAATCTTTCCTCAACAGCTTTATTAGCCTTTTTCTTGGGACAGCAAAGAAAGGGGGGAAACAAGATTTTCCTTCTCACTTTTGTGGGGAGAAAAAAAAACATGGCGATGCCATTGAGTAATACCTATAAGCACTGACATCTGGATCAGTGAGCTGCGGCTTCGGAATACAAGTTTTTACGTCTGATGATAGAGGATTACATCGAGTAAGTACGTTTCATAATGAGACGGTCTAGATCTCTGTTCTCTTGCAACCGCGATTCATAACTCACATTTTATGACTATCCGATACTTCCAAATCAAGTGAAAAAAACGAGGGAAAGCCTTTTTTTCACTTACCTCTAGAGCGATTATTTATATATAATATACAGGAAACGGAAGTTCATGCATTTGCATATTTGTTCTCTCTCGTTGTGCAAATGTACCGAAAGATTATCACACGAATCACAAATTTCTAAATACTATAATATTGCTTTTATTGCGCATATTTTACCTTTTATTTATAAATGCATCATATTTTAACATTTATGCATGGAAGCTGCATATTTGGTATATTTTTGGTATATTTACTTGCATTTTTCAAATATTTAAAGGTTTTTAAATTTTAAAATTTCATTAATTTAAATTAAATAGTTAATTAAAAAATGTAACGTAGTAAACATGATTAATTTATGTATATGAATTTTTTTTAACGATGAATGGCACACCCATTGGGAGCCCCTCAAGTTTTCGTGAGGTGGCATCAATTTTTCACACGGTCCGTTGGTGAATCCCCGTATGTATTCCACGTGCAGCGAAGGTAAACAGTAACGCGCTTACGTATCGAACTCACGAGCAGTTGTTGTGTCTTCGTTCATTGAACAAGTGCCTAGTTTTTGTGTGTGGTGAAGTGGATGTAAATTGTTAAGGGGGCTTTCTATACCGCTATTAAATCATGCCCAAAGTTAAATTAAGTAATTCAGGTAGACTTGAATCATTTGTAAATTAATTTCGTAACGAGTTTATTTCCACGGATAATAGAATTTTATTTTTGTAAAGCATGTGAGAAAAAAGTAGGCAGTAAGAAACGGTTTCAAGTGTTGCAGCATATAAACACATCCAAACATAAGGAATTAGTAATTAAAAAAACGTGAAACGGAAAATAATCCAAAGCAAAAACAACTTGCGGAGTGTTTAGGTAGTAGGTTAACTCAGTTTTCTTCAGACTTGTGTGAGGTTTTTATAGCATGCGATATTCCCCTCTTTAAACTCAATAATCCAACGCTAAGAAATTTTCTTCAGAAATACACCAACGAACATGTACCAGATGAAAGTACTTTACGAAAAACATATGTAAGCCAGTGTTACAACAGTGTAATATCAAATATTCAGAATACTCTTAGGAATCAGTTTGTATGAATTAGTGTTGATGAAACGATGGATTGTGAAGGTCGTTAAACATAGCGAATTTTATAGTTGGAGCCCTTTGTAAAGAAAATCCCACAACTCCGTATCTTCTAAATGTTGCAGTGTTAGAAATTACTAACAATGCAACAATTACTCAGTTTGTTAATGATTCGCTGCAACTATTGTGGCCTGATGGCATTAAGTACGATAATGTGCTCCTGTTGATAACGGACTCTGCTAGTTATATGATAAAATCAGGTACAACACTGAAAGGTATTTTCGCTCATATGATTCACTTAACATGTCTTGCACACGGCCTTCATCGTATATCAGAGACTATTCGAACATGTTATCCTTTAGTGGACAAGCTAGTGTCGTCTGTTAAGAAATTATTTAAGAAATCTCCGTCCAGAGTTCAAAAGTTGAGAACAATAGGGCCTGACATTCCCCTCCCACCACAGCCAATTTTAACCCGTTGGAGCACATGGTTGGAAGCTGCTCTATACTATTCAGAACATTTTTCTAAAATTAAAGAAATGATAAATATTTTTGCTTCAAGTGAAGCAGCATCTATCGAATTAGCACAGAAAACTGTATCGGACAATGAATTTGAAAAGCAACCTTGTATTCATATCATCTCATTTTAATTTTATTCCTAAAGCAATTAGGTCATTGGAAGCAGTTGGTATTCCTTTACTGCAGTCTTTAGCAGATTTCGATAGAACGATCTCCAGTTTAACATCAGTTTTTAACATCAGTTCCGGGAAATGTAGGAGATATAGTGAAAGAAAAAAAACAGAAAAAATTATTTCCAAAAACCCTGGCTATTATAAACTTGTAGAAATTCTAGATATTCTCGAAGGAAAAACACCAAACAAACCAACAAAGTTATCTATAGAACAGCTCACAGTTTTTTTGCAAGCCCCTCTTACTTCTTGCGACGTAGAACGAAGTTTTTCGCGCTACAAAGCTATGTTGAGAGACAATAGGCGAAGATTTACTACAGAAAACATACGTCACTGGTTAGTTGTGGACTGCAACAGTAGTAATGGAGCATTCAGCAATGAGGCAAGCACTTCAAAATCCAGAGACTAAACGTAAGTTACCTATAACGTATTATTCTGTTAAAATAATCTCAGATTGATTATGCATATTTTGTATCATATTTACCTATTTTTACAGCACATTTTGTGGCATATTCAGCTTTTTTTACGGCATAAATTTATACATATTCTTCATGTTTTAGGGCATGAACTTCCGTTCCCTGATAATATATTTCACATCTCACAAGAAACTAAACATACTCTCATTCTACACTCCTCTAAGTAAGTATAAGTACAATTACACATCACCAATGTGGTTTGTTGGAGGGATGAGAAAATTTAAAATATACCACATTAATGCCATCAATCCACCTAGTGTGGAAACCGAAGCAAGATAATTGCAGTGTGTGGCTATGGTCCATACAAACGCACTCATTTGTTTTAAATTATAATAATTTGAAACGTAATACGCTTAAGGACCTTCGCTACAAACCGAAAGGACGAGGGTTCGAATCAATGTGGGGTTAGGATTTTAAACTTGTCTGAACATTCTGGCGGCACCAAGAACCTGGATCGGTTCAGCCTCTAACTGAAATCAATACCAGACGTACTTCTGGGGGTAAAGGAGGCCGTCACGAGGGCTGACAACCAAGCTGACATTTTGTGCCAATTGTCTAAAAAAAGGTGAGAGCCTTAACCTCTTACAACCCGAGGACCTCCGAAGACATGCTGTGATATTACTTTATCCGTACAACTATTACTTTAAAATTAATTAATTCATATGTTTAACCAAAAACAGTGAAAATTTCAGTCATTAAACGGATCGAATATTATTGGCAGCAACAGTAGTCGCTGTCCCGCGCCGTAGCTGAATGTTTTAATGCATTGTGCCGAGTTACGGGGCTTTCGCTGGTTCGAGTCCCATGATAGAAGCTATTTTGTCATGGAATTTCGACCAATTTGCGACCGGTGTCCATCCAGCATCGTGAAGAATTTGGGTAGCTACAGTAAGTAGCTGCTCCAGCTTCAGGAAACCAGATGTAACAGGTTGGTGACCCCGACACGCTGATCAAATGGCACTCCTACATTTCCTGGATGATCCTACAATTCTGTGATGTGATTAACACATGTGCAAGTGTGGCCAGCAGCCGACAAGTAGGCCTTCGGCCATTGAGTTTAAATGTAGTTGCTCGTCAGTGTGTAGGATATTCAATTTTTTTTTAATTTTGTCCCTTTTAGCACCATAACAAGACAGAATGAAAATAATCAGATATCGAAAAATAGAAAACGCATTACTAGAAAATAAACTCGAAGGAGTTTTGGCTAGAGATTAAATAGAATTGGCTCCATACATCCGGTTTCTGGTAATTGATGTTAAATATTTTTGGATATAATCAAGAACTTATCATTTGCCAGTCACTTAAATAATCAATAAAGTAGAGAAAAGTATACTTCTTCCCTTTGTTTGAGAAATAAACAAAAAACACATTTTAGGGGGAGATGGATAGGACGTGCTGTTCAACTTCTGCATACTGTCTGAAGCTCAAAAAGAAAATATATTTTCACATTTCCTGTCTTCCAAACAAGATTAGACAAGATGTAAATAATTCGTCGTCAGCTTCGTATGTGTGAATTCTTTTGCAGAAATTACTTGTGAGGTTAAGAAAACCAGATAAAGTTTTAACACTTACATTATTCCATAAATAAAGCTACCGCCCATTTTAGAAAATAATGGACTTTTATATAGTTTACACTTCCTGTGTTAAAAATAAAATTATACCTCGGAATTTAGTTTTTTTTTCCCCCTCCCTGAAGTAGTAAATAAGATCCAATTATACAAGTTTCATGGAACATTACACCACCCGAAACTGTTTAACTGTGTCTAAAATTCCTGTTTTACCCACTGGTACCCATTTTGTATTATTAACCTTAAATCGCCTACTTGGAAATTAAATTAATGCAATTTCTACAACCTTCAGGATTTTATCAGAGCAGCAAAATAATGTTTTACTTTGTGGTCAGATATTAAAATGTACTATATACGATTAAATAACCTTTTTTTTATTTTATTCCATTTGATTAACTTGGTTTAACATCTGACCTTAGGGCCAGTTTCACCAAGAGAGGTAACTGTATTACGCCAGTTTAAGCTATGCATTATACATGGGGAAAACTGGCGTAATACAGTTACCTCTCTTGGTGAAACTGGCCCTTAAAAGGCAATTTTTACATGCCACACGCCACCCGGGCCTTACAGTGGCACGACCTGCCGGGAGAGGGATTTTAAACTACGGATCAGACACATGCTATTTTGACAACACAAGAACATGGAGGGGTCTCCCGGATTAGTGATCAGCTCAATGTCAAGATCTCCTCAGAAAGAACATAATGTTAAGACGAAACACGCCATTCTCTCTCTCCCTCCCTCCCTCTCTCTCTCTCTCTCTCTCTCCTCTCTCTCTCTCTCTCTCACACACACACACACACACACATATTCATACTAAACAAGGCGAATGATGATTATTTTAGCCACATGATGTTCGGGGATAGTTTGGGCCTCCTGACGTTTGTATTACAGGCAAAGAAAACTCGGGAAAAAAGAGGAAAATGGTCCGATCCTGGATAAGTTATCCATGTATAGGGATATATGGCCAATAAGATATTTGGACTTGGATTTCTTAATTCCCATTTGTTTGTATAATTTTTCTATTTGTAAATGATTAAATAATGAGAAATCGCGTAAAATACTTTATTGATCTGGCGTGAATCCTAAAAAGACGTGTAATTTATTTAAATAATAATACTTATTCTTTTCTTGGATTATCTCCACAAAAATTATATATATCTGTGTGTGTGTGTGTGTGTGTGTGTGTGTGTTAAAAATATTTTTCTCTAGTTCGACGTAAATTACATAAACTATTTTAATAAATCAGATAATCCTCTGAAGGAGAAAAATTAGCCTAACATAACTTGTATTATAACACCAAGTAAACCTCGCACGGGCGGAGGGGAAGAGTTATAGCGCTAGTGTCGCCGAACTACTGAATCTGTGGAAGGGATGTACAAGAACACGATCACGTACTGAATTGGTAGAGTTCTAAGTGTGAGCGGAGAATCCCAAAACACGTGTGAAAGATCTTAATATTTTTGTCAAAATAATCATTTAAGCACGGAACGGTCAAGAGGTAGGATCATTTAAAATCGCAGTATTTGTCGTCTCTAGCCTCACAATAAATCACAATTGGCAACATGCAATGAGAAGGGACAGAACTTTCCTACAAGTAACCCCAATAGTAACAGGGTTGGCAAATTAGTCATTTGCCAATGACCGCCTAGAAGGACGGACCATTAAAATCCTTAGTATTTGTCAGCTCTCTACCTGCCCGACAAAGAACATATGCAGAGGACAGGAAGTGGCGACATATTAAGGAAGAGAAAGAGAAAGACAGCATATTAGTTAACATATTTTCCACGTGTGCAGATCACTTGGTGGAGTAATAGGTCCTTCGCCTTCCACTAGGCTGTTGGCCTCATTGTCACATGTGTCAATTGGAGATTGACCACCATACCATTGTAGAAGTGACATGTTTTAACATGTCGATTCGCGCAGCTCTTATACCTGATTACCTTAATCCGGAACCACTACTTATCCATTACCTAAACTCTTAAGATACTAAGGGCCAGTTTCACCAAGAGAGGTAACTGTATTACGTCAGTTTAAGCTATGCATTATACATGGGGAAAACTGGCGTAATACAGTTACCTCTCTTGGTGAAACTGGCCCTAAGTGGACACAAATCCCATACTAATTCTCCATCGTAGTTTAATCTCTCATCTTGTATAGGGCCTAAACCTTTTGCATGCCCCACGTTATACTTTTTTGGTCAAACAAGGACATGGAAAGCCTCTCCGAATGAGCCGATTAGCTCAATCAGAGGCATCCTATGAGACAACACAACATTATGACAAAACACACCATTCACTCACACATTCATAATAAATAAGATGAATATGATGGTTATTATTCTGGCCGGGAATGATGTTCGGGGACTGTTTGGTCCTTAAAGGTTCCTGAAATTTGTCTTACAGATGAGGAAAAAACCCGAAAAAAAACATAATTCAGGAAATTTGTCCCGAACGGGAATTTGATCTCATACAATAGACAAAATTCCACGAGAAAATATATTCCCCTCCGGGACTCAAACTAGAGTGAGTTTCGTTCTTCAGCGCAAAGCTTTATTTTCTTACTGAGAGTATTGCTGATGTTGATTTGATTTCTAAAACAGAAAAAGAAAAACGTAATATTTCATCTAAAAATAATTTATTGGTTTCTTATTATGGAAAATATCACTTTAGGACTCTGCCCCTATTGCTCAGATGGCACTGCATGTCTGCTTCCAGATAATAAAAAAACTATTGATGTGAGCTATTATTACACTGACAAAAATATTTTTAAAAATTAAGATAGTTTGACTCACTGTTTGTCGTTGTACCTTAATTCTTTTTCGATAACTCCGTGAATTCTTACTCACCTGTGAAAATAAAACAAATAAAACAATATTAATGTTATGAATTGGTTTTTTTTTGTACTTTAATTTCGAGAGGTGTTATACTATTTGGGTAGCTGGCTGAGATTATCCTCTTATAAGAACCTTGCATTTACTCCTGTAGGTAGGTAGCTACATATGTTTGTTGGTTTATACTGAATTATAGCCATCGATAAAGGCAGTTTCTGGGCTTCTATGGTATTAGTTGATTTATATAGGATTATACAGGTCGAGATGTTAATTAAGCTGGATCACTAAAAAATTATATATACTAATCACTATGGGATGAAATGTACCCTACATCAGTAAGCTGTCTAAGGTATCAATTAAACACATTTTGTATTAAATAATTTAACTAACAACAAGGAAAGACAAACATTAACTTACAAGTAAATCTCTACATGTTTTTACATCTATAAAAATATTGAGTTATTCTGTTCGTCGTTAAAATAATAATAATAATAATAATAATAATATAAAATACCAACTTAAAATTTAATTACCATTAATTTCGTCTTCAAGAAAGAAAGAAAGAAAGAAAGAAAGAAAGAAAGAAAGAAAGAGAGAGAGAGAGAGAGAGAGAGAGAGAGAGAGAGAGAGAGAACAACTTTATTAAATTACTTATATGTGTCAATTGAAAATTTAAATACGAGTTAATTTTTTTATGAACATTAGATATGGTTTCTTAATTTTGTGCATTTATATAAGTACATGAATAAAATGTTACTGAAAGATTTTTCATTTCAGAACAATTGTTTTTAATAATTTTAAATATTTTGGAAATTATTATCGAATAATATATCATTTTGTATACACATGTGTTGATGGTGACTCTACCTCGTTCTGCAGACCCATATTTCAACCTCAAGACTGCAAGACATCTTATCATTTTTGTCTGTCTATATTTATAGAACATAACTTTCACCTGGTATAGGAACAACCGGAACCTTGTGTCAGCTTTCATTAACATATTTTGTATGTACACTCAGCTAAAGTTATATGATATTCAAGAAATATAATATTTTCTAATTATTGTATCAAATAATGTCTGATTAATTCTCATTATTATTTTAGGCCAAGGTATAATTATATTATTTTTCATGTTATATTTTGCAATTTCATCAATTATATAATTTGTTACTTTTCATGTAAATGTTAAAGCGCATTTTAATATGTTAAAGCGCGTTTTATAACAGTTACCTATTATATCACGATCAGTGGCCGCTGGTGGTAACATTTCATGGGCGTGTATTCATAATCTCGTACACTAACACTCACATTAAAATGAAAATGAAAAATAAAACAAAGGTATACAATTTAAATTCACCACATCGTCTTTAATGAATACATTTATTTCATTTTGTTGCTGAACAGGCAATGAAAACAGAGTTCTGGCTTCAGAATTGACATTGTATATCAGAGCCATACAAATTTATTTGTATCGCGGGCCAAACGAAAAATTATAACTGTTGTAGATTATTATTAGTATTATTATTTTTATTATTTCTAGAAGATATAAAATAAGAAACAGTGCAATTAAACAAATGATGAATGTTCAAACTTCAAATGTGAATTTCATGAAATACAATCAATTAAAATGGCACGCTTATGTAAAAAAATGACGGAAGATAGAACCGCAAGAAGTGTACTAGAATGGGTGCTACTTGGTAGAAGAAGAAGAGGTTGGCCAAAAATAACACGGACTGATGTTATGAGCAGCATGAGGGACAAATAATTATATGGTGGAGACTGGAATGGCTGAGAGGTGTTAATTAATTGAGATTAATTGAGCGCAGGAATATGTGAAATATTGTGAAACCCTAGTTAATGTTATTCTCCCACCTCATTCTTGGTCTACCAACTGGGCGTTTTCCCTCTGGCTTTCCTACAAGAAGCTTCCATGCAAGTCTTTCATTCCCCATATTTGCAACATGTCCTGCCAATCGCAGTCTACGAGACTTAACTGTTCTTATTATAACTGGCTTCCTATAAAGACCGTGTAGTTCATTGTTATTTAGTCTTCTCCATTCACCTGTCTGTTCATCTCTCTTTGGTCCAAAAATGTTCCTAAGTACTTTATTCTCAAATACTTGTAATCTCCTTTCCTCCCTTAAAGTAAGAGTCCATGTTTCGCACCCATATAATACAACTGGTAGAATAATAGTTTAATACTTTTTTTCAGTTTAACGTTTTTTGAAAGGAGTTGGGACATCAAGCGTCTCTGCAATGCATAATAGCACGCATTTCCAGAATTGAGCCTATGTTTAATTTCTTTGTGCATCACATTCCTATTTGTCATTATTGTTCCTAGGTATTTGAATTCAGCCACTTCCTCAAAATTTCCCACTAAAATAAATAAATAAATTCATTCATTCATTAATAATAATAGTAATAATAATATTATTATTACTATCATTATCGTTGTCATTATCATTGTCATTATCATTATCATTGTCATTGTCATTATCAGTCATTATCATTGTCATTATCAGTGTCATTATCATTATCATTGTCATTATCATCATCATTGTCATTATCATCATCATTGTCATTATCATCATCATTGTCATTATCATCATCATTATCATCATTATTATTATTATTATTATTATAAGTATCGTGTGTTGATTAACTATTTGCCTTGATATATAGTTATAACATATCTCATAATATATTGTTCCATTACTGATGGACTAATATTTTAGCCCTACCCTTAGTATATTTTAATTTATTATTAAATGCTACAGGCCTGTAGGGCGCAGATAGAAAGTGAAGGAGGACCGTTGTTTGGGCATCCCTGTTTTAATGATGCAAGCACTGGACGTTTCACTCTTGCGAGGGAAAATTCGTCTGATCCAGCTTGAAAGAGAAAGGAGAGCGATACAGAATGTCGACCAAGCATGCGCAGAAATATACGCCACTTCAGATGGTGGCTCCTGCTTCACAAATATTTGAGTCTCCTACCCCGTCCTCTCCTTTATCCCAACCAACATTTGAAGCCACAAAACAGACTGGCGAATAAACATCTGAGTTGGTGTTTTTCTACGCGTCAGAAACATAAATACGTATCTGGGCATAAGATACTTTAAATAAATGCTATGTAGCGCGCGGCACTTTAATTGTTTACAGACGTTTAATCTTAATTGATGTATATTAGAATACCACTGTCTTAGGTAAGGGGTAGGTACTGGCTCCAGGGCGAATAGCCAGGAACGACCACTGAATATAACCCAAATTTTACCAAACTCTTTCTCCACAACTGAATTCATTATACGAGAAAAGTTGATTAATAAATCTTCAAAGTTACAACTGGCCTCTTTCAAATAAACAAAAGGATTTTGCAGTTTACGCACACTAGGAGATATGAATAAGAAACGGAAATTGAGTATCCATAATATGTATACGCCAGAGAAATACTATTGAACGGAGGACTGGCCACGGGCTATCAACGCCTAGAGATGCTCTCTTAGAATTGAAAGTGGGTCAGTGATTCTAAGAATCGTGCACTGTATTAATTCGGAAAGGCATAACGATGACTAAGTCTGTATTAAATGCCATATCCTGTTCAAAGGAATTTTTGTAGCTGTAGTATGCTAACTATCGTTGAATCCTTACTCAACATATTCAATAATTTCCATTTCATTTTATGAACTATTTCAGTTTATACATTAGAATTATTATTTTGTTCCAGTAGCATATTTAACATAGGTCACACTGGAAATCGATCATACAACAGAAATGGACAATTAACAACAAATGAAGGAAATGTCGAAGTGACTGGGAATTTAAATAGCTAGGAACCATAATCTACACCAACCGGAATGAGACACATGCGAAGGAAATTAAACCTAGGTTTCACTCTGGAGATGCGACCCAAACAAAATATAATACAATTAACTAACTGAAGAATCTTCTCATGCAACTTTATATCTCAAAAATGTAAAAGTAAAAACATAAAAAAGGCTTTTTCTTTTAGTTACTTTTAATATACATTTGAAACACTGTTGTTACTGTAAGGGAGAAACAAAGATTACGAGTATCACAGATCTAAAGATAGACGAACAGATGAGTGAAAGGAGAAAGTTACAACAACACAATAATTACACGATCTTTATGAGAAATCGTCGTTCGCGGTGTGGACTAGCGGTTATGCTTCCTATGCCTCTGGGTACCGAAGGTCGCGGCATTCAAACCCGGCCCGGGGTTTGGTTTATTTTTTTTGGGACGGAACAAGTTCAAGGAGCAACTCCTCCGGGAGGGACTTTAAAACATATACCGTGGGTGCCCATTAAGAAAATTTCTTCATGCTCCGTAAAAAGATCCCTAAGCCTTTAATACAAACGAGCGGCCCACTAAGCAAAATTTTACCAGACCCTCAACACCTCCTAGTAATACCTTAGTTGCCTGTTAGATGTCTCAATGTGTCAGTGTGTTGTCCGCATACCATCCATGACATATCTGTGCAAATAAAGTAACTAAAAATGAACCTGGTCTAGTAGCTCCTTACAAAGGAGAGGCTGTGGCTCAGAAATGGGATACGCTATTATAGATAGATATACAAGAAATCAGATGTAAAAAGAACAATCAAATCTCGTAGAACGCGTTGCGAAGGGCATGTGTCACGAATGGGGAATGAAAGAGGGTCATAGAATCTTGTTATAAGGAATCAGGTGAAGAGCACCATAGCTAGGCCACGATTATAATGGGATAATAAAATTAACTATGATTTGAGGGAGGTGAATTACACAGGTCTTGTCTTGTAAGCCCAAAGACAGCAAGATATTAACTTAGTACAGGGATGTATGGAGAGCTCATATCCGCGCTTCCGGGTTTGATAATGTCAGTGAATTCGAATATTCATTGTAATTGACTGTCTGGAATATATAAGGCCTTCTGGACTTCTTTCCCATTAAGCCAAAATTAAAAATCAGGGGTTCTAATTCTTTTTTTTTTTTTTTTTTTTTGCGAGACAGTTTCGCTGAGCTGAATATAACAACACATCTCATGATAGTTTACAAATGACTATTTAAACTCATCCCCCAAATGGGAGTCATTGACCAATCACATTTCAATGAATTCTGAATTACAACCAATCATAGTAGTTTTTCACCTCGATTTTATCAATTAATTGTATCATGTTGAAATCAAGCTCCTCCTTTTTAACATTCTGAATAGGCCACAACATTACTTTGCAGTGAATGACTCTCTCTAAGAAATACGTTTAATATAACAATTTACATATTAAGATGTAAGAATCCTACAATACAAGTGGCTCCCAGATTGTATATATAGTGCACGAATGTAAGCAGGTACTGCTTGCGGGATATAATAGAAAAACGTTTGTGGCGATTAATTATACTAAAAAAGAAAAAGAAATCACTGTTTGCACTTTCTTAAACATATTATTTCCCAGGTGTTTACGTCCCAGAAAAAATATACTTGACATATTTACTTCTTAGGATATCATAAATTAATTAATAACTTATAATGTTGGTTATAAACAGTTTTATGTGTTTAATTTTTGCTCCACTAGGGTGCATTCTTACAATATTGCGATCCTTTGGCAATAAATAATATTATCTGGTAGCAGTGATGAACAAATGAAACAAACATTTTTCGTTTGTTTTCAAACATCGCCGTTTACATTAAATATATAAATATTTTAAAATAAATATATTTAAATAATGATTTGAGAGTAAACAGCTTAATTTTATTCGTTAAATAGTCCAAACAAATGCCACCCTTAATTTTCAAATTCTCTGGATAAATTTACTCGTCACTTCGTGACATCGTGAATTTATCGATAATTAGGAAATCGCTCGTGGCATTACTTATAATAAAATATTAATGTTTGACTTAGTATTCATATTTGCAGTTTTATAAAAATAATTATTTATCACAAAAATATTTAAACCTAATATAGTAATCTATTTATATATGGTATATATCCATCATTTTCAAATGTTTTAGCACAGTCAGGCAATTTCGTGGCACATTCTTTGGGAACCTCTGACTTAATTTGTTGCATATTACATAAATGTGGCTTCTCGTCCAATGGGGTTTCCGGAGCTTAGTCCCGAAAAAAAAAGTTCCTACAATCTTAAAGTTTACAATATAGGCCCCACTACAGTATGCATTTTATTGGCGTTATTTTCGCCTAGCTCTAATGCAACGAAACCTAGTATTGACTGTTGAAACCTTCATGATACGTGCTAATCTATTCAATTGGCTTTTCTCGATAGCAATAACTGATAACTAGGGCTGAAAAAAGTATCGGTATCAGGATAGTAACTAATCTCTATATACACTGTTTACAAAATGCGTGTCTTTGTCGAACATCTCCACTGCCTGCTCGGAGCGGAGAGTGTGTATGTTTTATTCTCCTTAGTAATAGACTTGTTTACGTGACGTATGGATGGTTCAGAATGCTGAAACAAAAATTGTGCAATGATGAGTCCTTTCCTACACAAAACGGACTGTACTAGAAGTCTGTCCCGAGTAGCTCTTGTCAGCGTGCAGTTTGTAAATATAGCGGTCAAGGTACGATGCAGCCTAGTCTATAACCCATACTTTTTTCCAGCTCTACTGATAACTGACCGAGGTAGATAAGGATACACTCTCAGCCCCGAAAAAAATTAGCCCACGAAACTTCACTGATGCAGGAGCCTAATTAATTTAATTAATTTTATATTAAAACTCCGTGATACAACAGGCCTAGAGGTTCCTTTGACTATCAGCTGGTTGCTGGACCCATATCCACATGCGTTATTTATAGAGGTGGAGATCGTTAAGCTGATATTAGGTGACACATGGTCATATGGTTCAGTTGGCCGTTTAGCTGGTTTTCCCAACCATAAATTATTTTTTACTACATTCATAGCTATCATACCGTTTAAAACAAAATGGAAGGCCCTTGGGAAGGCTCAGCACACCCCAGAATGATGGGTTTGGGGCAATAACTGTACGCCTACGACCGTGTTATTAAAGCAATTTGACAACTTTTTAGACACTAACAATTTTTAATGAAACTAGGCTTTCGTGTAATGTAATGAAGGAAGAATGGGGTCGCTAGATGAGGAGGATAAGAGAATCATATTTTGATAAAGCGTTGAAGTTTTAGTTGAGATAATTATGAGTTGGGTCAGAGTGGTGAGTCTGATGCTGACCATAATGCCTCCTCGTGCGGTCCGTCCATAAATTCTGAAGTCTCTTAGGAGCAGTAATGACCCCTAGCGTGACTATACTTCCAGCCTGCCAGAATTACTAGCAACCCTCCTCTTCTGTAAATCACCGACTATAAAAAAATAACACAACCCCAGACCATCAAAACAAGCAACAAGTTTAAATTTTCAATTCTGTTTCACTTTGATTCATTTTTACCCGCTTTATATTAGCTTGACTTGAATCTATCTATGTAGCGGAATCTTTGAACACGATTTTCACACACTTAGACACATTGGCTCGACTTGAAACTTTGTATACTTGTGAAGGACCCGTGACAGTACAATAATGTCATATTTTGATTCTAAAAATCCTGGCCAGAATCATCAGAAAATAAAAAAAATGAAAACTGGTATAATAGGTTGCGGACTTGTCGACTTTTTAGTCAGTCGTTGTAAGACCTCAGTTGGTAGAGCGGTGAACTCTAGTGATATATAATTTCATTAATCCATAGGTCGCTGGTTCAAATCCGGCTGGGAATTTTTTTTTTAGAAGAGTAATACTTTTAGCTCATACTACAATAGTATCGAATTTAAAGATATTTGCATTTTTATCTTATTCTGTATAATATTAAAACTGAAAAATAAAAAATAAATAAGTTTTAAAAAACTAAAACAACACGCTTTATTAGAAAACTGAACTAAAAAATGAAAAATAATTTTAATTTCCAACACGCTTGGGATAAAATTGAAGTGCTCAACAAAAAAAATCATCTCCAACATATATAGAATAAAACTAGAATTATCATAAGTAATGCCACGAGTGATTTCCAAATTATCGATAAATTCACGACTCAGAAAGTGAGGAGTGAATTTATCTAGAGAATTTGGAAACCAAGAGTGGCATTTGTCAGGACTATTTAACAAATAAAATTAAGCTGTTTACTCACAAATCATTATTTAACTATAGTTATTTTAAAATATTCATATATTTAATGTAAACGGCGATGTTTGAAAACAAATGAGAAACGATAGGTACGCTTCATCTGTAAGAATGCTCTCTAGTGGAGAAAAAATAAAACACATCAAACTGTATATGAATTCATTTCTGATGTCGTATGATGTAAATATGACAATTATATTTTTCTGGATTACTACCTGGGAAAAAATACATTTAAGAAAGTGCAAACAGTGGTTTCTTTTTTTGGTGGTATAATAAATTGCTACTAATGTTTTTATATTAACTCCTGCAAGCGCTATGTGTTGACATCTATGCACTATATATACAATCTGGTAGCCGTATTTCTTGCAGTCTCAGTCACTGCAAAATAATGGTCAGACCTGTTCAGAATATTAAAAAGGAGGAACTTTCTTTAATATGGTAAATTTAACACTGATAATTATTTCGTGAAACACGACTCTGATTGGTTGTAAAACAGAAATCATTGAAACGTGATTGGTCATTGAAACGTGATTGGTCATTGACTCCCATTTGGGGCATGAGTTAAATAGTCAACAAAGAGAAAATATGATCCCTATTAGGTTCGTCTTCCGGGCATATAGGCCGTGGTCCAGTCGGACTGGACCACGGCCTATATGCCCGGAAGACGAACCTAATAGGGATCAATACGCCGGCCGTGAAAGCCTACAGTTATACAAAGAGAAAATAATTTTACCATCAAAATGGTGGGGGTGCTTTTTATGATTTTTACATTTTCTTCTTAGAGACTTCACTTTTATCAACATCTGTTTATTATCAAATATATTAATTGATATAGAGCACCCCACGTTATTGATGGTAAAATTATTTTATTTTTGTTGATAACTCTAGTTTTATTCTGTATGTGTTGGAGATGATTTTTTTGTTGACCACTTTAATTTTATCCCAAGCGTGTTGGAAGTGTCAAGTTAAGTGTGTGTAACTATTTCTAAGATAAGTAAAACAAAGATCAACAGACTGAATTTTACACGTAATTTTCTTCACATATTACCTTATACTCCACAAAACACCATGACGCATAGAGAAAGCCCCACATAGCTTTTTTTCAAAGTATTAGGGAAATCGATTAGACTAATGAACTAGGGCGCAGTTAAATCCCAGTGCACCTTAACATGGAAACCTTGGTTTAATTCCTCTGGTTATTCTCCTTCTTTACATATCGCTTCTGCCTTTAGGCGTACAACCATCTACCGGTTTCGTAAACTGTTTTCGTTCTTGGGCCAAGTTCTTAACTGACTGTAATTCTATTCCTCTCCGCCTTAATACATCGTTCTCGTTCCCTTTTCGCATTTCTCTGTGTTTCCTTATTTCCGTTCTTACTATATAGAACGTTGAAATCATGAATTAATTAAAAATTAACTCCCACTTTTGCAGTTAACCGGCACGAGATGTTAGACGGTTTGTCAGTCAGTCATGGTGGCCGCCTTTACTCTCAGAACGTGATTCTGGCACTAATTTACGTTATAAGCTGAGTCAACCTTAGGGCCATGTTGTTGCAAGGAGGTATAGGATAACTTAATGTTTTCTACAATTGTATTGCCAGGAGTTCGTAATATGACATAAAATCAATCTCTGTAATAATTTTAAACACCATAGACGGACGATTGATTAAATATTGCAATTATTTTCATCATGAGCAGCACAACAGCCTCGGCTTACCTCAGAACCCTCTTCCAGGCTTCACTGTCTCTGGCAATTAGCAACCAGCTTCCTCAGCTCCAATATTTCATCCATCTAATGCAGTCTCGATCGTATCACATTCCTTTTGCCTTCAAATTTAATTTCCTTAATTTTCTTGGGTACCTTATGTTCAGATATTCTTTGTACCTGCCCTGCCCATCGCAAACTTGAAGCTTTAATTGATGTAACCGCATCAGGAGAATTTTAAAACCGATATTGCTCAGAGTTATATCTTATCGCCACTCCTATTTGTCGCATATTTGACCATACATTTTTCTTGACATATTTTCAAATGAACTCATTTATTGACATATCGGTTTTGGTGAACGTCCACGTTTCACTGTCATATATTAATATTGGTTTTATCAGAGTTTCATATAGATTACGTTTTATTTCTCATGTAAGAATCCTTGATTTAAAATGTCTCGATAATCCAGCATTTTGAATTCTGCCTTCAATTGTTTTCATTGATGTTTGTATCATTAATTAAGGAGTCGAGATATATAAATTAGAAACCGTCTGACATTCATATTAATTAAAATGTATATGGGTTGTGTGTGTTAGAACTCTTTTTTTGTATTTGGTTACCAATAATCATATATTTAGTTTTTTTTCATTTATTTTCAACCCATTTTGTTAGCTGCTATTTCTAATGGCATAAATATTTACTTGATATCTTTCTCTAATCTACCAATGATGTCTATGTCATCGATATAAGCTAATATTATAGTTGACGTAGATAGTACTGTACCACTAGTTTGTACGTTGGCATTTCTCATCACTTTTTCTAGGAATTCTTTTTATACTGCAAATTAATTTCTTTATATAGGACTTGCATCTATTTAAACATTACTTTTTGTAGTATTAAATATATATAATATTGGAATAAAGTGAGGAACCCAAAATAAAACGAGCTTAAACAATAGAATCGAGCACTTAACCTACGTCTTTTAATATACTGATATAATGAAACCCGAAGTTACATGACAGCGTATACATAATCTTTCCATACATCACCATCGCCAGCTAATATTTTCCAATCATTCCCTATAAAATTCACTTCCCACAATTAATAGATAATGTTAATCTCCCGCCTGATTCTTGACCTACCAACTGGGCGCATTCCCTCTGTTTTCCTAGAATAAATTTCCATGGCACTATTTCATTCCCCATTCGTGACACATGACAAATTCTGTTACCTGTTCTAATATGGTTAAAAATATACTAAATATGTGCAAGTTTTGAATTGAGGACATTTATAAATCCGTCATATTTATCTTCCTGCAACTTACTTTGCAAAAGTAAGTAAAGTTATTTTACCAATAACATATACAAGATTAACATTGAAATGTACCTAAGAATATTTTTAACGGGTCAAAATCAAATAAATGAAACCGACATCCAGAGGAGATTTCGAGTTACTGGTACCGTTTACCGCTAATTCAAATCTCCTCTCAACTCACCCTTTGACCAACAATCCGTACTTTCCTGCTGTATTCTGAGGGTGTGAAACATGTTCCCGATTGACTTGTGGTTACCATCCTCGCATCTGATTTCGAGTTTCCCCGATTAAAGATCATGCGGAATCGATGGAATTTGAGAGCGTGAAATCCTGACTATGGCTTCCTTCGGAAAGGAAGTAAAGGTGTGTTTACCATGTAGTAGATTTATGTCATACACAAGAAACTGAAGCTTATAATAATTGTCCTCTGTATAAAATCTGTCGGCCGTTTCACGTTCAGATTAGAGTTTTAACACTTATGGTACTTATGGTATGAGTTATTGCATGTTGCACGCATGAGGAACGAATGAAGGTAGTGGAAGCTCCTTGTAAAAGAACAGAGAAAAAGCGCCCAGTAGGCAGGCCAAGAATGAGGTCGGAGATTAACATTAACCATGATTTGCGGCAAGTAGATTATACAGGGATGATTGGAAAATATTAGCTCAGGAAAGGGATGCGTGAAGAGCTTTTATTTACGCGCGGGCATGAACTTACAGATTTCATAGTGCTAGTGAGTTAGTTATACTTACTCACTGGCACTATCGAACTCGTAGGTTCATGGCCGCGCGGACATAAGCTCTCCATACATCCCTATCCTGAGCTAATGCTTTCCAATCTTTCCCTGTATAATCTACTTCCCTCAAATCATAGTTAATGTTGTTCTCCCAACTCATTCTTGGTCTACCAACTGGGCGTTCTCCTTCTGGCTTTCCTACAAGAATTTTCCATGCACGTCTTTCATTCCCCATACGCGCAACATGTCTTGCCCATCGCAATCTACGAGACTTAACTCTTCTTATTATGTCTGGCTTCCTATAAAGAAAATGTAGTTCATTGTTATGTAGTCTTCTCCATTCACCTGTCTGTTCATCTCTCTTTGGTCCAAAAACTTTCCTAAGAACGTTATTCTCAAATACTTGTAATCTCCTTTCCTCCCTTAAAGTAACAGTCCATGTATCGCACCAATATAATATAACTGGTAGAATAATAGTTATATATATTTTCAGCTTAACGTTTTTTGAAAGGAGTTGGGACATCAAAAGTATCTGCAATGCATAATAGCATGCATTTCCAGAATTGAGCCTATGTTTAATTTTTTTGTGCATCTCATTCATATTTGTGATTACTGTTCCTAGCTATTTGAATTCAGCCACTTCCTCAAAAGTTACCTCATTTGTCATTAGCTGTCCATTTCCATTATATACTGATTTTCTACGTGTGACAGTATATTTAGTTTTGCTGATATTTACTTCCAGTCCTAATTTCTTAATGTTACTCAATAGTGTGTGCGTGTTGGCCTTTAGTATCTGCCCGCTATCGGGTCAGTAGTACTACATCAGCATAAACTAACAGCTTATTAATACCATTGAGTTGTAAGTCTTCCTCATTCTCTAAAGATTTAATGGCATGCTCTAGTACAAAATTAAATAGTAGAGGAGATAGTGCATATCCTTGCTTCAACCCATTCTGGATTTCAAAATTGTCCGAAAACTGTTTGCCTACATGCACCCTACTCTTTGAGCCATTTAGACACATTCGTATAAGTCTAACTAACGTTTTAGGAATTCCGAACTCCAGCAGGATACTAACTTCTCCCTCTTAATTGAATCATATGTTTTTTTGAAGTCTACATATAGTTGATGTACAGTACCATTATATTCCCATTTCTTTTCTAAAATCTGTCTTATACTAAAAATCTGATCTGTTGTAGACCTGATTCTTCTAAATCCACATTGATGATCTCCTAGAAATGTCATCGATATAGGGACTAAGTCTTCTTACTAATATATTTGATAGAATTTTGTACGAAGTTGAAAGTAATGAGATGCCCCTGTAGTTGTTGCAATCAGTTTTATATCCTTTCTTATAAATTGGTACGATAATTGATTCCTTCCATTCATCTGGAAGAGCTTCTTTTTCCCAAATCATACTAAGCAACCAGCGTATCTTCTCCATAAATTTTTCTCCCCCTGATTTTATCAGTTCAGCTGGGATCTCATCTGAACCTGATGCTTTGTACATCTTCAATTTTTCAATTGCCATTTCAACCTCTAATGCACTTGGCTCTGGGACTAGCATTTCTGCTGTCTGTAACTAATCCTCCTCAATGTCCTGTTCTGTATGTACATTTAATAGCTGATTAAAGTAACTTTTCCATCTATTTAATACACTCCTAGAATCTGAAATCATATCCCCATTTTCATTCCGAACTATGTTTGTTCTAGCCTGAAACCCTTTCTTCTCTATACTATTTCCCTGATATAATTCTCTAACGTTCCTTCTTTTTTGCATTTATTTCAAGATCATTAACTTCTCTCTCAAATATTCCCTCTTTTTACTCTTTAGTAACTTGGTGGTTTCCAGTCTAACACTTCCCAATTGCTCTAAATTTACCTCATTTGGCTTGTGTAACCATTTCATTTTTGCTAGCTTTCTTTTCTTTACAATGTTGGTACATTCCTCATCAAACCATTTCTTGTTTTGCCTCTTTTTTAAACAACTAATGCTTTCTGATACTGACAATTTAATAATATCTCTTATAGCCTCCCATTCTTTATTTATATCAGTGTCTTCTTTGTTTGCCACATTGTCATCTGAAGATTCCAGTACTTCAAATCTATTAGCAATTTTGATTTGGTATTCTTGCCGCATTCCATCATTTTTCAAGTTTTTTAATTCATATTTTACAGAATCATCTTTAGCGTTTGTTCCTCTCATAAGCGATAGCCGTTGTCTGATTTTCACTCTGACCAGATGATGATCCGAATTGCAGTCTGTCCCTCTAACTGATCTAACATCAATGATGCTACTGTGCCAGCGTTTATCCACTAATACATGATCTATCTGGTTCCGAGTTTCTCCATCTGGGGACGTCCAGGTGTATTTATGAATATCCTTATGCTGAAATATTGTGCTCTTAACAATGGGATTCTTTGATGTGGCAAATGTGACTAATCTAACCCCGTTGTCGTTACTATATTCATGAAGACTGAATTTGCCTATTGTTGGTTTGAAAATATCTTCCCGTCCCACTTTTGCATTAAAATCTCCTAAGACAATTTTCATATGATATCGTGAAAGGCTATCAAATAAGCATTCTAATTCTTCATAGAACTCATCCTTGTTTCTTGCCATCTTTATCTTCTGGGGGAGCATGTACATTTACAATTATAAAATCAAGTCGTTTACCCTTTAGAATTATGTATGATATCCTATAACTAACAAACTCAATATCTCTGATAGCGGATAGGATCCTCCTTCTGACTAAAAAAACCCGTTCCAAATGCAGGTCTTTCTGCACCCCATAGTATAATGCAAAGCTTCCTGATTCCTGACTACCTACTCCTGGCCACCTAACTTCCTGTAAAGCGACTATATCCAAGGGCGATTTATCTAGTTCCCGCGTTAATATCTCTAGTGCCCCGCTATTGTATAAAGTCCTAACATTCCATGTTCCTAGGAACATGTCCCTGTGTTTGAGCCTTTGGCATGGGTTCCCTGAAGTAGTCCCCGCCCGGAGAACCGAATGGGGGACTATTTGACCTCCGGAAAATTTTACGCCAGAAGAACCCATGTCCGCGTTTCTTGACGGTTGTATTTTTACGGTGAAAGATTGTCACTCTTTCGATCAAGGTACTTTTTTCTTCCGGCTTATCACCTTCGACCAGTCCGGCATGGGTAACCCTATCGGCAGCAATGCTACCGCCGGCATAGCTCTCAGGATCATTTAAGCACGCAAGCCACTCCACCACGACAAGGTAATGATACCATGGAGGGAGTGAGTTAGTTATGGAATGAGTTATTAAAGAGTGTTTCTAAATATGAATACAAGGACTAAATTAACCTGTAAGAAGAATGAGATACCTCATCTCACTTTAATTAATTTAGACGTCATGGAGTGTACTGATTTCAATAGAAATAGGATATTACTGTTGATACACAATTGTACATCTAGGACTACAAAATAGACAATTGGAAATAGAAAAACTTAATTATCCATATCTACAAAATCGCCTACTCTTTAAATCACGAGCCGCCATTGCTTGTCAACTGATTTGATAGAACTGACGAACCGAATCATAACCTCTTAATACTCTTTGAAGCAAAAATATGATACCTCAATATGTTACAGTCCATTTAATGAATTACTGTGATCCTCAAATCTGGACAAATTTAGTGACAACAGTTTACAAAATTTGTTTGGATTTCTCTACATCGAAAGCACAGCCTCTTAATACTCATCGAAGCAGAAATAATATTTCTCATTTCGTTTTACTCCAATTAATGTACCTATGTGATTCGCAAATCTAGATAAATATAGTGACACAAAATATTTTTTTTAAAAAATGTTTACTTTATAATACATCAAAAACTAAACTATTATTTATATTCTGGAGCATATTGTTTTTATAACAAATATTAGTGTGATGAAATCTGAGGTGAAAATCCGTTCTAGCTGCGACTTTCACGAAATCAACAATCCACATTTAGTGATCTCACATTTCTGTAAGCCTAAATTACTGTTTTAGGTAATTCAATTACTGCAGTGATCTATTAGTAGGGGATTCAATTCACAACTTATAAAAATATACTTTTAACAATAGAACTTGGTGTACAGTTCCAGTTTTTATACAGGTTATTTACTTTTTTGCTGAATTTCAGAAACGTGAATTAATCCCATGAAAAAATATATGTTTACGAGTTAAAAACTGCATGTAAATAATACGAGAATAAAAATGAAAATATAACAAAACAAATAAATATATAATCACAGGAATCACCATTTCATCGTAGTAATAATAATAATAATAATAATAATAATAATATAATAATAATAATAATAATCATCATCATCATAGTACATTCACGAATTTAGGCCATTTGTTGACCTGTTTCGGCCTCAAGAGGAACACCATCCAGAAGTCTTTTGAGTGGACGTCCTGGTCTTCTTCTTCCTGCAGGTTGACGTGTGTATAACCTCTCCTACCCAATTCTCATCCTCACCTTCTCGTGGTACAACCTGTTTTCACAAACGAGGCTCTGAGGACCGAGTCACGGCGGTATAACCGTTCCATCAGGTACTGAGTAAATGCGGTATCCTAATGTCTGTCCAGAGACTAAAAGGTAGCAGCCCTACCACTGGACTACTTAGCGTCGGGCCAGTAACCTGTCCTAAGGAACTTCAAAACTACTTTCAAGTCTCAACACGAAAAAAGCCAGAAGGTAATAATAATAATAATAAATAATACTATAATAATCTATTTAAGCTCACAATGTTAAGGCCATAAGGGCTTCTCTTCCATTTAACCAGTGAAAAATATTATAGGCCTAGCCCTATATGTGGAGAAATTACGTAGGATCATAACGTAGAATAAAATCAGCTATAACGTATGGGGACCCGACAAGCTGACCACATGTCACCCCTTCACTGGCTGGATGATCGTCTAACTCTGTGATTAACACATGTGGATGTGAGGACATCAGCTGGCTGGTAGGCCAAGGACATTCTAGGCTTCTCGCACCATGTAGTTTTATTACAACATAGTGCCTATAATTATTTATTCTACGCATTTATACAAATCAAACTAACTTGTAAATTAAATAAAGCGAATATTATTAGAGAATCAAACACGGTAATCGCAAACCATCAATCCGCTGAAAGAACAATATTACGAAAGAAATAAAATTTAAATTTATTTTAAAGGAAGGTAATGTCCGGCAGTCCCTATTTTTTGTAAGAATTTCCAAAGTCTAGCTGTACAAACGGTATAGAAATTAGAATAGTGGAAGGTTCTGTGTTTAGGGATGTTTGCTCAAATGTAAGAAAAATTCGATTCTAGCACATAAATTACAGCTTAAATTGTACTCAATATATAAATGTAAAATATGGATGGAGTTAAAACATCTGAAATTAAGATTTATTTTCTGGGAATACATGCATCACATGAATATATCCACATTCTAAGGGATTAAATGGTTCGAAATTAAAATTGGCATTTGAAAACCACGCCCCGACTAGGTTTTATTAGCCGAGATGAACAGGAATAGGCCTCTTGACATCTACGTTAACATATGTTTCTTAAACGTGGATTTATCTAGTTATAATGTAACAAGTAAATAATAATTGGGAATTGGAACGTTAATATATAACGATTATATTAAATAATTACATGCCAATTCACTAAATAGAGACGATAATTTCCAAAAGATGGAAGTCGTGTGGAGGTAGGAGTGTTTTAGTGGTTTTCCAACTGTGATTTGTTACGTTAAACGCATTCCAAATCACTTGAGGCGCTTTATAATGGGGAACCACACACGCTCTAACTCAGCGAACCAACAGTTATAATATGTGAAGTATATATGAAACGGAAATCAGATATTGCTATTAAAAAGTCAAATTTATTTAATACACACAATACTTTGATAAATATGTACAAATATTCTATACATTATCCCGGTGAATGAAAAACGTACAAAAACAGAACAGGATGAAGAACTTTGGCGAAGGAGAGAATGTCTTCATTATTTGAAATTGAAATTCATAATTCTGTAGTAATGGTAATGGCATAGTTGTCCCGCGCCGTTGCTAAGCGGTTTAAGGCACAGTGCCCTGGTATTGAGCTACGGGGCGTTGTGCTGGTTCGAGTCCCCATTGAAGAAGGATTTCTCGTGGAATTTCTGCCAGTATGGGACCTATATCCATCCAGAATCGTGAGGAATTTGGGTAGCTAAAGTAAGTACGGTAGCGGCTCCAGGTTGAGAAAACCAGCTATAACTGCTGGGGATCCGAAATGCTTATCACATGTCCCCTATATTGGTCAGATGATGGTTCACGTCTGTGACTAAAACAGGATGTGAGGCCATCTGCCGGATGGTAGCCCAAGGGCCTTTTAGACCTCTCACTTCCATGGAGTTTTGAGTGGTATAGTGATTGGATTATTTTTTGTCCGAAGCATCATTGCCAATTTAAACATTCGCAGAATTGCTAGACTTATCCCGCTCCCTAACTTTAACATACAAACAGAATTGTTTCGAAATACATTTTAATTTGATAGTAAAAGTTTGTACATTTTCTTCAATTAAACACTCTTACTCAACAATTATTTATATAGCGTTATTATTTCAAATCTGAATGAATTCATAATTATAATACTACCTAAATGACAATACCGAACTCAGATATATGTGGCAGCGTGGACGTAAGCTATCCATTCATCAATATCCCGAGCAAATAGTTTCCAATCATTCATTAATAATGTTATTCTCCAACCTCATTATTTACCTAACTACTGTGCTCTTTCCTTCTTGGTTTTGATACAATATTTCTACGTTCCACTTTCAAACCCCATTCGTGCCACATGTGTCTAACGCAATCTATGAGACTTCACTGTTATTACTTCTGGTTTTCCATAAAGACCACGTAATCCACTATTATGTAGTTTTCACCATTCACATATGTTCGTGTCTATGATCATAAATTTTTTCTCAAGTACGTTATACTCAAATAAATGTAATAATTCTTCTTTCTTAAAGTAAGAGACCATGTTTCACATTCATATAACATAAACGGAAGATCTACAGTTTTATATATGTTTATAAATACATTCATTTGAGAAAAGTTGGGATAACAACTAATGACAATACACCAGGCCTATTACATTGCTAAATGAAGGCTGTCTAGAATTACTGCACAAAATCATGGGACCAATTTATTAAGATTTTTTTAAACATTGTCAATACTTTACTGTTATCTAGAACGTCTCTGAAATTCTACGGTTCTACGCACTTAAGCTCACGAACAAGTAGAATTTATGACACAGCAGTAAATTGCGATTTTATCTCACCATGTGAGCATTTAACTGTACATCGGGAGGACATACGGCAACAATGTATCACAGAAGCTGGATGCAGAAACTGATATTGTGGGACCCCAGAATCGGCAAACGGAGTCGAGCCGATGCGATGGGCCGATTTCTTTGGGAAGAAGGCTGGATCTGTATGGACGTGTAGAGCAAGAGACATAGAGCTTTGGAGGGATCTGGAAACATCTGTCCTCTGTGCCTAGTATTTAGTGTTTATTTCAGTGTGGTCAGAATAAAAAACTTAATAATATACACAATGATTGGATTGGTGCAAATAACGCGCTTTCGATGATGTCACCCTTTGGGACCAGTTCACATAATGAGTGAAGTCTACTGAGCTCAGTTCTGTTAATCATGAGGCCCTTTCCGTTACGGGATGTAGCAGGCTAAATTTATTATTATTTATTATTATTCCTAGTGAAATTAAAACTAAAATAATGCAAATGAATTATATAAAAGTAGAATAAATAATTACTGGCTCCGCAGCTCTTGCGAAAGAAAATTCCACGTTTGGTTTGTATCTACATCATCATCATCATCATCATCATCATCCATGCAAGTATTAGGCCGTGTGGCCTGTTGCGGTCTCAAAGAAGAATTTTCCAGCCAGGGCTTTTTTGAACGTCCCAGCGATCTTTTGCCCTGGGGGCAGTAGTGAAGTACGGCTTTTGGAATTCTATGAGACGGCATTCGTTGAAGATGGGCTTTCCAGTTGTTCTGGTAGTTTCGTATATGGTGAAGAATGGGTTTTCATATGGCCGCCCATGGTCTCGAATTTAGATTAAGCTTACGTTTAAGGACTCTCCTGAAACTCCGTTATCATTTATCACCCATAATAATATCGAGGAAACATAACTCCGCCTTCTAGGCACTCCAACCTGAGAAGTTGGTTACAATTACGCCAATGCCAGGAAAAAATGCCAGAAATACCATAAGACAAGAAGCAGGTAGCTTGGACAAAAAAATAAAACAATAATAATGACATAATCTAGCATCGAATTATACTGGAAGCAAAAAGAGAGAAAAACAAGTTCTTTTTTGGACAAACATGGACATGGAGGACGTCAGCTCAATGTCAGGGCCTCCTCCAAGACGAAAAACACCATTCACACACAACCATAGTAGGTGATAGGTGTTGGTATTCAGGATAAGTTGGAATATCGAAGTCTTGTAGCTGTTGAAATTGAAATATGAAGTTCGTAGAAACAAAAAGTATTTATTCATCTTATGTATGTCTTGCCCTGACAGAATATGAAGTTACAAAAGCGTCCGATCTTTCCCATCAGGCGATATATAGGGACTAATTCGAGTCCCTACTAAACAAGTGTATGGGTTGGGTTTATTCAAACTATTATATCCATACAAGGTAAATGCGTCTTTATTCATAAGCCTGAGAAAATACACGAGTCTCGTATGTGCACATCTCTTAAAATTCTTAACTCTCGCTTTTTTTCACAGGGATGAAGGTGATTTTTAGTCTGATTTATGAGATAAAGGGTCGTAACCTATCGCCTTACATATCGACAGAGTTTAAACAGTTTCTTATAACCAGGGAACGGAAGTTCATGCCATAAAACATGAAGAATATGTATGCATTTGTGCCGTAAAAAATAGCTAAATATGCCACAAAATGTGCTGTAAAAATGGGTAAGTATGATACAAAATATGCATAATGAATCTGAGATTATTTTAACAGAATAATACGTTATAGGTTTATAGGTAACTTACGTTTAGTCTCTGGATTTTGAAGTGCTCATTGCCGAATGCTCCATTACTACTGTTGCAGTTCACAACTAACCAGTGACGTATGTTTTCTGTTGTAAATCTTCGCCTGTTGTCTCTCAGCATAGCTTGGTAGCGCGAAAAACTTCGTTCTACGTCACAAGAAGTAAGGGGGCTTGCAAAAAACTGTGAGCTGTTCTATATATAACTTTGTTGGTTTGTTTGGTGTTTTTCCTTCGAGAATATCTAGAATTGCTGCAAGTTTATGATAGCCAGGGTCTTTGGAAATAATATTTTCTGTGTTTTCTTTCAATATATCTCCTACATTTCCCGGAACTGATATTAAAATGGAGATCGTTCTATTGAAATCTGCTAAAGACTGCAGTAAAGGAATAACAACTGCTTCCAATGACCTAATTGCTTTAGGAATAAAATGAAAATGAGATGATATGAATACAAGGTTGTTTTTTAATTCATTGTCCACTACAGTTTTCTGTGCTAATTGGACAGATGCTGCTTCACTTGAATCAAAAATATTTATAACTTCTTTAATTTTAGAAAAATGTTCTGAATAGTATAGAGCAGCTTCCAGCCTTGTGCCCCAACGGGTTAAAATTGGCTGTGGTGGGAGGGGAACGTCAGGCGCTATTGTTCTGAACTTTGAACTCTGGACGGAGCTTTCTTAAATACTATCTTAACAGACGACACTAGCTTGTCCACTAAAGGATAACATGTTCGAATAGTCTCTGATATACGACGAAGGCCGTGTGCAAGACATGTTAAGTGAATCATATGAGCGAAAATACCTTTCAGTGTTGTACCTGATTTTATATAACTAGCAGAGTCCGTTATCAAGAGGAGCACATTATCGTACTTAATGCCATCAGACCACAATAGTTTCAGCGAATCAATAACAAACTGAGTAATTGTTGCATTGTTAGTAACTTCTAACACTGCAACATTCAGAAGATACGGAGTTGTGGGATTTTCTTTACAAAGGACTCCAACTATAAAATTCGCTATGTAATGACTTTCACAATCCGTCTTTTCATCAACACTAATCCATACAAATTGATTCCTAAGAGTATATGAATATTAGATATTACACTGTTGTAACACTGGCTTACATATGTTTTTCGTAAAGTACTTTCATCTGTACATGTTCGTTGGTGTATTTCTGAAGAAAATTTCTTAGCGTTGGATTATTGAGTTTAAAGAGAGGAATATCGCATGCTATAAAAACCTCACACATGTCTGAAGGAAACTGAGTTAACCTACTACCTAAACACTCCGCAAGTTCTTTTTGCTTTGGATTATTTTTTCGTTTCACGTTTTTTAATTACTAATTCCTAATGTTTGGATGTGCTTATATGCTGCAACACTTGAAACTGTTTCTCCCTGCCTACTTTTTTCTCACATGCTTTACAAAATAAAATTCTATTATCCGTGGAAATAAACTCGTTACGAAATGCATTTACGAATGATTGAAGTCTACCTGAATTACTTAATTTAACTTTGGGTATGATTTAATAGCGGTATAGAAAGCCCCTTAACAGTTTACATCCACTTCACCATACACAAAAACTAGACACTTGTTCAATGAACGAAGACACAACAACTGTTCGTGAGTCCGATCCTTAAGCGCGTTACTGTTGACCTTCGCTGCACGTGGAATACATACGGGGATTCACCAACGGACCGTGTGAAAAATTGATGCCACCTCACGAAAACTTGAGGGGCTCCCAATGGGTGTGCCATTCATCGTTAAACAAAATTCATAAACATAAATTAATCATGTTTACTACGTTACATTTTTTAATTAACTATTTAATCTAAATTAATGAAATTTTAAAATTTAAAAACCTTTAAATATTTGAAAAATACAAATAAATATACCAAAAATATACCAAATATGCAGCTTCCCTGCATAAATGTTAAAATATGATGCATTTATAAATAAAGGTAAAATATGCACTTTTATGCACAATGAAAACAATATTATTGTATTCAGAAATTTGTGATTCGTGTAGAAAATCTTTCGGCACATTTGCACAACGAGAGAGAACAAATATGCAAATGCATGAACTTCCGTTCCCTGGTAATTGTTTAGAATGGCCTAATGTAGCCGTAATATGAAACATGGTAATACCTTTTAACAATAAGCGAAAGGCCCGAGGATTATTTCGTGGACAATATATTTTGATTATCCTTAACAAAAAAGTTGTCTAAATCGAATCAATCTAATATGTTATGGACAAAAGATTGAAAGACATTTTCTCGATTGATTTATCAATATGAACCCTAAACTAATGAAACCAGTAAGTGCATCAACTTAAATGTAAGCACAATGACCCGTTTAGACAGAATTTTTCAATACGACTCACATTGGAATCTCGCATATGTATAGGTTTCATAATGAAAAAAAAAATATGCGTTTTCTGTTACGCAAGAATAAATGTTTGATCAGAATCCAATATTTGTGGAAAATTCGTACATGCACGACGCTGAAACAAACTCATTTACTAATAATGACAAAAAACTGCATCACAAAATTTTCACTGTGTCACGGATGAATGTAGAGTGAAGCTTAGTTTTACAGCATTTGTTTTTGAGTGTAAATAGTGTTTGAAATATATCTTAGAGGCTCCATTCCGTAAGTGGAATTGCTGTCCCTCCATGTTTGGTCCGCAATGCATTACAAAAATCTAGTGATTTCTCAAACGATGTAACATATAGCCTACATTTAATACTTCTTGTTTTCAAAGAGAAGAAAACGATATCCATTTTTAGGAAAGCAAGAAGGAAAATATATTTCCTTTACAATAACTATGGAAGATTCAACGGTTAAATGCCCAACCTAGTATAAACCTCGTTCAACCATTTATGTTAATACATATTATTCTAATGTTGAAATATAAATTAAAGAAATTTCAGAATAATATGAAATAAATAGTCCGTATTTAATTACGGGTTCTTCGTATCAATCGTCTCTCATGTTCGGGAAATTCATAAATTGTTTGAGAGGTGAAGAAATGTAAATACCGGTATTATAGGCCTATATACTATTATTTACATACTCTTATCAAAAGGTTCTATATTTTCAATTTGGGAAAGCTTTAGCTTTCTCAACAAATTATCTCCACAACTTTCTGTCTACTACATATTTTAATCATTTTCTTTATTTTCATTGATTTGATATAATTTAGGCCTATAATATCATCTTCGCATCTGTTTTAGGTCGTCTTACGGATTTAAAATTTAATCGCTTCCAATATAAATAATGTTTTTAAACCATTTTATCATCATTTATTTTGTGTAGCCTACATGCTTATATAGCTTAGTCCTTGTGATTTATTATTAAAAATAAAACTATAGGCCCTAATTAATACTAAGATTATTTACTTATTCGCCCTTTCTGATTTTGTATGTGTCATCTTCCTTTTTATTGCTCCATAAATTCTTCTTAGTACTTTCCTTTTAAGTTTCTGTTTCTCTGTCTTATATATATATATATATATATATATATATATATATATATATTCTTTGGCATCGCCTGCAAAATTCGTCGGCAATTAAATTAGTTCAAATACACGACGAATCTCGCTAGTCATGAATTCTGATTTAGAGAAAACACGTGCATTCAATAACAAGGAGAGTGATTACAACGACGATTTGCGCTGGCGATATTCGTCGAACATAAACCATAGCTTTAAGGTCGAGACACGGGCCAGAACTTCTCGAGTGAAGCGAGATAAGAATTTGAAGAGCTCGACCACTAAGGTCGAGACGAGAGAGTACTTGCATGTACGAAGGTAAGATCAAAACTCAACGTTTGACACGAATGAACCGTTAAGAAAAACAACCATATTACGTCGCAACGGTCGATTCATAAAACATTAAACACAATATTTATAGAATTATATTAATATTAAAAACATACAAGTTTTCAAAGGCAGAAAACCTAATTGCATTATGTTATAGTGTGAATACAAATACAGACGTTACAAAAATAAAGTATAGAAAACAAATTGCGCCATTTGTTGAAAGATTATAACATCCGCACTTAGACTCAAAACTAATACCGGTACGCCAGCGAACAACATGAAATCCTACATCGATATATAGATATATAGATATTTTAGCTCGCATATCACATGATGAATTATAATTATCATAAGTAATGCCACGAGTTATTTCCAATTTATCTAGAGGATTTGGAAATCAAGAGTAGCATTTGTTTGGACTATTTAACGAATAAAATTGTTTATTCACATATCATTATTTAAATATAGTTATTTTAAAACTATTTATATATCTAATGTAAACGGCGATGTTTGAAAACAAATGAGAAATGCATGGTTTAATTTCATTTGTTCAAAACTGCAACTTGATTATACTATTTATTTTCAAATAGGATCGCAATATTGTAAGAATGCACCCTAGTGGAGAAAAAATTAAACACATCAAACTGTATATTATAACCAACATTATAAGTTATTAATTTTAGTAAACAACTCAGTAAAATCATTATTTAAAAACACAATTATTAAATGTGTAGTTCTAAGGAATCTGTTCAATATTTTCTATATTCAATGTATTTGTTGGTGACAGTCACTGCAAAATATTGCTCTAACATGTTCGGAACGTTAAAAAGATGGTACTTTCTTTATCACAAAATCAGTACGCGGTAAAGAGAATTCGATAAAGAGCGAGGTGAAACACGACTGTTGTTTTGATTGTGAAGCCTTTGTTAAAAACACCATTAGGAAAGCCTAGGGGTAGTGAGAGGATAATATCCGGATGGATCTTCATTGAATCCGTCCTTTAATCCAATGGCTTTACTGCTCTTCCAAATATTCCTCCTCCATACTTCCGTATTCCTAGAAACCTTACTTTAATTCCTTAATTTCTTAGAAGTATAATGGCGTTTGCATGTACTGTGTCCTCACATCTTACTCTCGGTCGTCCTTCCTCAAAAGTGCATCTATAAGACTTTTTTGAGTCATTGCTGTTCATAAATTCTTACCATGTGACTACAGACTTTTCAATACAATAATATTCGAGTTCCTCTATATAGTTGCCTCAATTATTACTATTAATTATTATTATTTATATATTGTTACAATTGCCGTTGTTTCTCTATTCCCAATTTTCATTTATTTCCGTCAAAGCAGTAATTTTCCTACAATCCCCTTCATTTCTTGGCTTCCTGGGTATCATCATTTCAACTGTGCTTCGGTCGTTCCAATCTCTTTCTCCCCGGTTGTATCCATTCTAAGGCCTTCTTTAATCATCTTGTGTTGCCCTTCCTAATTGTGTGTCCATATCACTTTAGTTTTCAATTCTTAATTTCTTATAATTCTCCAATTTCATTGATCGTTATTTAAACCGCATATTTTCTGAAGTATTTTTCTTTCGAAAACATCTGTTAATTTAATGGCAATTTGGGAACGAGTCAACGTTTCATTTCCATATATGTATGTAGTATTACTGTTTTACATGCAATAATTTGGGATTTGATATCGGAGATATGAACTCAAATGTTATTTGAGGATAAGAACCAATGGAAGTTCTAATTGAATCCGAAATTGAACCTACATGTTCAATATGGCATAAAGCTACTGTACTTTATTTGTACTTGTGCTGTATTTTCTAGTTTAAACCTATACTTCATTCACTATTCGAGAATTAGTATATGGCAAATAGTGACGAGATATTTATCACTGCAGTTTTTTTTCCTAATTTTAGCAGCAATGCGCCCAAATATCCCCTCCCCCATCAACAACGTACGGTGTTGACCTTTCTCCAGTCCGTGACAGAACACCGGTTCACTTGAACATCTCGCTGCGGCTTAACGAGCATTTCACCAGGTACAAAAACATCAGCTGACATTTCAACAGATCACGTAATATCCATCAATCACTATTAATAGGGTAGTAGTATGCCAACTCTCCTAGCTGTGCTCATATTCAATTACCAATTATTATTAAATATCAAACCTTTCTAAAATCATTATCGAATTTTATAATTTACCTTCGGCAAATTTCTTCACAATTATTACGCGAGCTAATGTTATAGTCATCGCTGATGTGTTGAAAGTAAAAACACTGGCAAAATTGTTACAATAATTGAAATAATTGTAAATAGTTCCTAAATTATTATCGTGAATGGCCGAAAGAAGGGTTCAATCAAAATAACAAGCTGACCAGCACTCTATCTCAAGAGTTTTGCAAAAGAGCTAATGGAATGACATAAAAACGTATAAAAAACACTTTCACGGGCACCTGTACATTTTTCACTTTAAGGATGAAGTAAATAACAATGTATCTGTACGTCATGATCTGATTGGATATTAGTAGAGAAAGTCTAAATATGAAGACATTATTGCAGAATATGAGAAAGAGGTTACCAATATTAAAAAAGAAACACAATTTGTGGAAAAACACGATGTGCGCTTCTTTTCATTGTCTGTATTAAATATACCTGGAAGGAAGTAATGAGGATTCGAATAAGAGATAATTCATTAATTCTTTATTTACATTATAATTATAAACTTACTTAACTCTATAGTCTAGTAAACATGTTTAATGAAAGATAGTTAATTACCTTTGAGGGATTTAGACAAAAAATCGTTTATCGGTTAAATACCAATCATTGTCATTAGAAATTAGACCCTAATTGAAAATAACATAGTAAAGTGATCCCACAACAGGCCCGGAGGCCCTTGGGGTAGTAGGAGGTTAAGGCTCCCACTTTTTCAAGACAATCGGCACTTTATGTCAGCCCTGCGTGACGGCCGCCTTTACCCCCAGAACAAGCGTCTGGTACTCATTTCCGTTAGAGGCTGAGTCGACCGCAGGGCCATAGTGCCGCCAGAGGGTTTGGGCCAGTTTAAAAATCCTGACCCCAAGGGGACTGGAACCCTCGACCCTCCGGCTTGTAGCTCAGTGCCTTAACCACTACGCTACGGCGTGCCCCTGCGGCTGACATCAAGTGCCGATTGTCTAGAAAAAGTGGGAGCCTTAAACTCCTACTACCCCAAGGGCCTCCCGAGGCCTGTTGTGGGATTACTTTACTTTTACTTTAAGAAAATTTCTGAATTAGGCCTAAAAAGAAACGAACGAGCAGGCGAATGGAGAAAACACATGCCAGTGAGGTATATGACCTTGATGGGGAACAAGAGGTAATGAAAACAGTTAAGTCTCGTAAGGCTACGATTGATTGACATGTGACACGAATGGGAAATAACAAGGGGAGCGGAACATCCTTGTAGCACAACCAGAGGCAAAGAGCCCAGTAGTCAGACCGAAAATGACGTCATCATCATCTTCAAGGTATGGGCATATTGGCCCGTTCCGCTCCCCGCTGCACAGTGTGCTACATGTCGTCATTCCAACGTCGTACAAGTATAAAATTAACTGTGATTTGAGGAAAGTGAACTACACGGGGATGATTCGAAAACATTACGTCGCTTAAGAATCAATACCGCGTAACTGAAAAGCCATATAACAACCACGAAAGTAATTAAAAAGCGTTGACAATTTGTTTTGAGTTATAAAATAACACAAGTGCGTAATACGCCCTATGTAAGTGAAAATAAACAATCATGGCTGTGTTTATTACTTCCCGTCACTTAACGCGGTATTTAAACACTGCTGTTCTCTATATATTGTTGGTTGCGCGGTATTATAAGTAATATAAATTTAGTAACTTGAGAGCTTATGATAATCTCTCTACTCACAAATATTATGTGCGTAATTTTTTAATGAAAAATGTGACAATCTTATAATTTTAAATATTCTCGAACTGGAAGTCAAGTTCAAGGTCGATATTATATTGCTTGAGACAGCTGTAGTGTGTGTGTAGTCCTTTGTTTACTATTCTCCATTCTTCGACTATCAATTAAATCTCGACACTATGCAAAATAAATGTAATAATAATAATAATAATAATCGTTACTAATTATAATGTAGTAAAAATATTTAGTAAAAGCATAATAATAATAATAATAATTAATAATAATAATAATAATAATAATAATAATAATATAGTAAAATAAACTTTATTTGGTTACAGCTTATTTATATAAAATTTCTTGAAACATAATATGAATAAGACAAATAAGCCTGTAGTTTTCTTTATAGCAATATGACGTTCAATTAATAATGACAGAGATGAGCAGAGGAGAATTATTTATAAAATGTAAAATGTCTTGTAACAGTGTACGTTTTCAGCCATAATATTAGTGAAAGCTCTCTAAAATCAGAAAAAAATGGCATAATTAATAACACTAGTGTGGAATATTATCATAAAAATCATGACGTTCTTTTGGAATAACACTCTTTAATTGCTGCCGATGATTCCATTTCAATTCACTGATCCTCAATCTTTCGTTGTAAAGATTTGGAAAAAATATATTCCCAGAGAGTTTCTTAGGTCCGTTCCTTAATTCATAATGTTTGCAGGAACATCTTTCTGCAAACCAGAGTTTTTTTATCGCCAACTCTTAGGTTGCACATAAGTTTTCCCTTTCTTCTCGGCTCAAAACTTCTATTATAAGGTCTGTTTGTAGGAATGTAATCGATAAGATTATATATATATATATATATATATATACTGTGGTCTCGATGTAGTGTCGTGCTGCCTTGTCACGCAACTGGCCCGGTTTCGATCCCCGGTCGGGGAAGTTTTTCTGGGTGAGGTTTTTATCGGATTTTTCCACACCTGTAAGACAAATGTAAGGAAAACTTTAAGGCCCAAACGGTTCCCGAAATCATATGGCCATCATCATCATCCTTCACCGGTGTGGAAAGGAACGGGAAGCTACCACACCTACAATTCCCTAGTAATGCTGCAAAGTATAGCACGGAAATGCCATGATTGCAGTAAAAGACCTGCCCTCGGGCAGAATTACTATGGATGGATATATATATATATATATATATATATATATATACACATTTTTTCTATTGCCAAGTAATAGTATTCCAGAGTGCCTTGCCTGGAATATGTGTTGTCTTTTCTCATTAGAAATTAAATTGCAACTTCTCACTTGTGAATTTTTACACATTTGAGAAGTGCAGTGAATACTGTAAGTCACTGCTAAATATTTTGTCTAATTACCAGGGCTAAGATTTTCTTGTAAATAGACCTACATATTTGTTTTTACATTAGTTAAAGTTCTGTGTTTATGAAATGTGGTATTTGGAATGGTTTAAGACACATTGTTTCATAATTATCCATATTTCAGGGCACAGTACATATTTCAGAAAACATCACGTACATTTACATAAATTATGGTGTTATTTTAAATATATTCCATATTTTATGGCTTCCAATTTTTTTTTTCTGGTGATCGTTTTATAATTATTTTACGGTTATCTGTATTTCAAAGCTGTATATTTTACTTTATCGAATTTTGAAAAACAAGTATCGATTGGCCATATTCTTTTCTTAATTGTTGAGCTTCATTCCCTGTGACAGTAGAATTTCTTAAACCCGTCCATAATGTCTGGTCCCGGAAATTGGCGAATCACTGCATGTATTGTCTGTCCAACGGTTCTGTGCCCCCGTAAGATATGCGAACTAAAGCCTACTTCCTTTTCTGCCTTTGCAAATCATTTCTCTCCCTGCATTTCTTTCTCTCCCCCTCTCTCTCTCACTCTCTCTCAAGTGCACTGCCGTGTTGTCAACTCAATTCCAACCTTGCATTTCTCAATACTCAAGAGCCATGACACTGGGGATAGTTTGACGTAGTGGGAGGGGAGTGCGGTGAAATGGTGTGAGCATAGACATGTACTTTTCCAAGAACGTCGTCAGCGCCGTAGGGGCACAGATCCGTTGGTACGAGTATAGTTACAGAGTTAAAAGATTTTGGTTAAAATATATCTTCTATTCAGTAATTCACAAACTCAGCAATCGTGTTTGATTTTGTGTGTATCTTCAGTGTGGTTTGTATATTCTTTCTTCCTTTCTTTCATTCGGTATCTTGTACACCGCTGTGGCCTCGAAGTAACGTGCGGCCTTGTCACGCAGCGGGACCGGGTTCGATTCCTGGTCGGGACAGACTACTGGGTGACATTTTTTCGGGGTTTTACCTCACCTGTAAGACAAATGCCAAGGATTTTAGGGCCCAACGGTCCCCGAAAATCATCCGGCCATCATCATCATTCTTATCATTATCATCATCATCCTTCACCGGTGTGGAAAGAAAAACGGGAAGCTACCACACCTATAATTTCCTAGTAAAGCTGCATGGCATAGCATGAAAACGCTATGATTGCAGTGAAAGACCTGCCCTCGGGCAGAATTACTATGGATGGATGGATTCGGTATCTTAAATAAATTACCACCAGATCGTAAATGGTGGGCACGCCGTAGCATAGTTCGTTAAGGCAATACGCTACCAGCATGGAGGTCGAGAGTACGAGTCAAGGTGGGGTCAAGACTTTTAAACTGACTCAAACCTTCTGACTGTACCATGTCTCTAGGGTCGACTCAGCCTCTATCTGAAAAGAGTATCAGACGCTAGTTCTGGGGGTTAAGGCGGTTGTCACGTAGGGCTGATAACCCGGTTGATATCAAGTGCTGATTCCCTAAAAAAATAGGATCCTTAACCTCCTACTACCCCAAGGGCCACCTAAGGCCTTTAGTGGAATCGCTTCACCTTTAGATCGTAAATCCTCGCCGTTATTAGCAATATTTGTACAGTTTGTATAAAAAGTTTTAGACCATATTTTACACCTTGTTTTGAGATTCTTTAGTCCAAATGTATATACATAATTAGCCGTTTTCCATTACATACAAATCCTATTCCTGCTTATTACAGTAGATTTCTGGCGACAAACGCCGTTTACTTATTAAAGATTTCCAACCATGGTTTTGAAAACACGGACAGAAATAATGCAGAACTTATGTAAAATGACAATCGTTTCCTATTCTCTGAAACGTCTAATTTTGGAACACTTAAAGCAATATTACGAACAACAGGTTAGGATCTTTGAATTTGCTGGAGGCAAAACAAGTGACTGGCGCCTTCTGCTTTGTTCAACAAGTAATATTATTCTCTCTCTCTCTCTCTATCTCTCTCTCTCTCTCTCTCTCTCTCTCCTCTCTCCTCCTCTCTCTCTCTCTCAATGCCTAGTTACAGAGTATAATTCTCTGGCCATGTTTTCCAATAATATCAAACAACTATGGAAATTAATGTTACTTCCCATTATTTGTTAAGAATAACCACATGGAGCATTTATTTCAACATCCATTCAATGTTAATTACTTCAAATTAAATACTAATTAAAGCAGCCGACGAGATAGTTAAACGATTATCAATTGTAATGGTGGTGACCGAGAGTTCCGGGTTTGGTTTCCGCGACTTCCCATTTCATTGATCTCTTTTAGAATCTGGATCACGAAGTGCTCATGGGAATAATTTGCGGAGCAAGAAAAAACGTGATTGCATTGAAAACTGAACTTCAAGTATATATAATTATGTGACCAAAGTTCCAAGCTGAAAACGTTATTGAAAACTTTTAACTTTCTATAATGTTCCCGCTTGTTAATCATGTCACAGGGAAGAGTTTCTCTGAGGTCGACATTTTAAAACGATATAGTAGAACTTTCTTAATCATTAAAATATCGAATTTCATTATTAAGTAGATAGTATGTATTGTACCTGTTCAACAACGACAAAGTAATCCGAAGAGTAAAAGGAAGAAAAAAAAAACTGGCAAAATTCCTGAGTTAATATATTTTATAAATTCTTATAAATAATGGAATATTGTATTGTTTTAGTGCAGTTACAGCTTATTGAGCAAGCGCTACTCGTCCTTTGACTGGAGTGTAACTTACAGTTACTGCATTACAGGCATATTAAAGAAATACTTCCGTGATATTTCAAACAGTGGGTCTTTAAGAAGATGAATTACATAATGTGGAAGAGATTTTGCAGGTTTTCTTGGCAGTTTTCGAATCGATGCAGGCTCAAAAATAAACATCACTTACTTTCACTATTTCAAGTCACTGCAATAGTATTTTCATTTATGGCATTCTAGAAATTATAAGCTGTTTTTGGAATGTAAATTCGTTAGTGCTTTCTGTCCCTTTCTTATTATAACTCAACAAGAAGTTGTTTCTTCACATCAGTTACTTATTTGACATTTATTACTTATTAGCTAATATCCGGTATGCGCTGTTACGCCTAAATTAATTAAATATGTTTTTATTTTCAGTTGAATAAGTTAAAAGAAAAATAATTCAAAATTTATATCGCAATTCTTCTTAGATACCGCGGGCGTCTGAAAATAAAATAGATATAAGTAGAGTTTATTGACGTTTTAACTTAATGCGAGCGGATATACTTTTTTTTTTTAGTTTTTCCTTTGCTAGATTCAATTTTTATTTTTGGATTTTAGTAAACCCCCACTTCTGATGGTCAAATCTTGATGACTTTGGATAATATGCATTTCGGTTTATTTTAACACCATACACTTAGTTTCGTTGTGAAACATCGAAAATTGCGACCCGTAGAATTTTTTTAAATATTTTGTTTCTGGTGAATTCCTGCACCTAATGGCTTTAGAGCATAACATATAGCGGCTAAATACTCGCTGTACCTGAAAACCTGCATGTACAATTTTTCATGATAATCGGTTTGAGCGGTTTAGAAGTCTGTAAAAACAAACAAAGAAACAATATTCTGTTATTTCGATGTGTTCCAAACACGCCATTCTTGGTTTAATAATACAACATTTTATGCAATAAATTGTGTACGTTATTGTTTAAAGAAAGATATGTGTTTTAAGCGTAAAAAATTGAGATTTCAAAATTCAAGGTGGCCTATTTATTAAATTATAACATTTCAATAATTAATATTAATTATTCTATGTATTTTAAACCAAAATGCAATAAGCGAAAATTACCAGTTAAAATGTAATTTTGGCTAGGTTTTCAAGTTTTGGTTCACTGTGAACTAATACAAAACGAAATCCCTAAATATTATCACAATGAAATTGCTCGTAATGGAGTCTTGAAAAGATATTTGGATTATTTCAAGATAAAATAGTCAACAATTAAAGTAATATATCGTAAATATGTTTTAAAAAATACGTAGATTACAGATATGAATGTGTAGTCAGCCTTTGCATTATTATTTTGTAATAAATTAATGTTTTGTGAATAGATCACCCTATTGCATGATGTGGTAGAATGCGATCAAATTTACCCCAATATTCTTTTTCGATAGGAGTGATTGGAAAATATCACCTCAAGATAGGTTTGTATCGAGAGATTACGTCCGTGAGGCAATGAACTTCCGTGTCTATAGTGCAAGTGAGTGAGTAGTAGTGAGGAGTTGTTAATTTATTTAATGAACGTCCTTCATTTGCAGGCGACTGATTATGTTGAAACTTCACACTATGATATTCTGCATCGTGGGGACTTTAAGGCATTGCTGAGTTATCTTGTTTCTGTATGGGTTCGTCCAGACCATCTCTACTTTTATTTTAATTTCATGATTACAAATGCCATACTACTGAAAATACACCCACGATTGAGCTCGCAAGACTGACAAAATAGTACAAACTTATTAAAGTAGTATTTCATAGTTACAACACTAAAAAATCTCAGCTTTTCGAAGCATTTATAAAGAAAAATGTAACTTGAATAAAAATATCATGAATAACTGAAAGGAAAAAATAATTATATTAAAATGAGAAAAAATATTTACGAGCACATTCTATTATTATTATTACTACTATTATTATTATTATTATTATTATTATTATTATTATTATTACTGTTAATATCATCGTCATCATCATCATCACGGATTAGACCTACAGATCTGTTCCGATCTCATGTTAGAATTGGTCCCTCCATCTTTTACTGGATCCTGCATCCTAGTGGTTTGCAATGAAGACTCTGTTCCGGAATTCTATTGTTATCCTTCCTATTGATGTGGTCCATCCATTCATCTCTGTATTGTGCAATTCTATTTAATAATTTTCATGTATTTAGTTTTGTTGGTATATTTTCATCTCGTTTTCGATGTGTTATTTTATAGCCAGCCACATTCCTCAACAAACTCATTTCTGACGTTTCTATTATTCGTTCCTGGTTCTTGGTTAAGACCCAATGATATTATGATTATTACAGTTATTCATCAGGCCATCATCATCTTCATCCTTATAATTATCATCATCCTTCACCGGTGTGGAAAGCTACGGGAAGCTACCACACCTATAATTCCCTAGTAAATCTGCAAAGCATACCGTGAAAATGTTATGATTGCAGTTTAAGACCTGCCCTCGGGCAGAATTATTATGGATTATTATTATTATTATTATTATTATTATTATTATGAAAATAATACAAAACTCTCAGGCTGGTATGAGGCAGTGCAGATGAAGCTTTTGTTGGAAACCGGAGTTAACGCTACAAGTAGACAGATAACGAATGTGGGGGAATGGGGTGAATTAATGAATGACTGAAAAATATTACAATAGGGATGTCTCGACAACTTGTATCCGTGCGACCACAGGTTTCGATAGTGCCAATGAGTTTATCGTCGTCATTATAACGATCAATGTTCGCGTATTCATGTAACATCGTTGTTGACGGTATAAAGAGCTTTGGCTTCAATTCACATCTCGAACAAGGTCAGCTCATTTTCGAGAGAACAATTGCTTTTATGAATGTTAGAGAAGTCCAGTTGAGAGAAGTGATGCTAGAGTGGAGGATTGTTTCAGGCTAACCACATGCCTTTTCTGTACTGTCATCTGCTATGCTGCGACAGCAAACATTTCAGTTATCTTGTATAAACTCCAAGCGCGACAGGCCTAGAAGGCCTTTGGCCTACAAGCCGGCTGCTGGCATCACATCCATAGGTGTTAATGAAATATGTAGATGATCATCGAACCAATGTAGGGGTGACATGTGGTCAGCATGTCGGGTCCCCCAGCCGTTATAACTGGCCTTCTCAACCTGGAGTAGCTACTTATTGTAGCTACCCAAATGTCTCACGATGATGAGCGGGCATACAGGCCGAAATTCCATGAGAAAATTTCTTCCCCAAGTGGACTCGAACCAGCGCAAGTCCCGTAGCTCTGCGCCTTAACCTCTCGGCTACGGCGCGGGACAGTTATCCTTGTAAGTTATAACCAGAAATATTGTTATTAATAACATTCGAGATGGAAGATGATGAAAAGCTGAAGATTCTACAAGAAGAAATTCACAAAAATAATAAATTTAAATATTTGGAATCATATTTTAGAAGCTGATAGAAAAAGCTCAACCGAAGTCTAAAAAATAATAAGTAAAGTTCCAAAATAACTGGTATGCTGAATTCAGATTTTGGAGCAAGAATGTTGAAATTAACACAAAAGAAAAAAAATAATTAGTTCAAAGTGTAATGTTATTTTGAGCTGAAACATTGAGACTAGATAGGCAACATGCAGTAAATTGTTGGCTATAGAAATGGATTATTAGCGTAGAGCGAGAAGAAAATCAAGAATGAATAAAATTACAAACTAAAGAATTAGAAAGATGATGAATGCGGATAAGAATATTCTTGAAATAATTTAGGAACAAAACTTGAGATGGTTTGGACACGTTAAAAGAATAGGAGAAAGCAGAATACCGAAAATTATTTCGGAAGGCAGAAAGGAGAAGAGGAAAACCACAGGAAAAACGGATGGATGGGATGAGGAGAAGTATGAATAGAATGGAATTGACGGAAGAAGAGAGGAATTTTTGGAAGAATAATATTACTTTTGGTTCAAGGAAAAACTACTCTAGTATAGAAGAATTCCTTGTAACAATTATTTTCATTATTATTATTATTATTATTATTATTATTATTATTATTATTATTATTTTCATTATTATTATTATCGTTAACATACAAAATAGTATCAATTCGGTTAAGTGTAATAAAAATATACAACTTCCATTATATACATACAATTATTTTGTTTTCATAAATAACCAAACTCTGAAATGCATTTTGTAAAAAGTGCCTATTACCTACTGTTTAAGCTTACTTTAATTGCATGGTAAGAGAAGCCGTTTGTATCTATTCTTGCATCTGGCACCCAACACAAGCTGTCTGTCCGTCAGTCTGTCCTTTAAGAATGGTATCCTCCCCCATACCTCTCTGTCGTGGCGTTATTTTTAAATTTCTCATTTAATTTGTAAGACCTCGTGTTGCATTCGTCTGCCCATGTGTCTACTTGGCTCTTGTCCCTAAACCGCATCTTCATTCACGCATATTCTTTATGTTTAATTTAATGTTTAACATGTTAATAAAATCAAAGTAGCAATGGAAATATTGAAATCTCTAGTTTTTACACAAATAACAAATTAATGTTGTAAGTCTAGACATTCAATTTTTAACCTCTAAAAATGTGGACTTTAGCATCAGCAAAATTAACTCATTGACACTATCAAATCCGGAGGTTAATGACCGCACGGACATAAGCTCTCCATATATCCCCATACTTAGCTAATATTTACCAATCATTCCTGTATAATTCTTGTCCCTCAATACATGGTTGATGCTGTTCTTCCTTAACATTCGGCTAATGGTCGCTTTCCCTCTGTTCCACGACCTGTTCTGTACCCACGACTTTCTTTAATTCTCCATTCGTGAAATATATCATCGCAATCTGCGATACTTAACTGCTCCTGTTACATCTGATTTCCCATAATGTTCACGTAGCTAAATGTTGCTATTTTTTTATTCACCTGTATGTTCATTCCTCTAGTCCTTTACTCATATATACTCAACAATCTTCTTTCCTCTCACAAAGTATGAGAACATGTTTCGCATCCATATAGTGTAACTGGAATAATCACAGTTTTATATAATTTTAGTTTAAGATTTTTTCCAGAGCAGTTGGGATGACTAGAGTTCCTGAAATGCATAATAGCGTTTCCAGAGTTCAGCCTACGTTTAATTTCCTTTAGCATATCATTTCTTTTAATAAGGTCTAATTAATGTTTCTAGTTATTTTAAATTTGAAATTACATATATATTATCATAAATAATAATTATAATTAAATAGAGTAAATATTTTTGTTTACCAAACACTTTTTTCCAAGTCGTTTGTTTCTATTAATGTGTTACACACTTTATATACATTCAATTCATCTTCCTCCATCCACGTAATACTTTTTCCTACCAGATGTCTCCTCGAGGAGATATACTAACCACATACCACTCGCTGACATCTATATGGAAATAAGCGTAACACAATCAGTCTGCTCACTGGAGTTCACATGTCCCGAGTGGGACGAACGGGGAATCAATGAATCATAGAAGAATGTAAAACTAGAGTGTTGGTGAAAGGGTAATAATCCTGAATGAAGAAGAAAATCGAGAACCAGGATTTCGGGATTGACTGTACAGATGATTTATTAATCAGGAGATAGAGCACTTCAGCTTGTTTGTTAGAATTTGTACTATGAGATCATGGGCAGTCCCTTGTTACTTTCGGGCTGACTGATCTCTACTGCATACTAAGTAAACCTTTAAAGGAAATGGTGTCCAAGTGAATCCTCCAATTTTAATATAAGTGCGAGATGCGTTCGTTAAAAAAAGTTAAGATATTACTACTGAATTTTCTGTTTTCTGGGGAAGTACAAAATTTCGAATATCTTAGGTGATTAACATAAGTAATGCCACGAGTGATTTCCAAATTATCGATAAATTCACGACTTACCAAGTGAGGAGTGAATTTATGCAGAGAATTTGGAAACAAAGCGTGTCATTTGTTAGGATTATTTAACGAATAAAATTATGCTGTTTACTCACAAATCATTATTTAACTATAGTTATTTTAAAATATTTATTTATTTAATGTAAACGGCGATGTTTCAAAACAAATGAGAAACGATTGTTACGCATATTCATCACTGCAACCAGATCATATTATTTATTGCCAAAGGATCGCAATATTGTAAGAATGCAACCTAGTCGAGGAATTTATAACCAACATTATAGGTATTAATTAATTTCTGATGTCCTATGATATAAGTATGTCAATTATATTTTTCTGCAAAGTTATTTCCTGGGAAATAATTCGTTTAAGAAAGTGCAAACACATGTTAATTTTTTTGTGGTATAATCAATTGCTACAAATGTATTTATGTAATCTCCCGCAAGCACTATCAGCCTGACATTCGTACACTATATATACAATCTGGTAGCAGTATTTCTTGAGTCAGTCACTGCAAAATAATGCTATGATCTATTCAGAATGTTAATAAATGATAGTTTAAAAACTAAAACAACACGCTTTATTATAAAACCGAACTAAAAAATGAAAAATAATTTTAATTTCCAGCACGCTTGGGATAAAAGTAAAGTGGTCAACAAAAAAAAATCATCTCCAACACATATAGAATAAAACTAGAGTTATCAACAAAAAGAAAATAATTTTACAATCAAAAGCGTGGGGTGCTCTATATCAATTAATATATAGTATTTGATAATAAACAGATATTGGTAAAAGTAAAGTCTCTAAGAAGAAAATGTAAAAATCATAAAAAGCACCCCACGCGTATGATGGTAAAATTATTTTCAATTTGTGTAGATAACTCTTAGTTTTATTCTATATGTGTTGGTGATGATTTTTTTGTTGACCACTTCAATTTTATCCCAAGCGTGTTGGAAATTAAAATTATTTTTCATTTTTAGTTCGGTTTTCTAATAAAACGTGTTTTAGTTTTTTAAAACTATTACTTATTATTTTTTTTTTTAGTTTTAACATTTTACATTTTAACATAAAAATGTAAATATCTTTAAATTCGATACTATTGTAGTATGAGATAAAAGTAATACTCTTCTTAAAAAAATCCTCCCAGCCGGATTTGAACCAGCGACCTATGGATTACTGAAGTTGTATACCACTAGAATTCTCTACCATCTGAGCTCTTACAACGATTGACTAAAATGTCGACAAGTCCGCAACCTATTATACCAGTTTTAATTTTTTTTTTACTTTCTGATGATTCTGGCCAGGATTCTAGAAACAAAATGTAACATTATTGTATTATCACGGGTCCTGTACAAGTATACAAAGTTTCAAGTCGATCTAATGTTTCTAAGTGGGTGAAAATCGTGTTCAAAGATTCCGTTACATAGATACAAAGACACTTTTTGATTTTCTCATGATTCTGGCCAGGATTTTAGAAAAAAATGAAAGTATTGTATTGTCACGGGTTCTTTACAAGTATACAAAGTTTTAAAGTAGATCCAATGATTTTAAGTGGGTGAAAATTGCGTTGAAAAATTCCGTTACATAGATAGATAGATAGACAGACACAGGTCAAGCTAATATAAAGCGTGCAAAAAGGAAGAGCTTTCTTTAATATAATAAACTCATTTGATAAATTCGAGTTGAAACACGACTGTGATTGGTTGTAATTAAAAAATCATTGAAATGTCATTAGTCATTGAATCCCATTTGGTGTATTAGTTAAATAGCCTGATACATAGCCTACAACGCTGAACTGGTATGAACTATGTAAATTTAATTGTGAGGAAAAACAAAACAAAAAAATTCCACAACAAAAACAAAAAATATGTAGTAATGGGTAAAATATTAATTTAATCTATCTATAATGCCGTAGCCCATTGTTGAGCCATAGCCTCTCCATTGGAAGGTGTTACTAGACCAAGTTAAATTTTTAGTTACCTTATTTGCTCAGATATATCATGGATGGCATGCTGTCAACGCACTGATCCAATGAGACATCTAACAGGCAACTATTACTAAGGACGTTGAAGTCGGTAAATTTTGCTTAGAGGCCTCTTTATTCAGGCTTAAAGACCTTTTACAAACCTGAAAATCTTCAGACTCGGGACCCACGGTTTGAAGTCTCTCCCGGAGGACTTGCTACTTGGTTTTTTCCATTCTAAAAAAAATTAATAGACCCCGGCAGTGTTTGAACCGGCGATCCTCGGTACCAGAGACAAGGAGCATAACCACTAGTTAACCACGCTTTAAGCACAGTTAAATTCTCCTTGTGATATTAATTCTTATAAAACGTAAGATATACTAACATAATTGGTTTTTGTGTGCTTTAGGGAAATAATAGACATAAAACCCTATGTTCAGTTATTTTAAAAAATGAAGGAAGTGTGTATCTGCAAATTAGAGAACACCTGTAAATGGTTTACGTGTGTCGTGTAATTGGAGGCAAGGTGTCTAAGACAGACCAAGTTTGATCCCGGACAGCACAGGTTAAAGTTTTTCTTAATAATGTTGTTCTGATTTTTTTCTTTTTAGTATTAGCAGCGTTGACTACAATTTCTCAAATTAAAACTAGCTGTTAAATGAAGTATTTATTCAAATGTAGTATATTTCTTATTCTGGGAGTTTGTACAAAACTCCTACTTAGAAACTGATTATTTTAACTACTTTTTTTTAATGTATGTCGAGAGATAAATTAAGTTTCGGACATTACCAAATTCACAATAATAGCACTGTTTTGAGGAATTGTTTTAAAACTTTCTGAACATAAAATGTATAATTTTATATGTGAAATTGATGCAGAAGAGGAGTTACAACATTATGGATAAAAAAAAGATTTTTTGAAGTGGGATTGCAACACCTGGTTCTACGCAGGCCATATATGTAATTTAAGTTAAGAGAGCTTCTGAGGTTTTTTTTTTTCGATTTTGGAATAATGTTTCATGGTAGATGTCATGTGAAGGTGGTAATAGACCTGCGGCATACCTAATATTTCAAACGAAATATATATATATATATACATACACGCTTTTTTTATTTGAACAAGTTCTTGCAACCGGCGTTTTACCCTGTGGGTATATCGCAGTTTATAGGATATTAGTTTACAAAAGCTATTTGTCAGATATGGAATAAAAATAAATAAATATCCTCAACTCGTGTCCAACTCAGGTTCGCGTCGAGGAATGAGGTGAGATGAAGCCCCTATAATTATACAGGTCTAAGAACAATGGTGCCGGCCGACCACTCCTGACGCACCGTACAGGGGCGGATGGACGAAATGAAAGTAATGCAACGAAATGGATGAAATGAGTATGGAGAAATGGTGGAATGAAATTTGTGGCAGGGGAAAACGGGAGAAACCACGAGAAAAACCTGCCCAAACTATGTTTCGTCCACCACGAAATCCACATGGAGTGACCAAGACTCGATCTCGGGGCTCCAGAGGTGAGAGGCGAGCATCTAACCGCTTGCGCCACGGAGACGCCAGATATGGAATATCGGTCCTTTATTCTACAGTGTTGGAGTTGTTGCTTTGTAGTTATTCACTTTAGTCCGTTAATTTATAGTGTTTATTCCAGTGTCTTGGATATTTTATTTATGTGGCATTTTGATAACTTTTATTAGCACTATGTTTGGGTTCTTGATGTGCTCTGATATTTTTTTTCTTGTAGCTTGCAGTGAAGTAAAAGATTAAAACCGACAATAATGATTAAACATATTTATAAGTTCTGTAATGTGTCATCACGATATCCATGTGAATGTAGAAATGGAATTCACTGAAAGATGAAACTAATTGGCCGGAAGTTATTTTAATCGTAATGTTTTGGTGTCGTATTTGAAGCTTTCACCACAGTAAAACTGATATCTTGGAACTGTATATACAGATAACATCGCAGTAAGTGAAATACAATATCTCCTGCATCACATGTTCCAAAGTACAAAAGAAAAATGAGTATTGCTACGAAACTTTGAACATAACGAGATCTATGATTGTGCTGTATCTATTAAAAAAACTCCAAGCGCGACAGGCGAAGGCCCTTGTCTGACCATCCGGCTGCTTGCCTCACATCCACATGTGTTAATCACATACGTAGACGATCATCGTGTCAATGTAGAGGCGACATGTGATCAGCATGTCGGATCCCCCCAGCCGTTATAGCTGGTATTCTCAACCTGGAGTCGTTACTTATTGTAGCTACCCAAATGCCTCACGATGCTGGGTAGGCACCGGTCCCATACTGGCCGAAACACCATGAGAAAAATTTATTCCCCCATGGAGACTCGAACCAGCGCAAGTCCCGTAGCTCTGCGCCTAGGCTTCTTGCCTTAACCACTCGGCTACGGTGCGAGACGCTGTATCTATTTTTACTTCATTATTCACTATTAGTATGCAGTCGTACTATAAATTAGTAGTAAAGGCGGGAAAACTCTGTCTTGCTCCCGCTCGCTCTCGTAAGCAAGAGCGGCAGTGTTATTTAACATCTCGGGCATTAGCATAGAAATTCAAATCCGGGCTTCAAAGGGGTGACAAATTTTCCTCAGAAGACTTACTTTAGGCTCGAGGTTATTTTATGTGTCTTAAATTTATGGAACGAAACACACGGCTTTACTTCCCTTCCCAAGGAAGTCATGCTCTAGTATTTTAAGCCCTTAAGAATCTAAACAGTTCGCAAGGATACTTACTCATGAACCCCGGAATTGGAGGCGAGCAGGGTAATTAGCTAATTACTACTCATCGGGACCGACGCATTTTTCTCGTGTATACATAGTAAAATGTCCTGAGTCGTAGTCGTGCGCGATGCTTGGTGTAGAGCTACAGGACTTGCGCTGGTTCGAGTACCCATGGGGGAATACATTTTCTCACGGAATCTCGGTCAGTATTGGACGGATGCCCACCTAGCATCGTAGGAATTTGGGTACCTGCAATAAGTAGCAGCTCGAGTTTGAAAAAGCCAGCTGAAACGGCTAGGGGACCCGACAAGCTGACATAGCCCTCTATGCCTGTCGCATCATGGAATTGTATGCATAGTTAAATACTCCTGCGCTGCAGCCAAGCGTGCCTTGGTGCAGAACTGCGGGATATATCCACATGGGGAAGAATTCTCACATTAAATTTCGGCCAGTATTGGAACAACGTCCACTCAGCATCATGTGGGAATTTGGAGGATAAAATAAGTAGCGGCTCCAAGTTGAGAAAACCAGCCGGGGACCCGACAAGCTGACCTCATGTCAGCCCTGTTGCTAACTCGATTATCGTCCACTTTGTAAATAGCACATGTAAATGTGAGGCCAGCAGCCGGCTGGTAGATCAAGGACGTTCTAGGCCTTTCGCATCATTGAGTATAGTAGTAAATACATAGTTAAATAATTAATTACAATTTAGCAACTTTTTTCAGACCACATGTCCGTCGGTTCAGTTTATTTTTTATTTATTTATTGATTTTTTGCTTTAATAATATTACACTAAATAAGCAATATACACTTCCAAAGCTAACGTGTGTTCAACTATAAGAAAAGCGAAACTACGTACATGAAGGGAAGATAACAGACAAAAATAATCTGATTTCAATCAATGACGGATACGTGGAGAATTGCATTTTCAAGTAGAAAATATGTACAAGAAAAATCTTGACATCAACACGCAGAAGTTGGTATAAGTAGCGACATCTGGCAACCCCGCTTACGACCACCAGCCTTAACATATTTTCCTTCATCATCACTACCATTATTTTTTTTCTTCTTTCTAAAGAAAGGTGCAGAGAGCCTTCCTTCCTTCTACTGTAGTTTTCTGACCCACACTCTGCTATTCAGCTCCATCCCACCTCTCTTTCTAACACACAAACCACTCAGTAACACTACACAGCAGTTCTTCCCAAACTTGTATTGATCATGGATCTCTTTGTATTTAAAAACGAATTCACATATCCTCAAATTAAGGTACTTTCATAATAAACCTCTATATTTGTATTGTGGAAAGCAGCGAGAAGCTACCACACCTACAATTCCCCAGTAAAGCTGCAAGCATAGCATGAAAATGCTATGATTGCAGTGAAGGACCTACCTTCTGGCAGAATTACTATGGATGGATGGATATTTGTATTGTGTTACATGGACAATAGACTTCTACACTTACCGGTATTTCTTCATAAAATCTGTATACGGCATATACTATATGCTATTTTATAGTTGGCGTCCAAGAAAAGCTACAGTTTAAATATTTTATTTAAAAAATAAGAGATACATAAGGATTCAAAATAAACGTTGGTGTGATAATAAATATTTTTGTTCTACTTCGGCGTAGTTTATTAACCTCTTGCCTTATAAGTACTTTTATGTGTCCCACGTCACCCGGGCCTTACCAGTGACATAACACACAGGAGAGGGATTTAAACTTTGAATCACACATATATATTTGTTTTGACTAGACAAGGGCATTGAGGGCCTCCCGGAATGAGTGATCAGCTGGATGCAAGGCCTCCTCCGACAGCACAACATTAAAATTAAACACACCATTTATTCACAAATTCATATTAAGCATGGCAAATATGTTAATGATGACTATATGAATGCCACATGATATTCCGGGACCGTTTGGGCCTTAAAGTTTCCTGAGAATTGACGTAGAAATTACGAAAAACCCCAAAATAAACCATGTCTTAGGACACTTTCCCCGACCGGGGATCGAACGCAGGCCCGCTGCGTACGAGGCAAAGACGCAACCCTGAGAAATGGACCTAATTATCTTCTTCTTCTTCCTTCCAAGTATTAGGCCAAGACCTGTTACGATCCTATAGAACATTTTCCCTCCAGCGTTTCATAGGACGGCCCAGAGATCTTCGTCCTCTTGGTATATAATTATAAACAGCTTTGGGGATCCGATTTGAACTCATTTTTTCAAGATGGTGTTTCCAATTTAGTTGGTACTGTTTAATATATTCCAAAATTGGCGTAGTCTTCAATTCTTTTAAGATATCGGTGTTCCTTTTCCGATGCCATCTGGTGTAACCCGCTGTTCTGCGCATGAATCTCATTTCACAAGCCATTATTATGATTTCATGTTGTCTTTTTAGTGTCCATGCTTCACTACCATACTGGTCTAGCCAAAGTGTTATATAAACGTAATCTGGTGTTTTTTTTTGTACAAGGGATGTTTTCATAATTTTATTAGTAATTCCCAAACTTTTATTATACCAAGTAATTTTTTCAGGGATATCCCAGATAGAGAGATAATATCCAAGATATTTAAATTAATTAGATCTCTCTAAAATTTTATTCTGGGCCTAATAAAATAATAAAAATAATAATAATAATAATAATAATAATAATAAACCCGCCGAAGCCTGTCCCAAACTATAATGAAAAACCTGCGTTCAGCCCGTCCAGCTGATAGTACCATGTATGTGCCCCTGTCTAGGGAAATACTCCTGCCTTGTAGGTAGACGTTGACTCGTCAAAGGCTAGGGGTACAAAACCTCGACAACACATAACCTGGCCCTCCAGGTTGGTTGTAGCGATGGACTAACTCCCTGTCTTACATACAAATCAGGCAATGCTTAAAGATCCAAAGAAATGAAAACCGGACAGATGAAATTACAACGACAAAGCAAGCAAAAAAAAAAAAAAAAAAAAAAGATTGGCAGCAGAGATGGATTTTTGGCGGAGGGCAGCAAGAAAATCAAGAAGGGAGAAAATTCGGAACCAGAAAATTAGAGAAATAATGAATGTTAAACACAACATTATAAAAGTAATAGATGAATGAAGATTGAAATGGTGTGGAAATCTAAATAGAATGTGAGTAATAAAATCCCAAGGAATACTGGAGGCAGAAGGAAGAGGGGGAAAGCCAGGGAACAGTGGATGGATGAAGTAAGAACAAACATGATCAGCAAAGACCTCAACGAAGAAGATTCTGAAGATAGAAATCTGTGGTGGAGCAAAATACATTCGGGCTGAAGGATAACTACTGTAATATAGGGAAAATACTCAGTAAAAAAAAACAATAATAAATAACAAAAAAGTCAGTATTAGTAAACAAGGGCACAAAGTCGTGAGGGGTCGATGGAATGTTTAGGTCGTAAAAGTCCTGAACCTGAGATCTTTCGGAAGAGAACTAATGTCGTGGGTTCCTTGTCGTAGATTTGCTATAAACCTGGATAAAGATCCCCGACCAAAATTTGCCGGCCCTTTCATGTCCACATTTGAATTACGACGCTAATGAGCTTAACTGTTAAAGAGCGATGTTAAAAAATAATAGCTGATAAAAATGTATGTAAACTGGTAGAGGTAATGTGGTTAAGATTTTATTTTCAGGCTGTAAAATATGATGTCTATACGAAAAATTGTTTATACACTAGAATAATCTCTCAAATTATACATGTATTAAATACTGCTGATATAAAGTATACCTACAATCAATGCAGTAGTTTTAAATACTGTAAAATTTTATTATAAATAATATAATATGTATAAAAACTCCTTTCAAAAAATGTTAAACTGAAAATATATAAAACTATTATTCTACCAGTTATATTATATGGGTGCGAAACATGGACTCTTACTTTAAGGGAGGAAAGGAGATTACAAGTATTTGAGAATAAAGTACTTAGGAAAATTTTTGGACCAAAGAGAGATGAACAAACAGGTGAATGGAGAAGACTACATAACAATGAACTACATGGTCTTTATAGGAAGCCAGATATATTAAGAACAGTCAAGTCTCGTAGACTGCGATGGGCAGGACATGTTGCACGTATGGGGAATGAAAGACTTGCATGGAAGCTTCTTGTAGGAAAGCCAGAGGGAAAACGCCAGTTGGTAGACCAAGAATGAGGTGGGAGAATAACATTAACTATGATTTGAGGGAAGTAGATTATACAGGGAATGATTGGAAAGCATTAGCTCAGGATAGGGATGTATGGAGAGCTTATGTCCGCGCGGTTATGAACCTACGGGTTCGATAGTGCCAGTGAGTAAGTAAGTAATAAATAATTTGACCTTTATCAAATAACTCATGACACTGAAGTAAATGTTACAATAAGAGCTCTCACACATACTGTCAACTTTTTTCTACAAAGAGACTATTCGACAAAGAGCTCTTGATTTCAACTGGTAGTAAAGTAAACCCTATACTCGATTCCGGTGTAATGCTAGGTCGACACACGAGATGAGACCTGTGATATTCAACGATACCGGCTGTCATTGCTTATGGCACAATAATAGAGGTAAAAGAAATTGAAACGAAGTGGACATGTGTTTTTTAGAAGTGATAAAATGAAGTATTTAGCAGAGGAAGGTGGAGAAAACCCCTAGAAAAAAGCCTGCGATTACTCCAATTCATCCACCATGAAACCATCGAGACGCCGGAATGATCGAGATGCGATCTCGGAACCAATGATGGGAAAGCGAGATGGTGAAAGAAGGTGAATAAGTTTTAAGACATAGCTTTACCTCTGTTCTGTAATAGTTTGTGTTTCTCACTATAAACAGGGTGCTTCATAATTCGATTCTCGGGCATACCATAGACAATTTAAATTATTTTAAAGTCTGGAACCGGGTCCAATCAAGTTCATTAGAACAACCAAGTACTTATGTAATAAGTGTACTATTGAAATCCGGTTAAGTAAATTGAAAATAATCTTCATTTTTTCCAGTAATTGGTTTCATATGGAAACGTTTTTAAATAAACAATGTTCTTCTTTTCAAGTGCAGGTTTAAAATATGTTGTAAGTAATTTATAGCTTAGGAGTGAAAATTGGAAGCGAATGGTGCATATGATTTGATCGTAACCGCCTCCAAAAGCTCGTTTTATCAGTTCAACAACCTGTGAAGAGGATTCTCATTCCTGAAAGCCACAGTACGTAATATTCACAGTTGTACATTCACGCTGACTTTGTTCACTTACAATCTCCGGCGTCATTTTAAGGGATGTACATTAAGGGATATGTTTAATAAATTAAATAAATTTACGCATCACTTTACTAAGAAACACGTGTCATTCATACTTCTCTAAAAATGTTAAACCAAAAATATATAAAAGGAGATTATTCCCAGTTAAACCATACAAAAACTCCATGGCGCGACAAGCCTAGATGGATCTTGGTCTACCAACTGTCTGCTGGCCTCACGTCCATGTGTAATTTACAGATGAGCGCAACCATTCAGTCGCTATAGGGGTGACATGTGTTCAGAATGTCAGGCACCCCAACGGATATAGCTGGTTCTATCAACCGAGCCGCTATTTAATGTTTCTGTCCAAGTTCCTCATGCACATGTCCCATACTGACCAAAATTCCATGAGAATCCATTTCCTCCAGGGACTCGAATCAGCGCAAGTCTCGTAGCTCTCGGCTACAGAGCGGGAATCCATTTATACCGTATGGATATGAAACATGGTCTCTTACTTCAAAAGAGGAGAAAATATTACGAGTATTTAAGAACAAATTTCTAGGAAAATTATTGTCCAAAGAGACGAACACAGTAGCGAGTGGAGAAAAATACTATACAGTGAGCTGCATAATCTTTATGGGAAACTTTGGTATAATAAGAACAATCTCGAGAGTGCGATAGTGATGGATTGGAACACGAATAAGAATTAAATTTGTAGTAGAAGAACAGAGGGAAAGCGCCCAGTAGGTAGGCCTACAACGAGACGAGGCATGTCTCGAGGGAGGTGGATTTATACAGGATTGATTGGAAAATGTTAGCACAGGAGGAGGATATATAATGAGTTTGTATCTTAACTTCTGTGTTCGAAAGTACCATTGAGTGGAATCAAGTGCGAAAAACAAAAGTTGCAGGCTAACAGATAACATTTCAAAGAGTCATAGGCTATACAGATCGAGGAATTAGGCCTATATGAAGAAAATTATACCAAATAACAAAATATGAAACATATGAAAAAATAACAAACATATTATGAAGCTGTTTTATTTAATATTTACATATATTTATGTACATAGGCCCTGTAAAATTTATAGGTGTATATACCAGCATATAAATGAGATAAACAGATGTTATTTGTACTCGTTCCATATAAGTTGGGACATGACATTCAAAACTTGCGCAGGTAAAAAAATATATATTGCTATGTTCTTCATGTGCTTCACTAAGGCTCCACATCCGACATTTGTTCTTCTGAATCACTTGAATTAGAACTAGAACTAACATCTGTTTCACCATCACTTTCTCCTAAATAACTGTATTCACAATTGAGGCATCTATCGACACGATTATCTGAACAACAACAATAATAATATTATTATTTAATAATAATAATAATAATAATAATAATAATAAATATAAAAATACAATAGTCAGCCGCGATGGTCTAATGGTTATGTTCCATGCCTCTAGTCCCGAGGGTCGCGGGTTCAAACCCGCCTGGGGTCGAGGGATTTTTAGGATGGAAAAATCCAAGGGACAAGTCCTGCGGGAGCGGCCTTAAGCCTTGGGTCCCGAGTCTGTATATTTTCAGTTTCATGCAAGAAAATTAGTCTGCGCAAAATTTATCCGACCTATTGCATGCCCCAGTGAGGCGATGTGCTAACCACATGCCACTCGTTGACATGTGTGGGTAAATAAGCATAACTAAAGTATGCTTGATTAAGAAACTCCCTCTAGAGAGCAGCCGTGTCCCCACGCGAGACGTATGGAGTATCCATCCGTTAGTAATTACGCCCGAGGGCAGGACTTTCACTGCAATCATAGCATCTTCATGCTATGCTTTTGCAGCTTTACTGGGGAATTGTAGGTGTGGTAGTTACCCGTTGCTTTCCATAACGGTGAACGATGATGATGAGATGATGATGGTCATATGATTTTGGGGACCGTTTGGGCCTTAAAGTTTTCCTGATATTTGTCTTACAGGTGAGGAAAAACCCCGATAAAAACCTCACCCAGAAAAACTGTCCCGAGCGGGGATCGAACCCGGGCCCGCCGCGTGACAAGGCAGCACGCTACCTCGAGACCACAGCGGTGGACGTATGGAGTGTATACATACCATAATACAATAAAGTTAAAGCTAATTAAAATTTAACATAATAAAGGGATACCACAAAGGATGAGCAGCCCCAGTCTACTATACATGAAAAAATACAGAGAAAGTACTAGGCCTAAGATATTAGGTAGAAATACTGATAAATTGTAATACCTTTTTTATTAAATAAATCAGTAACATTAATTGTTAAGAATACTATTAGTGAGATGTTTTAGTCAGTTAAAATAGGAAATTAATGTTTGTTTTTAAAGAAGTTTTAGTTTAATTTTACAGGAATTAATCACTATGAGGTTTAATTTATGGTAAAATCAAATGATTCCTACCTCTCCTCATACAAATCTTCTAAATAGAACGCGATTTCGAGACCATAAAGGTCTTGTCTTCAGTACTATTTTGGCGGCCAAAATAGTACTGAGGATGAGACCGTTATGGTCTCGAAATCGCGATCTACTTAGAAGATTTGTATGAGGAGAGGAAGGAAATATTTGATTTTACCACAAGTTATAGTTTGTCAGTCTCTGATATAGGTGGAAGGGAATAACATGTTGTAGCAAGACAAATTGTGAAGGATTTTGAGAAAATAGTAGTGTGTTGAAGACAATGTGCTGAAGGGATCTTGAGCCTAATTTATGTGTATCATAGTGTCCAAAGAAGTGGTGTGATAAATAATTAGGAAATTGTGTGTGTACTAGTTTACAGAGAAGATATAGGAATTGGACGGTTCTACGATCTTACATATATGAGAATTGTTCCACTAAACACAACAGTATAACGTCACCTTACTTCTAAAACCGCGTAATTCTAAATTAACAAAACTTTCAAAAAAGCATAAAAACATTTTTTTAACATTGCTTATTTTATAACTATGTATTTAATGTCCTATTTTGGATGTTTACATTCAAAATATGATATTTTTTAAAATTTTTATAAAGATTCTCATCCACTCCATGACCTCCAGTCCTCTTGCTCTTTTATTTTTTCCTAACATAATTACAAGACAATAAGCGAAGTCAAAAATGTTTTTATGCTCCCTTCAAAAATGCTTTAAATTAGACTTACGAGGTTTTAGAAGTAAGGTGACGATAATCAATATCTTTTAGACTGACAGTATTACACATCCAAGTTAACTGTTCACGGGTGGAGGGGAGAGTTTTAGCGCTAGTGTCGCCGATCAACTGAATCTGAGGAAGGGATGTTGGAGAAAACTGTACATCCGATCACGTATTGAAATTTTTCAACTTCAAATGTGGGGGAGAATCTCTAAACACGTGTGAAAGTTTTTAACATGGTTGTCAAATTAGTCATTTAAGCATGGAACGCTCAAGCGGTCGGATCATTTAAAATCACAGTATTTGTCGTCTCTCTATTACCAGCCTCACAATAAATCACAAGTGGCAACATGTAATGTGAAGGGCAAGGAAGGGACAGCTCATTCCTAGACGTAACCCCAAAAGTAACAGGGTTGTCAAGTTAGTCATTCTGCCACTGACCGCGCAGAACGACGGATCATTAAAATACATAGTATTTGTCAGCTCTCTACCTGCCAATCAAACAACATAATACAAAGGACTGGAAGTGGCAACATAGTAAGGAATAGAAAGAGAAAGGCAGTTTGTTAGTTAACATATTTTCCGCCTGCACAAAACACTTGGATGGGCAATACATGATTTTTGGATTGATTGTAAATACCTGTACCGTTAGATTACCCGCAGTGAAGGGGAAGAAAATCGTCTTCTACGCATCCAAAGCTATATTTCAACTGAGATAGAACGAAAAATCAAGATATCCATCATATTTCCATTTTATTTAGCTTTTTTTTTTATTAATTCTGACTCAATAGAAAATATAATCATCATTATTTGAAGCAACTTTAAGAGCCCACGATGTAGCGTAGTTGTTTGAGGAATCACGCTACAAGCCGGAAGGTCGTGGGTTCGAGTGTTGATGGGGTCACGATTTTTTAGCTGGACCAAACCTTCTGGCGGTATCATGGACGTGGTGTCGACTCAGCTGCTAACGAAAATGAGAACCAGAAACATGTTCTGGGGTCAAATTCGGCCTACACACAGGGCCGATTACCTGAATAAATAAATACTGGGAAGTTATATACATATATAACAAAACATATGGTGCAGAAAAATGGGAATTAAAATATAGAACAATAAATACATTAAATTCTACAGAAATAGATTTTGGAGGCGTTCAGCTGGAATTTATAGAAGATATAAAATAGGAAAAAATGTCATTAAATTAAATATGAATGATCAAAAATCAATTGTTGAATTCATAAAAAAATTAAATGGTATGGTCATGTAAAAATTATGACAGAAAACAGTTTTCCAAGAAGAATACTAGAATGGTCGCCACTTGGGAGAAAAAAAAACAGTATGCCCAAAAATAATGTGGATTGATGGTGTTTTGAGCAGCATGAGAGAAAAAGGATTGGACGACGGAGATTGGAACGAGAGAGAAATGTGGAGGAGAATGACACTAGATTAACTGGGCACATGATGATGTGAATCATTGTGAAATCTGCTTAATAAAAATAAAAAATGCGACACAAAATAATTTATTATATTGTATTTAATTAGGAAATCCAAACATATAAAAGAAAAAAATATGGTAGCCAAAAAAAAAATAAAATAAAATAAAAATAGGCTTCGATGAAATAGAGCACTGACAAAATTTTGAATGTGTACAATTGGTATAATTGTTATTATCAATTTCGAAAATTAATTGTCTGTATCACTTTGTACTTGAGGCATTCCTCTAATGAGGAAAGTTTTATATAATAAAAATCAAAGTATTGATCTCCAGTAGTTGAAAACGTAACAATATCTTAAATTGGATGATTCGGAGCACAAGCAGACCAAGTTCAGTATGTCACACTTGGAGAAACAATACAATAGAAGTTATTAATTCAAAATTAATTCTAGCGAGGGTTTAAAAAATCTCTTTGCAATTACAGTTAGATCAAATATGAACATGGTGATATGTAATTAGAATTATTTTAACTTTAGTTTTTTTCATGAAATAGGTCTAGCACAGTGTCTACTCTTTGTCAACTTGTGGTTTGAACAATCCAATTTTATCAATCATGCAGTTAGAAGCTTTTGAAATACTTTCTGGTCGTATGCTATAACGCGTGTCTGCCAGAATTGTTTTTTATGGTGAAAAAGTATGCTCAACATCACACGATATTATGGGAGCATACATATATCGCACTATATTTGATAGTTTGAAGTAACTGAGAATAATATTGGTCTTACCTACAAGAACTTCACTAATTATCTCAAAAATGTGGAAAGTACTGCTCCAAGTTTAACAGCAGTAGTCTTTCCTACATTTAAATTCTGTAATCCTATCACAGAGTAAGGAATGACCTTAAAATAGCGAGAAGAAACTGGCTGTTACTTGAGTATAGAAGGGTAGGTGGTTATTATTCTAACACTGTTGTTCTACTAATTCATATAGGTTTATGATCTTATGGGAATAGAGTTTCATAAAAACCATCCACTTCCAGGTCTCCTCAACGAATTATTTCCATTTATCAAATCTATTTATATTGTTCAGGATGGAATACTGAGGAATTTTCATTTGTCTACATACTACAATGTCAAATAAAAATCGGAACAGTCACATCAAAAATGTTTTTAGCTAATTTCTGAATTGTTTTGAAAAAAATACCAGGATTTGAAAATATAACGTATTATGAAATTTTCACTAAAATACGAACATTTTACCAAAATATGAAATGTGATTTCTTGTCTTATTTATTTCTATTCATCATAAAATGTAAGGATACACTGCTCAAAACAATTAGAGGAACACTTGTAATAAATTGAATAAGTAATTGTTTTTTAAAGTTGTGATGCTGCAAGTTGGACAATATGTAAATTGAATTATTAATTTTATCATTGGATACAAATTTTAAAGATCCATGGCCTAAATACAGAGAAATTACCTCAAATAACAAATATAGAGAATTTTTTTATTTTGGAAGGCACTGGCCACTTCTAATTGGTAAGCTTCCTGATGTTGCTATAGTGACGAATGTTGATTATTGCCTTGTTTATTGAAGTCTCTGACAAAATCAGGCATTTAAATGAGTTTGAAGTGTATCATGCTCTACATCTTTTACGACAAGTTCAATCTCTGCGACAAGTGGCTAGAGAGCTTGGGGTTTCTCCTTCCGTGGTGTCCAGGTTACCCAACAGGCACAGAGAGACAGGTAAGTATTGTAGAAGACGTGGCCAGGGCCGTAAATTTAAAACAAGCCCCCAGGATGACAGATACGTTGTTCTTTCTGTTCTTCGACAGCGTACAAAAACTGCAAAGGACCTGCAGAATGACCTTCAAATGGCTTCCGGAATCCGGGTTTCAGACCAAACCATAAGGAACAGATTAAGGAAAGAGAATATTCGTCCAAAAAGGCCCGTTAAAAAATCACGCTTAACAAATGGGCATAAGGCAGCAAGACGTACGTATGCTGAAAACCATGGTGATTGGAACCTGAACCAGTGGGAGTCTGTGCTCTTCTCGGACGAATCCAGGTATCGTCTTACACGTTTTGATGGTCGATTGAGGGTGTGGGGACGGCCAGGAGAAAGATTTTCTGCAGAGGCTGTACAGGAAATTGATAGATTCGGAGGAGGTTCCATAATGGTGTGGGCAGCAGTTATGTACAACAATCGTACGGACCTTGTACTTGTTCACCAGCGACTGAATGCTGTCCGATATATCGAACACGTTCTGGAAGAGCATGTAGTACCTGCTGCCATTGGAGTAGGCCCTGGATTTCTGTTTATGCAGGATAATGCCAGGGCACATTCTGCGGTTGGGATTTTCTGAGGAGGAATGAAATTGAGATAATGGAGTGGCCAGCCGTCAGCCCAGACCTCAACCCTATTGAACACTTGTGGGATCTTCTAGACAGGAAGGTCAGGAACCGACATCAAGCTCCACAAACTCTGCAGCAACTTGGAGATGCTCTGAAGGAGGAATGGGAGAATATCCCGCAAGAGGAAATCCAGAATCTTATTGGGAGCATGCCACGAAGGTGCCAAACTGTCATCGAATGTCGTGGAGGCCATACACGAAACTAACTCTATATAACGAGTGTTTAACTTTGAAAAATAAGCACAAGATTCAATTGCTTACATAGCGGAATTATTTGAAAAGTTAATTGTCAGCGTTATTCATTTGTTTTTACTGACATGAGCAATAAATAAATAAATGAATAAATAACCACAAATAATGTACTTTATTAATTTCATGTTTGTACTTTTATCCAATGAAAAAAATAATTGCATATTTCAGTGTTCCTCTAATTGTTTTGAGCAGTGTACTTGTATCAGTGCTCTCCGATTAATAGTTTAGAACATGAAATGTTATAATTCCACGATTTAGTAATATAGATAATTAAATATTTCTTTGTTCTTTCACAGTGTTGCGACTGCCTCAATCTCTCTTCTGTCCTTTTGTTACCATTTTCTTCGATTCTCCAATTCTTTTCCCGTTTCTTCTTAGTATGTCCTCGATACCATCCATGTACACTTCCCCTTCGATCTTCTTCCTTTTATTTTTATTGCTTCCATTATCTGTTCCTCTCTCGCCATTCTCATTACAAGTTCAAACCATCTCAATCATCAGCTTTTTAACTTTTCTTGAACCAAAGTCTGTTTTAATTCCGTCCTGATCCCTTCATTCCTTACTCTATATATATTTGTATCTTATCTACTATCATTCTACAGCATTCTATTTTCACAGAAGCTATGTACCTTGTTTCGTGTATTCTTACCGGCCAGCTTTCTTCACTTATAGGCCTAGTAATGTTAGTTCAATTACTGATTTATGCACTACTATTTCAGTTTTTTTGCGAGATTAGCTAACATAGCGTCTAATACCGCAACCTAGTTTCGGGTTTCTTAACCGGATTCCGTTATAATAGATTCTTCACAGAATAATATGTGATGGGTACTGTATTTCATAATGGAACTGCACTGCAGCGCACTGAATGTCTTTATGTCACAAAGGCAAACTCGGAACTGAAGCAAAACGTGTACAAATTTCAAGTTTGAGCGAGATTGCGGTTACCAGCGTAGGAACAATTAATTCCCACTCATGTGACAGCGACAGCTTTTTCGTTGAGTTCCCATTTTTATGTCTCCCGTCCCGCCCTCGCAGAAACACGCTATATTAAAACATGACCATCAATAAAGACCATCCAAAGCTTTGATAGAATACTAAGTAGTAACAGAGTACAACTCGCAACTTTCGCTCTACGTGTAATCAGTGTGACGTAAAAAACTGTAAATCTTACAGGAATTCGAAGTCGCCAAAAAATATAGCTTTACTATGAAAAACTTCCAAAATCTGACATTTTAAAATATTTTGCAGGCTATTAGGCTGTGGTCGATTGTCGTGGTGGCAAGCCTCCCTCTAGGAACGTTCTTAGCCACAACTAGCCCAGAAAAAATTTAATCATTGTACAACCGGCTGTGAAATCGTTCATTCTACTATTTCAAAATATATTACAATAGAATTCCACTTATAGGAATTAAACTTAAAATGCTAATAGAAGTAAGTCACACTAACCCTGGAAAATTCAATGTAGTGTAATTACTCAACTTGCATTAGGTTGGCAGCAAAATAGGTTACCCAATTTTTTTCTAAGATAATCGATTAAAATCACAATAGCTCATAACCTGTGGCCGGCTCTAAAATGCATTAGCGCAGCAATAACAATATCAGCGTTGGTTCATTTAATTCCAGGGATTTGTAGTACCAATTTGGAACGTTAGGATTAATAAATGTATTTTCCATATAATTTCGTTTTAAGGGTGTAACTAGGAGCTAAATAAACTCCCATTTAAATTAAAGAAGATTACGCGGGTGCGTGGTTCGTGTTTGTTGCCTTACAAACTTTGGTATGTTGTGGGTTGCATCGCCCTTTTATTTCTCTACTCCAAATTAACTAGATTTAGTGACGAGAAATTACTAACAAGATATAGATCCTTACTCCCCACTGCTTCCTTCAACTTTTCCTCGTATAAGAGGAAGTTTTCTAGCTATCTTGATGTTATTCTTCCGATAGAAATTACACCCCAAGTTCCTCTAATGTTCGGGGCACACAAACGAGCGGTCTCATTGTTTTGTTCTCAATAAATGTACATAATAATATTTTACAGTTATTTTATTTATATTCTATAGTGTTCTGTCCTAGGTCAGGCCCTTCACTTCAATAATAGCATTTTTATGCAATGCTTTGCAGCTTTACTAGGGAATTATCTAAAAGCTTCCTGACATTTGTCTTACAGGTGAGAAAAACCCCCCCCCCAAAAAAAAACCTCACACAGGAAGCTTGACCCGACCGGGAATCGAACCGGGCCCGCTGCGTGACAAGGCAGCACGTTATTATGCTATTGCAATCATATTCACCGTAAATTCTTAAATTTAGTTAAAGCTATAAAGGCCTATATGAATCAACTGATTAGCTATACAATGACAAGCATATCACATGTTTAACATATAGTTATATGGAAAGAATTCCAGAACCAATATTTGAAATATAATAATAATATAATAATAATAATAATAATAATAATAATAACAATAATAATAACAATAATAATAACAAACAATAACAATTATAACAATTCTACTACTACTACTTATAATAATAATAATAATAATAGAAATATAATAATAATACCCATTCATAGTAATTCTGCCCGAAGGCAGCTCCTTCACTGCAATCATAGCATCTTCATGCTATGATTGCAGCTTTACTAGGGAATTGTAGGTGTGGTAGCTTCCCGTTGCTTTCCACACCGGTGAAGGATTATGATGATGATGATGATGATGATGATGATGATAATGATAAGGATAAGGATGAATGATGATGACCATATGATTTCGGGGACCGTTTGGGCCTTAAAGTTTTCCTGACATTTGTCTTACAGGTGAGGAAAAAACCCCATAATATCCTCACCCAGAAAATCCGCCCCGACCGGGGATCGAACCCGGGCCCGCTGCGTGACAAGGCAGCACACTACCTCGAGACCACTGCGGTGGACAATAATATAATAATAATAATAATAATAATAATAATAATAATAATAATAATAATAATAATAATAACACTTATGAAACTGCAATGTAAGTACCCACAAACTCTTTCAGTTTTAATAGCAACGAGGATGTTGCATTCAAGCACTTTTCAATTTGCATTCAAAGGCTATTCTTACAGTTGGTATTAAAAGGAAACCCATAGTTAATCCATCGGAGTCTTAACCCATGATCATAATTACGATGATGGAGAAATAATTAGCACATTTTGCGATTCTTCGACTATATACTCTCTTAGTTTGGAGCTGTTTGTGAATCTGCGGTTCTTAATGATAGACTGCCACCTTTTTATATCTTGAGCTACTTTCAATTTTTAACTTTTTTAAATTCTTGGGTGTTCAATTCTCTCGGAACTGGATCCAGTCATCTTAAGTTAGTTTATATCTTCGTCTCTCTTGTTCCTGCTGGACTAGAAATATGCATTTTGTCCTCCAGATTCCCTTGTCTTCCAGTCCTGAAGGTCGCGGGTTTAAATCCGGCGAGGGTCAATGGATTTTAGGATGGAAAAATCCAAGGGACAAGTCCTCCAGGAGAGACTAAGCCATGGGTCTTGACAAGGGAACCATCAACCACTGCATGTCGGAACCTACCTTGAAATTTTTTCCCAGAGAAGCGTTGTGATTTACCGAGTCAATGTCCAAAAAGTAATCTGCCGTTTTTAACTGCAAAACACTAAAATCCAGCGCCAAAACTCATTTAAACTACTGGGGAGTAACATAACTTCCGACTCCTTAGATTGGATAACCCTCAAAACCTGCATACCGTTCGCTCGCGTTACTCACGTTACGGAGCACCCGTGTCCCCACGCGGGACGAATGAGGTATATACATACATTCTCTTATCTTAACTGGTTAATTTATTTTCCTTCCTCTCTACTTTTCCTAAGCTTTATGGAAAATTTGTACTTCCTTCACAGTTCTTTCAGAATCTACATACCTGACTCTATATGAATATAGCCTACTGTATCATGGAATTTGGCATCATGCTCGCTTTGTCGAGGACGTCGCTCCTGTATCTCCCGCACTCTAGTTAACCCACTTAGATACAAGTTTTCTTTAATTTAAATTAAAATCCTTCAAAATATTTTGTCTGGCAAATTCTGGACTTCTTTGAAAATACTTCAGTAGTATGCAAAGACAACCTGGACCAAAAATATGTGATTCTATAGTTAATGTCTTACTTACAAAGGAAATTTCTTACTTTTTTGCTCTGCTTGTAGATCGCTGAGTTCCTCGCACGCAGTAATATCACCTTCAGAGTGCATTTTTACACGTCTCACTACAAAAGACACTTCCCATAATAATGAAGCTATATTTATGTGCATCAGATGTTCAAGTCTGTAATTACAATAAATAAACGAAACACGCTCAAGATTCGCGCGGGATGCCAGCAATAAACAGCCCATTGCTGCTGATGACTTTCCCCCTTCATAACCTGGATGCATGGGTATTCGTCTTTCTTAACCTGTATGGCGATATTAAAATGCAATATTTTCGTTACCTATCCGATACTTTGCCTGTTTCAATTACAGTTTCAAATTGTCGTTCCCTCTTTTTTCCCCGTACCCTTCAAATATAATACACAGTATTTGGGTGCTACATACGGAACAATTATTAAATACTCGCTACCATTAAAGATGTGCGAGAATCTGACAATGAAACGGGTATTGCAGTGTGTCCAGTTTAATGTTGCAGTAAATAAGAGGATATCTATAGGCCACGATCTACGCATTTGGGAAGTATAAATTATATAGCTAGCGGGAAAAGTGACTTCGGACAGCGAGTCATCAACTGGCGCCGGCCAGGCATATTAACTCCATGACACTTCTCTCACTTTGTTGGTGCATGATAATGAAGAGTGAGAGAGTGAAAATAAGTACGTGCCTTATGACAGAAGATGTTGTAAATGTTCTCCTCCTACATCCACATTTTTTCGGCACAGTGCACACTGCAGTGATAGGAAACACAGTTCTGTTATTAACATTATTTCTGTTCTGATATAATCTTTCAGTTTCGTCTAATGAGGTGGGGTTTCTTGCATACACTTTATTTTTTAAGTACCCCACAAATGAAAATCGCAAAGAGTTAAATCTGGGGACAATTATGGTCACAAGCCTACACTGATAACCCGATCTTCAAAAATTCCTAGAATTAACTCTAATGTATCAGTCGCTGTATGCGCAGTCGCAGAGTTTTCGGTAGTTAACATCGGTCAGTTCTTCAAAAAAATGTTGTCAGTACGTCATCTCTGTATCGTTGTACATTAATTATATAATATAAAAAAATTGGTCCTATAATTCTGTAACCATTCACTGCACACCACACTCCTACCCGTTCGTCATGCAGAGGAATTTTATGGATGCAATGGGGGTTTTCCTGACTCCAATAGCTGTTATTCTGCGACAAAACATACGCTTTTAAATGGAACTAGGCTTCGTCTGAGAACATTATCCAGCGCGGAACAATTATTCTATCATTGACGTTGTGCAACATGCAATTACAAAAACGTACCCGAATCTCAGGATCACATGGCCGAAGTTCATGCACTATTGTTGTTTTGCATGGTTTAATATGTAACAGTTTCGTACCTCGCCATGCTGTGCTCTTCGAAATGCCGGTTTCTTGGCCAAGTCGCCTTAGGTATTTTGTTGGCCTATGTTCTAATATGTATCCTATTTCGTCTAATTTATCCTCAGTCGGCACATGCTTTGTTACCCTTTGTTTCTTACCGAAAACAAACCCGATTTTTTAAATTTGTTTACAAATCTTCGGCCTATCTATTTGGAGGATTTACACATGGAAGTTGTGTTCTGAATCGTCTATCGACTTCTCTGCAAGACTCTCTTTTCACATAATCATCGTACATAAATATTCTAGGGCTGTAATGTGAATACAGATCGAAGCATAATGATAACTAAGAACTAAGAACACTACAGAACTCAACCAAGTGCTTAATTTTACTTTGTAACACGTTATAACAAGAATACAGTATTGCAGTAGAAAGCGTTTTTCACCTTACAATCATATAACTCGACTGACACACTCCGTCAGGCGCCAGTTGCACTGCGTGACCACCGCGAATTGACTCACTGCCCGCAGTCACTCTACTAGCTAGCGGCCACAAGTCAATTGACACACACACGCATATTAACAACGAAGAGTACGCTCTGAATTTATTTTAATAACGCGAAGAAAAGGGATGTGCAAATTAAGATGAATTTTTACATTAAATTTGCTTTTAGTAACATTGGATTATACGCAACGATAAAATATTAATAACTTTCAAACAGTTACGACTCAGATTATTCAATATGGTGACTAGGTGACACCAGTTCAAGATCATAAGCGTGATAAACCATTACAATCAGGTCAAAAGGAAAACAAGCATTTCTCGTTGAAAGGGAGTCAACACGCTAAATCGCAGTGATCTGGTTACATATACATAATTTTTATGTCAAGATACATTTGTCAATTAATTGAAACAACTGTTTTCATTCGGCGTCCATCATTTCGATACGTAGCAGCGGAATAATATAATATGTTACTACAACCTAAAAGTGCTATCGTACGAACACTATAGGGTAGGGGGTGTTTTCATGTGTTAAGTTCCTGTACAATCGCAGATGAATCCCAGCTAACCCGCATAAACAAACCCTGACCCACCGACAATGTACTATACATTTACAGGTGAAAATATGGGTCTTATAAAATAAAGTTATAGACAATATACTATATATTTGCAGGTGAAAATAAGGGTCTTATAAAATAAAGTTATAGAGAATATTAATGCGACCAGGTAGATTTATTATAGAATTGTCTGGATAAGGAATGTAAGATAAAGATGTTTGATTGCCTAGAATTCGGGTATAATACGGCTCCTAGAGAAATTGCCAAGTAAGTGGGCGATTAAGAGCAATTTACAAGCGCTGAGCCACATTATGCCGGAAAAATAGCCGTTATTCCAATAGTTACAACAGCAATAGAAGAAGAATGCAGTTGACCACAACTTAGCTATAGATACTTCCACTGAACTGACCACGCATAGGTTAACATTGTTTATTTTGACAATATAACAATCATTTGTACGTTATAAATAAACCTGATTAGCCAGTAACAATATTAGAAAAAAAGTTAAGTTACATTTGTTTATTAGCTTTGTAAACTTTTAACAATTTTCGTGGCCAAATGTTCGAATCACCACAGGTTCAGCTACACAGAAAATAATATTCAGTAAACTGCCGCAACGACATAAATAGATGCCGCCTGCTCTAAACGAAAGACTAAATGTGAATGAATACAAAAAAAGAATATTGATCAATATTTTAACACACCTCATGCTCAATAAAGAACTTGTGTTTTTGCGAACTCATGCTAGAATTGAACTTTCTCGAAGCACATCACTTACTAAACTCGTCCTTACTAGGGTTCGGTTTTACCAACGGAGGTAACTGTATTACGCCAGTTTCCCACTGTATAATGCATAGCTTAAAGTGGCTACTTCTGTTGGTGAAACCAAACCTAGGAGCTGATTATTAAACTTAATATTGGTAGGAGCTCATCTTAAAGTTCGAATCGAAACTACGAGGTGCTTTCATAATTTTGATGTTGCTATTCTCATAGTCGACTGGTATTACGGAGAACTGGCTTACTTACAATATTTTAATGATATTGTGAAAATAAAAATTAATGTCTGAACCACGAATCGAACAGCGGACCTCTACTTCTCCAGACCAGTGTGCAGCCCATTACACCATTCTAGACCTGGACAAACATTAACAATTCTTTCCACATAAACTAACAGTATTGGAAGATGTTAAATAACATTGCTTACTTAAACTTGATGTTGCTATGAGTTCATCTCGTAGTCGACTGGTGAATTGTTTTAATTCATCCCGTTAGTTAAATCATAAATGCACAAAAACAAGTGACGTAATCAAACGGTCTATCTATAGTCTCTATAAAATTTGAAACTTATATTGAAAATGCAACATAATATTATGAGTGAATATGTTTTCAAAGCTAACAAAAACAAAAATTACGCAAACAGAAATTAAGAATAGAAATTACATAATAAACTTTTATAAGATTCATGATGTGTTCCGTTGAGGTTTATTCAAAATTAATATAAAATTATAGAACGTACTCGAAGAGATGGAAATCATGAAAGCAGCTCACAACGACAGCCTGATAAACGAAAACGAACCAAATGTACATGCAACCCCCTCTTCCAGATCTTCAGTGAAACACCAGTTTTGAATCCTGCCGATGATGGGACAAGTCCCGAAAGCGCTACAGTTAAATGATGATTAAGTTGAGGAGACGGACCTTTCAGGTGAATATTCTATAATTTTATATTAATTACTTAATAGTTAAAACAATTGAAAGATAGCGATAAATACGTAATCTAACGGGGTATTTACAATATCTGCATTTAATTTCTACAGTAGATACGCAGGCAGAAGATATGAAAAATAATTAATTATATACCACGTGTCCACCGCTGTGGTCTCGAGGTAGCGTGCTGCTTTGTCACGCAGCGGGCCCGGGTTCGATCCCCGGTCGGGGCAGTTTTTCTGGGCGAGGTTTTTATCGGGGTTTTTCCTCAACTGTAAGACAAATGTCAAGAAAACTTTAAGGCCCAAACGGTCCCCGAAATCATCATCACCCTTATCATCATCATCCTACACCGGTGTGAACCGAAACAGTAATTTCAAATAATTAAAATTGTCAAACTCGGGCAAGTTGACAAAGAGGATTTTTCTGTAAGCTGTTGTGAAGGTATTGAATATTCCACACACATTAATGGGTACTGGGACATCGATTTCCTGTGAACGCCATTGCCGTTATAGAGTACTCTCTCCTTGTATTTGTCATATTATTTACAAATTCAACACACTTGGTGCAGGACCTTCCCACTCTAATTCACGATCAAAAAACAGATAATGTGTGTCAGTTCCTAAGCTAATTAACAGGAACCCAACGTGAAAGATTTTTTATATAGAATTATCAAACAAAATACATGTGATATATATTCTGATGAAATTAGTGAAATTCTACTGCTAAAGGGGACATGCGACATTTGAGCAGCAACAGCAGTAGTAGCAGCAGAAGCAGCAATAATAATAATTTTTGGGAAACCAGATAATGTTAGAAAATCATATTACCCGTCCCCTGCAAGCGTTTTCCGAAATGTGAATCATGCGAGATGCTTCATTATTGCCAATATAAATAACTGCACGTTTTAAATTCTGTGTAATTTATAAAATTCTAATAATATTTCCATGTACGTAAAATACATTGAAGTTAGTTTCCACAGTAAAGATAAAAAGAATCCGTGTTCTTAGATTACCCGCTTCTAGATGAGTTCGAAATGTGTAGCACCCTACCTTCTAATTGCAATGAGAATCACATAAATTTGTGTTTTTAGCTTAATTCGAAATGTTCATTTGTTTGAGATGTCTGGAGCAGATACACTAATCTCGCGACTAATTGTGATTGATGAAGATGGACGAGACGCGGCAAAAAGAATGCAAGCCCAAGTTCTCCAAACAAAATTACATTCCAATCTACAACAGCTTACGAGTGCCAAAGACAACTCTTTCCTCAAACAAATCTCCACAATTTCAAGTCAATGCTCCTCACTCAGACTTTTGTCTAGCTTAAATACTCGTTCTTGGCTATTATTATTATTATCATTAATTATGGGAGGATAACATTACTATGATTGAGGGAAGTATATTATACAGGAAATGATTGGAAAAAATTAGCTCAGGATAGGGATGTATAGAACCAGTGAGTTAGGTACTTAATTAATTTGTTTTATTCTAGTGTTAGGTTTAGGACAAATATCAGGTAACTTTAAGACCCAAACGGCCCCCGGCCATCGTAATTATCATATTCGCCACGTTTAGTATGAATGGTGAACTTCGTCTTAACAATGTGTGGTCTCGGAGGAGGCCTGCCATTCAGGTGATCACTCATTCGGGGAGCACTCCATCTCCTTGAGTGATCAATAAATGATAGTTTAAAAAAACTAAAACAACACGCTTTATTAGAAAACCGAACTAAAAAATGAAAAATAATTTTAATTTCCAACACGCTTGGGATAAAATTAAAGTGGTAAAAAAAAAACATCTCCAACACATCTAGAACACAACTGGAGTTATCTACAAAAAAATAATTTTGCCATCAAAAGCGTGGGGTGCTCTTTATCAATTAATATATTTGATGATAAACAGATATTCGTAAAAGTAAAGTCTCTAAGAAGAAAACGTAAAAACCATAAATAGCACCTCACGCTTTTGATGGTAAAATTATTTTTATTGTAGATAACTCTAGTTTTATTCTAGATGTGTTGGAGATCATTTTTTTGTTCACCACTTTAATTTTATCCCAAGCGTCTTGGAAATTAAAATTATTTTTTTTTAATTTTTGAGTTCGGTTTTCTAATAAAGCGTGTTGTTTTAGCTTTTTAAAACTATTATTTATTCATTTTTTAGTTTTAGTTTAATTGATTGTCATAAACCGGAATCCCATGGAAATTTAATTGCTTACGATATTTTTAGTGTCTAGGTACGAATATAATTATTTTTTTGAAATTATTATTATCTAACATTACTATAATATTTTTGATTATTTTAATATAGATAAATAGTTACAGTTAATCGTACCCTTCTCACATTTTTTAGATAAATTGCAATGTGGTAAGTTTACAAAATTGTCATTAATTTTTACAGAATAAGATAAAAATATAAATATATTTAAATTCGATACTATTGTAGTGTAAGCTAAAAGTAATACGCTTCTTAAAAATCCTCCGGGCCGGATTTGAACCAGCGACTTATGGATTATTATATACCACTACAGTCCACCACTCTACCATCTAAGCTACCAGAGGATATACTATTTATTTCTATCAACAATGACTAAAAAGTCGGTAAGTCCGCAACCTATTATATATTATATACAGTGAGTTTACTCTAGGACTTGGCCGGCGGTAGCGCGTGCAGGCGAGGTCAGCACTTACTCCCGGCGAATCGGGAGTAAAACCATACATGGTTACTGTTGTCCAGGAATTGCTACCACGTGATAACCAGAGTCGGGTAAGTTTTTGTAAATGAATTTTGAGGAATGTTAATGCTGGAACAATCGATCCACGATTAATATATTTCAGTGACGAAGCATGGATTCATTTACATGGTCTTGTATCATCACAGAACAACCGATATTATGGTACAGAAAAACCTAACTTCGTTCATGAAACGCCATTGCATGATCAAAAATCGGAGTATAAATGGTTATAGAATAATAGGGCCTATTTTTTATGATGGTACCATAAATGCCGAAAGATACAGAAATAATATCCATCCATCTATAGTAATTCTGCCCAAATGCAAGTCCTTCACTGCAATCATAGCATTTTCATGCTATGCTTGTAGCTTTACTAGGGAATTGTAGGGTGGTATCATCCCGTTGCTTTCCACGCCGGTGAAGGATGATGATGATGATGATGATAATGATAAGGATGATGATGATGACCATATGATTTCGGGGACCGTTTGGGCCTTAAGGTTTTCTTGAAATGTCTTACAGGTGAGGAAAAACCCTGATAAAACCTCACCCAAGAAAACTGCCCCGACCGGGGTTCAAACCCGGGCCCGTTGCGTGACAAGGCAGCACACTACAAACAAAATAATATACTGGCACTATTTTTCGAATAGTTGACGGACACTGAATGTCGGTCTGGATATTTCCAGCAGGACTCTGCCACCGCGCATACAGCTGATCACTCATTAGATTTTATTGCGGAAATTTTTGAGAATAGAATAATCAGTACGGGGTTATGGCCCGCTCGGTCTCCTGATCTTACGGCATGCGACTTTTATTTATGGGGCAACTTGAAAATTAAGGTTTAACAAAACTAACCCTCACACATTAGACGAATTAAAACAAAATATCAGGACAGAAATTAACGCTATTTCGGAAGCTGAACTAATGCGTGTGAATGTAAATTTCCTCAGACGATGCCATAGATGTATTGATGCAAAAGGACAGCATTTCCAAACATCTCCTGTGATAAGGTACGTTTGTTTTTCATTCTAAAAATGTTATTCTAAAAAACTATTAATGTGATTTGAGTTTGCTGGAATATACGCAATTCGCCGGGAGTAAATGCTGACCACGCCTCCACGCTCTACTGACGGCCAAGTCGTACAGTAAACTCACTGTATTATTTATGAAATTATTGTATTGTGATTGGTCCTTTGCAAGTAATACAAAGTTTCAAGTCGATCCAATGTTTTATAAGTGGGTGAAAATCGTGTTGAAAGATTCCGTTACATAGACAGATACAGGTCAAGCTAATATAAAGCGTCTAAACAGTATCTGTGTGATCCATAATTAAAATCCCTCTCACGGGTGGCGTGTGGCACGTAAAAGTGCCAATAAGGTGAGAGGTTAAACTGCGTTAATGAAATGGAAAGCAGTTAATGTTGCATCATGGTCGAGCTGTCTATGGCTTTGCCTTGATGCAGAGCTTCGCGACGCATGCTGATTCAGTTCTCTTTGAGGGAATAAATTGTCTCATGGAATTTAGCCTTGTGTATGGGATCGACCATTGCTCAACTTGCATCGTGAGGAATTTGGATAGTTACGATTAATAGCGGCTTTAAGATAAAAAATCCAGCTATAACGGCCGGGGGACCTGTGATGCAGTCCATTGTCATCCTTATATTGGCTGGATCATTTTCCATTTTTTGATTGACGCAACAGCCGGCTGGTAGGGGAAGAACCTATGAACTTTCGTACCATGGAGAGCTTTCTTAATTTATTAAGCATTTTTGTGTTATAAATATCAGCAAAATTATTGAATTCGTTGTAGAGAAAACACTTTATCCTATAAAGTAAAGTAAAAGTAAAGTAAAGTAATCCCACTACAGGCCTCAGGAGGCCCTGGGGAAAGTGAGAGACTTTTTGTGGGGAATCGGCACTTAATGTCAGCCATGCGTGACGGCCGCCTTTACCCCCAGAACAAGCGTCCGGTACTCATTTCCGTTAGAGGCTGAGTCGACCCCAGGGCCAGAGTGCCACCAGAAGGTTTAGGTCAGTTTACAAATCCTGACCTCACCTGGACTCGAACCTTCAACCTTCTGGCTTGTAGCGCAGTGCCTTAACAATTACGCTACGGCGTACCCCACTTTATCCTATCCATATTTTAATATTATGTACATGTTTACTACACGCTACTGGTTCAAAACAGGAAAAGTCAGCAGTACGGTAGGTAAAAGTAAAATACTAATAGGATACCTCAGTAGGAATATATTTAAGGAATATTTATTTATTTATTTATTTAATACTCGAGACACTTATTAGAAAAAAACTTCCGTCTCTTTGCTTGCCAATAGAGTTCACACTTTGTAAGCTGGTTAAGACTTTCACGGCTATCATTATGTATTTAAAAATGCCTTTTCAGGATTCTTGGCCGTGTCTTTGCAGTGCTGTCTTCACGACGTTTCATCACCTACTGCGAGTGACATCTTCAAGAAATATTGCTTGTTTAAATTCTCATAGTAAACTGCTAACCAGCTCTTAACTTGCATGTTTATTATGCCATTGGTAAGAGGACTGCACATGATCCCAATCCATAACTAAGTCATCTCTACACAATACATACTTGGGTTGGTTGGATGTCTAGCTTATTTCTGTAATAGTAATATGAATACATTTCCAGATTGTATAATGCGTCTCACTCAACATGTGGCCCGTTAGCGGGAAAAGTGGTCGGCCAGGCATATCAACTGCACGGCACTTTTCTCACTTCGATGGAGCATGATAATGAAGAGTGAAAGAGTGAAAACAAGTATATACCTTATAACAGAATATTTTGGTAATGTTCCTTTCCAACATCTACACATTTCCGGCATCGTGATAGTACACACTGATTTCATACGCATTAATTGCAGTCCTGTTATTAAGTTTATTTCTACCCTGATATAATCTTTCAGTTCGTGGGGGTTTCTTGCATACACTTTATTTTTTAAATACCCACACATGAAAATCGCAAACAGTTAAATCTGGAGACCGTCGAGGCCACAAGCCTGCTCCGAAAACCCGATCATCAAACATTTCCCTAATTAACTCTAATGTGTATACAATTTTATACCTGGCCATGCCGTGCTTTTAGAAATACCAGTTTCTTGGCCAAGTCGCCTTAGAGGTTTTGTTGGCGTATGTTCTAATCTTTCTCCTACTTCGTCTAATTTATCCTCAGTCAGTACATGTTTTGTCATCCTCGGTTTCTTATCGAGCAAAGAACCCGTTTTTCGAAATGTGTTTACCACTCGTCGAACGCTCTCTCTATTTGAAGGATTTACACCTGGAAACTGCGTTCTGAATTGTCTAGCGAATTCTCTGCAAGACTCTGCTTTCACATAATTATCGTACATAAATACCCTATACGTTTCTGTGAACATACATCGAGACATAATTATATCTATGAACTAAGACAACTATAGAACTTAACTAATGTTTAACACTAGAATACAGTATTGGAATAAAACGCGTGCTTCACCATACAAGCATTCAGCAAGACTGACTCACTCCGCCAGGCGCCAGTTGTACTGCGTGGGCAGAGCAAATTGATGACTCACTGTCCGTAGTGACTTTTCACGCTAGCAGGCCACAGGTTGATTTTACTATACCATGTCATGGGGAAAAGTAATTTAAATCAATGTATTTACTACGTGCATATATTACCAACTATTGGATTTATATTTCATTTAACGACAACTCAGGTCTTCAGCGACGCAATTCAAGACTGGGCATGAAATGGGTGAAACGATCTGAACAGATGCCTATTATATCACGCTTAAGATTATTTCAGGTGTCCACGGATTTAAACCTATCCGAAGAAAATCTTTGTAGGGAAATTTATGTCGTTGAATGTCTTGTACTCCGATCGCGTTAGATCTCGTGAACCTGGGAGCCACTTGTCCACGGTCTTAATGTAATCGTTCCTCACAAATATCTGATCAAGTACCATGTGATAGTCGAGCAATCTAAAGCATTACGCCTTGGCGAATACCTACAGGATATGCGGTGTTTCGAGACCCCATGGAGGAAGACTTTTGTGAAGGAATTTCGACGAATATGGGACCGCTGCCTACCCAGGAATTTGGGTAGCTACATAAGTAGCAGCTCCAAGTTGAGAAATCCAGCTATAACGGCTAGGAGCGCCTACATGCTAAACACATATCACCCCTACACTATCTAGATGACCGTCAACATCTGCATATTGTACTAGTGAATGTGGGACCAGAAACGGACTGTTGGGCCAAAATCTTCTACGTCTGTCACTCCATTGAGCAATAATTTAACAAAAATAGTAATTCTAGCATTACGGAAAATTGGTGAGGAAAGACCACCGAATTGAATAGTGTTGCTCTGACGGTGAAAATTGTATTTATCAGCTGGCATTGTTCCTACGATCTTGGGCACCCTATATTCATTTTAATTTCTTTTCACGGAGAGAATTTTGGCAGCTGCTGGCCGTATCTTCAACTTGTATTCGGTAAGGCGCCAAGCTCCTGGGTTTACACACATACAAGTACACTGACCATTTTTGGAATCAGTGATTTATGAAACAATAAGACAATATTTCTTTGCACGTATGTACATGTATTAGCTCTGGAGTGAAGTTGGATTATATACATTGCAAATATCTGCCTATCAATGCACCTTATGTTCCAAAAGACATCATTAGCATTGATGTCAATATTAATAATAATATTAATAACATAAAATAACATATTATTTATATAACAATAACAATAAAAATAATAATCATGACAGTAAAATAATAAGACAGTAACAGTACAACATTAATAATACTATAACTTTATAATATTATAAAATAACAGTATAATAATAATAATAATAATAATAATAATAATAATAATAATAATATAATCACAGAATTATTACGCGTCGCGGACTCGCGAATCGAAAGACAAACCACAGATATTTCTGGGCTGTCATTCCAGAAAAATCTACCACATATCCCTCCCCTTTCGGGAAAGATCCTTGGCCAGAGGCTTCTATGGTTCAAAGTGTCTCCAACCCTAAGCCTAGAAAGTTCCTCGCCACCTATACATTTAAGTCGTATGCAGGCCAGTTAGTTGTATTTTTGGCTGCTATAGACGAAGTGTGAGAAGAGCGAGTATACTCATAAAAAACTGCTAATTAATCGTGAGTGAGATAAACATTAAATCATGATTGTTATCGCATATTGTGAGTGATCTACTTCTGATAAATATTTAAAAGCAATTTTGTACCTGTTTTGGCAATCTTCCTCAATAAATTATATTTGTATAAAAAAAATCAGCTAGTACTTTCTTCAATATATTCGCCAAATTAAACCAGTACCCAATGAAAAGAGCTTTCAAAATGGAACCGGTTCCCAATGGCCTACCTGGATATTTTATACAAATATAATTTGTTGAGGGGCACGCCGTAGCGTAGTGGTTAAAGCACTGCGTTACAAGCCGGAAGGTCGAGGGTTCAAGTCCCGGTGAGGTCAGGATTTTTAAACTAACCCAAACCTTCTGGCGGCTCTATGGCCCTGGGGTCGACTCAGCCTCTAACGGAAATTAGTACCAGACGCTTGTTCTGGGTGTAAAGGTGGCCGTCGCGCAGGGCTGACATCAAGTGCCGATTGTCCAGAAAAAGTGGGAGCCATAACCACCTACTACCCCAAGGGCCTCCTGGGGCCTGTAGTGGGATCACATTTCACTATAATTTGTTGAGGAAGACTGCCACAACATATACAAAGTTTTATTGTTTTCTAAATATTTAACAATAACCTCAACGGAACAAAATATATATACTACTATATATTACACGAAATCTGTGTGTTCATTTAAGCCGAAACAACGTGAAGACAAAAACCCCCGCCATGGTGCTACAGTACTATTATAATCTAATAACAGTGCAATAATAATATTTATAACAACAATAGAATAATAATAAACTAATAGTAATACTATAAATAATAATATTATAATATATTAATAAGTAAAGTAAAGTATTCCCACTACAGGCCTCAGGAGGCCTTTGGGGTAGTGGGAGGTTAAGGCTCCCACTATTTCTAGACAATTGGCACTTGATGTCAGCCCTGCGTGACGGCCGCCTTTACCCCAGAACAAGCGTCTGGTACTCATTTCCGTTAGAGGCTGAGTCGACCCCAGGGCCATAGTGCCGCCAGAAGGTTTGGGTCAGTTTAAAAATCCTGACCCCCACCGGGACTTGAACCCTCGAACTTACGGCTTGTAGCGCAGTGCCTTAACCACTACGCTACGGCGTGCCCCCTAATATATTAATATAGTAATACAATTATAATATAAATATAATAACAATAATTAATAAGCATGGACACTAAAAAACAACATGAAAGCAGAATAACGGCTTGTGAAATGAGATTCATGCGCAGAACAGCGGGTTACACCAGATGGGATCGGAAAAGGAACACCGATATCTTAAAAGAATTGAAGACTACGCCAATTTTGTAATATATTATATTAAACAGTACCAACTAAATTGGAAACACCATCTTGAAAGAATGAGTTCAAATCGGATCCCCAAAGCTGTTTATAATTATATACCAAGAGGACGAAGATCACTGGGCCGTCCTATGAAACGCTAGAGGGAAAATTTTCTATAGGATCGTAACAGGCCTTGGCCTAATACTTGGAAGGAAGAAGATAATTAATAATAATGTAACAATGTAATAATATTGTAATAATGTAAAATAATAATAATGCAATAAAAATATTAATAAAATAAAAAATAGTAATAATAATATAAAGATAAAGAAAAAAATCAATAGATGCAATCACTAAACATACAAGAAGCATGCTAAAGGTGTATCTGAATACAGGCCAATAAGTTTTCTGAGCGCAGTGGGAAAAGTTCAGGAGAAGCTACTCATCGACAGATTTCTGCACCACATGTTCAAAAGTAAATTACTCAATAGCAACCAATTTGCATTCACCCCACAAATAGGAACAATATAGGCAGTAATGGAGGTTAGAAACGCCATTGTACAAAGCCTGAATAAAAAACAAAATGTCGTTCTGGGAAGTCTAGATGTAAAAGGTGTATTTGACGCGGCATGGTAGCCAAGCATACTACACAATTTAAAACAACTTAGACGTCCAAAAAAATCAATACATCTTAGCACAGATTTTTTTTTCAGAGACAGATCAGCAATGTTCTCAGTGAATATGCTTAAAGGACGTAACCAAAGGATATCCACAAGGATCCTGTAGCGGACCTGGCATTCGCTGAGGACCTAATACTTCCCTCAGTAGGAGATGACAATGAGGCAGAAAATTATGCTAATACCGATATCAGGAAAATAAAATAAATTGGCTAAAAAGAACAAAGTTACTTTCAATGAATCCAAGTCTAGAGCAATGTTACTGTCAAAGAAACGGACCTCCATTAACAAGAATATCAATATATACGTCAACTATGAACGAATCAAGCAAGTCCAAGAAAAGAAGTAGTTAGGAATCCACTTCAGTTGCAAACTACGCTTTGATAAACACATCTAGATTATTTGCAGATGACCAGGTGGTTATAGTACAGGATTATGAATATATGGAACATATGCGTCGAAAATTCGTAGAAGAGTATATTAAATGGTGTTTAAAGGTAAATTTGAATAAACCATTTTATTTATCTTGTGGTGATGAAAAGAAAGATTTAGTTTCGGAAGATGGAATGGGATGTATCATAGGATGTGAAGAATGTAATTACCTGGGGATTGAAATTAACTCAAAGTGTAACCCAGAAAATGACAAATATAGAATCCAAAAGGCAGATCTGTAATATCAATGCTAAATGGAGTTTGTTGGATAAGAACATCAGAATACATACTAAATTACAAATTTATAAATCCATAATTCGAAACACGCTAACATATGGTGCAGAAACTTGGCAGTTGAATCAAAATTTGAGTATAAAGCTTATGTCTACTGAAATGGTTCGTTTTAGACGCTCAAGTAGATAATCTAAATTTAAAAAAAATCAAAATACAATCATTTGACAAAATGAAAGTCCAAATTCAGTATTAGATTTTGTGAGATACTGACAACTAGAATGGTATGGTCATATACATAGAATGCCAGAGACAAGATTACTCAGACAAGCTTTAGAATGTATTCCACCTGGGAAAGGAAAGAGAGGTCGACATAGATTTAAATGGATGGATGATTTAAGAAGAGGTATTAGGGAGATAGGTCTGGACGAATTGGAATGGGAAGATAGAGAAGATTGGAGAAAGAAGATAAACATTAAAAAACTTAGAACACAGGAAGATATTTTATTACATTGTAAAAAAAAGTAAAGTGATCCAACAACAGGCCCAGAGCACAGTGTGCTATTTTAACAATCTAGGGGGATTTAATTCAAAATTACAAGGTCAATTAATAAAAATGATATTTTGCAATTTACATGCAAACAAACCTGTTAGCATATATGTGTAATTATTTTGTTCCTAGGCATGCGTAGGTAGTCACAAATGAGGTCTAAACACAACAAACATGCGCAGATGCGTAATCTGTCTTATTGAGTAGGTGATCAGTCGAGCTGCTTTGTGTAGTAAATAAAGTCGGTTTACATGTTACTTTGAAGTTTATGTTTAGTTTAGAGTTCTGAAAGTTACGTAAGATAGGTTACCTGTTTAGATTTACAAAAATGTTAATAAGAAAGAAGACTTTTAACTATTTTCCAATTTAAGTTTAATATCCAGATATTTTAGACTAGAACTTTCTTATATGGTCGTACATGGCCTTCTTCATGCATTATTTTTATTTACTGACATCCCGTCTGTTGGAAACAGAAGAGAAAAAGTGTGTTCATCTGAGTTTCATTAGCGTATTCTTCTTTGTTTCAGAATGGTTCCCGCACGTAATGTTCGAAGTTTGGTCCGGAAATACTAAAAGGGAACGTTGTGTTGCAGTGTATGAATTTGTGTTTAAACAAATTAAGCACATGACAGTCCCTGATGTCATTATTCAGAATTTAAAGACCTACATGAGAAGTGTATGTCAGCAAATTGAAGTAAGATGGAACAAATGTTATCGTCATCGTGGCAGATTCCTGGGAAATTATTCAGATTGTCTACAAGAACATATTAATTTTCCCCTGACCGATTGTCAATCTCTGCCTTCTACGGTTACAGGATCAACCGCCTTCTAGTTGTGGTAGGCCATCAAAATCATTCGAAAAATGTTGTGAAAAACGAAAAGACGGAAGCATAGAGAATTCGTTTGGTTAACAAGCCTAGAAGAAATATATTCTGCTGCTGATATGAAGTTGTGTGATAAGGGAAAGAAAATTACTCTGCTGCAATATTCATCACCTTCACGAGGCACCAGAATGAAAAAGAGTTGGCGGCTGTTTTTTAGATAAACCGAAGATGTTATCAGCTGATCGAGCCCAAGCGATGTGATAGATGCCAGTCTTTTAACTCACCAATATATAAATACTAAAATTGAGAATAGGAAGGAGTACATTGAGAACAGATTCAAGAATGAGACAGGCCTACTGGCAGATATGCCAACACAACAAGCAGGGAATAAGAATGATGGAAACACTGCTCGTCGATTTTTCAGAAAAAAAACCGAAAAGACTGCCCAAATAACAGGTGTCAATTTTGAACTAATTTGCCGTTTTCATGTCATATTAGAGACTCTGAGCTGTGGGTTTTCCATAAATGCTGATGCTTTTGGAAAGTATGCTGATGAAACTAGAAATCTATCTTTGAAAGTATACAGTTGGTTTTATATGCCAAGCAGTGTGCACAAAATTTTATGCCACGGCAAAATTGTTATTGCCTCTGGTATTATTTCGATTGGTCAACTTTCGGAAGAAGCACAAGAAGCAGGAAACAAAGATACTAGAAGATATCACAAGAAACCGATATTTCACAAACACCGATATTTCCACAGACTTTTGATATCTTCTGATCCTTTCTTGGCCAACTTGAGGCATAATCCTAAACGAAAATACCGTATAATTACACAGGAAGTTCTCTCATTTCTCTCAGCACCTTCTTTAGATACAGAGGCAACAGATTCGGATAAAAGCCAAACAGATTATACAGATTAATATTTTTGTAAAATATTACTACCTGTCTTTTTCCTTTATATGTGCAAAATAATGAGAATAAACAATTCATATTTTTGTAAGAAATGGAAAAGTAATTGTATTTTTGTTTGAATTTATCGAATAATGACGACATAGAAGTTACGATATCATTTCTAATAAATAGAATACATATTTTTAAAATAATGAAATTAAAAAATACTTAATACATTTATATGTTCTTAGAAATATAGAATCATTTGTATTTTTTTATATTTGTAAAATGATAAACAATTATGGATTAGAAAACTGGATAATATTTAAGAACATTTAATTTGGAAACTAATGATAAATAATTCATAATAATTGTAAGTTTTGTCTATGAAATAAAATACCATTTGTTCTCTATAATATGTGAAACGTTTATATTAAAAATAAATAAAATAAAAAATATAATATGCACATGTGATTTTTAATTTTTAAAATAGCAATACATTAAAAATATATGTTTTGTAAGTAATGCAATATATTTGTATCTTATAATATCTGAATCAATGATATCTTATTCAAAATAATAAATTAAATGATTTGGTAAGAATAGAAAATCATTTGTGTTAATTAATTTTGTAAAATATTTGGAATGAATAATACATAACAAAATTATTCTGTTTGGAAAAAAAATATTAGGAGTAATTGAAATTGCCAAGAGCGTTATCCAAATAATGTTACAAATGACATACAAAACAATAAAGACTGACTATTTAACTCATGCCCCAAATGGGAGTCAATGACCAATCACGTTTCAATGATTTCTGTATTACAACCAATCAGAGACGTGTTTTCACGAAATAATTATCAACGTTAGGATTATCATATATTAAGCAAAGCTCCTCCTTTTTAATATTCTGAACAGGTCTGACCGTTATTTTTGCAGTGACTGAGCCTATAACAAATACGGCTACCAGATTGTATATAATAGTGCTTACATGTCAACATTTGTAGCAATTGATTATACCACCAAAAAGAAACCACTGTTTGCACTTTCTTAAATGATACGACATCAAAAATGAATTAATATACAGATTGATGTGTTTCATTTTTTCTCCACTAGAGAGCATTCTTACAATATTGCGTTCCTTTGGCAATAAATAGTATGATCTGGTTGCAGTGATAACAAAAGAAGCAGTAGAAGCGTAGGCTACCTATCGTTTCTCATTAGTTTTCAAACATCACCGTTTACTTTAAATATAAAATATTTTTAAATAACTGTAGTTAAATAATGATTTGTGAGTAAACAGCTTTATTTTATTCGTTAAATAGTCCTAACAAATGCCACTCTTGATTTCCAAATTCTCTAGATAAATTCACTCCTCACTTCGTGAGTCGTGAATTTATCGATAATTTGGAAATCACTCGTGGCATTACTTATGAAAAATTGTGAGATTATCGAGCCAAGATTTAAATCCCCTAGAATCGTCAAATATCACACTCTGCGGAGGTCCTTGGGGTAGTAGGAGGTGAAGGCTCCCACTTTTTCTGGACAATCGTCACTTGTTGTCAGCCGGGTTGTCAGTCCTGCGTGACGGCCGCCTTTACCCCCAGAACAAGCGTCTGGTACTCATTTCCGTTAGAGGTTGATTCGACCCCAGGGCCATAGTGCCGCCTGAAGGTTTGGGTCAGTTTAAAAATCCTGACCCCAACGGGATTTGAACCCTCGACCCTCCGGCTTGTAGCTCAGTGCCTTAACCACTACGCTACGGCGTGCCCCCATTACATTTTAAACCTGTTTATGAATAAAATTATTATTAATATTAATATTATAAGCAGCACTGTTGCTGCGTCGCACGGATGTAGATACTAACCGTGTATAGCCAGGAACATATAGCAAATGAAACACCCAGTTTACTTAGGGTAATAGCTGCACTGCTCGACGTCACAGACTGACGTGATACGACTGCACGCGGGATGACACGGCATTAGTTCGCAAATAATCCACAAACGAAGCAGGTCAACTTTCCGCTATATTGGATAGTATTACTATTATTATTATTATTATTATTTCTTGAACTGTAACCACTGTTCTGAAGCCGCTTGTTTATACCAAATTTTGGGGTTTGAATTAAGTCAATTTATAGTTACCACTCTCGCTTCTGGCTCCTATATTGGTCATGTACTCAATTCAATAAGTTACTTAAAATAATTATTGCTCTGTCGGGAGCTCTGAAATGTATTAAATCCCTTAGTTTCCAAAGCGTGCGATTTTTATCGTGGGATTCCTTTCCATAGTACGATTCATTTATTTATTGTAGTAATAAAAAGTGAAAAATTAATGGAGTTACACACTTTTAAGTAAACATAACTATTTCTATCGCCATTCATATTTCACTGCTTTGAAAGGGACTTGCTTTTCTTCTTGAAAAATTAATATTTTTTGTGAAAATTGTGCGTTCTTCTGATTATTACTGGCCATTTTAATGTTCAAAATTACATTTTTGTTGTTGATGAATCGTAAAAGGGCTGAAGTAGGACATGATATGAAATAAATTATGAAACAATCTTAATTACTATAATTCTTGACACGTTTTATAATATACTTTATTCTATCGCTACACAGTGATCTAACTACGTTAGCTCTTTTAGCGTATTTTACTCAGGATTTCTGGATCCTTGGGCAACATTTCTAAGACACTGGGAATTATTTACCGTATGATTTAAAATGAGATTATAGTTTAAAACCCGGCATGTAATTATATCCGGTAACATTTTCCCTTCGCCAAGGAATTAGTCTATTAATTTGACACTTACAGATATATGAATGAATTGGTGCAGAAACCATATGTCATAATGACCGCAACAGTAAATATCAATATGTGTCGTTGTAAAGGTTATAAAATAAATCACATCAAATGTTATTACATTGAAAGAGAAATGGGGACATAATTTCAAAATTTTATACACGCAATGTTATTTATTAAAGTCTGTAGATATTAAATCGGAATAGGGATGATATGGATAGTGTCACTTGAACGTAGGAAACTCAGGATGTTTCAGCTAAAAATGTACGGAACCGCAGTAATTTGACAAGAAAGAGTTCACTGACATCTCACTACCTCTACGTATTACAGGAAAACATGCTTATTTTTTATACTTTTGAGGAAATTGGAATAAACATCTTTGGTTGCTTGAGAGAAAATATTTTATGTAATTTCAGTTATGAGTGTTACCGAATGACGCATTGTAATTATAATTAAATTTTTAATATTAATAATGTTAATAATAATAATGATAATAATAATACTAATAATAATAATAATAATACCGAAGGCAGGAGGAAGAGGGGGCAAACCCAGAGAACATTGGATGGATGAAGTAAGAAGAAACATGTTCAGATAGAAATCTCTGGCGGAGCTAAATACATTTGGGCTGAAGGATAACTACTGTAATGTAGAGAAAATTCTTAATCATCATCATCGTCCTTTCAAGTATTAGGCCCAGTGGCCCGTTACGGTCTCCCGCCATCTCCGAAAAGGTCGACCCACAGATCTTCTGCCTCGAGGAATTTGTTTAGGTATTCTGTGACGATCCATGCGCTGAATATGGGCTAGCCAATTGTTTCTATATTCTTGCAGGTATTCGCATATAGGTACGATGTTTAACTCTCTGGCTATTGTTGAATTTCTTTGGTGGTCTAGAAGGCTATAACCTGCAGTTCGTCGCAGAAATTTCATCTCCGTGGCTGTAATATGACGATCATCCTGAGTTTTGATGGTCCTAGCTTCACTGCCATAACAGATTATGGGTCTAGCGAGAATTTTATAGATTTTCATTCTTGTGTGTCTCTGCACTTTTGATGGTTTAAAAACTTGGTTGATAATTCTTAAAGCTTTATTATAGTTTTGTATTTCAAAGGATATATCACATTCCTCATTATAGGTTAGATTATATCCTAAGTATTTAAATGAATTAACTTGCTCTAATATTGAATTCTGAATACAAATTTTACTTCTTACTGGGAATTTCCCTTGAAAGGCCATAACTTTAGATTTTGTTGTTGATATTTCCATGTTAAATCGTTGGGCTATTATATTAAGATGATGAGTGGAATATTGTAATTCATCTTCATTATTGCCGAAAAGAGCCTGATCATCTGCATATAAGAGTGTGTCTAAAATTGTGTGTCTTGAGAGAGGAATATTACCATGAACTGTCAATCTCCAGTGTCTGATGATAGCATTAATGTATACATTAAATAGAAGTGGTGATAGAGGGCATCCTTGTCTGACTCCGCAATTTATATGTTTCCAATCTGACAATTCTGTTCCTATTTGTACTGCTATGATGTTATTTTTATACAGATTAAAAATTGTTTGGATCAGTTGATTTGGTGTTCCATCATCAGTTAAGATATCTAAAAGTTTTTGTCTGTCAACTCGATCAAATGCTTTGATAAAATCTATAAACGCTATATGTAGTTCTTTATTGAATTCTTTGTGCTTTTCGATAAGAAGTTTTAAGGTGAAATAACCATCGCCACAGGATCTTCCCTTACGAAAACCATTTTGTTCTTCCCCTAATAAGTTCTCATAGTGTTTTTGTAATTTAGAAGCTAGAATTTTTGTAAAAACTTTATATCCACTGTTGAGAAGGCTAATGCCTCGATAATTATTACAATCTTTGAGGTTACCTTTTTTAAAAATTGGTATGTTAATGGCTTTCGGCCAAGATGAAGGTAGGTCTTCTCCCAAGATTATTTTGTTTAGTAAGTGCAGAAATTTTTGTTTAAGAGTTTTTTTCAGAATATTTAAACAATTCTATATGAAGTCCATCCTCACCAGGTGCTTTATTATTTTTACAGGACTCTAAAGCTGTGTCAAGTTCTGCTTCAGTGATATATAGAAATTCATCGTTCTGAGATATGGGTAAATCAAAATTAGTCTGGGAGATGGACCATAAATTTTGAAAATATGTAACCCAAGTGGTTTTATCAATCAAATTTAATTTTACACTCTCTTTACACTTTTGGCTAAGATTATTTAAAACTTAGTAAGTCTTTGGGTTAAGTTTGGTGAGATCTCTCTCTAGAGAAAATTCTTAATAAAAATATTTATTATTATTATTATTATTATTATTATTATTATGCATTCAATATATATTCAAGATGAAGTACAAATTTTTAAAATCCATACATTAAATAATAGAAGCCAAATTAATATTGGATATCGCTTATCACAAGATTTTTGTACAAGGATCTGTTTATCCCCGATAATTTTAAACATTTACATTCATGCCTATTTAAGAGATTGATCCAGAAAATTCAATGTTATGGGAATATAAAAGAATTCACAAAATTTTGTACATCACTTTTTACTGATGACCAAGTTCAAAAAAAAATCAGGATATAGAGGATACTTCATATATAACAAAAAAAAATGGCTGAAGAATACAACATATGGGGGTTAAATATCAATTTCAATAAAACTGAATATCTAACAATGAACATGATTTTTATATAAACCGTTAACCATCAGAGTGAGGCGATAATACAACGAGTGAGTAAGAAGTTGGTAAGTCCGCAACCTAATACACCGGTTTTTATTATTTTGATTTTCTGCTGATTCTTGCCAGGATTATATAAACATTTATGAAATTATTGTATTGCCATTGGTCCTTTACAAGTATACAAAGTTTCAAGTCTATCCAATGATTTTAAGTGGGTGAAAATCGCGTTGAAATATTTCACAAACGCTTTCTTTGATTCTCTGATGATTCTGGCCAGTATTTTGAAAACAATTTATGAAATTATTGTATTGGCATTGATCCTTTACAAGTATACAAAGTTTTAAGTCGATCCAATGAATTTAAATGGGTGAAAATCGTGTTGATTGATTCCGTTACATAATTACACAGATACTTTTTTTGACTTTCTGATGATTCTGGCCATGATTTTAGAAAATCATTTTGACATTATTGTGTTGTCATTCGTCCTTAACAAGTATACACAGATTCAAGTCGATCCAATGATTTTAAGTGGATGAACATCGCGTTGAAAGATTCCGTTACATATATAGATACAGGTCAAGCTAATATAAAGTGTGTAACAAGAAATGTGTTTACTAAAATTTTTTAGCGCGAAGTAAAGTTAATGTTATATGCAAAAATTTGTTCTTAGCTTCACATGTTTATGTGAGCTCAAAACTGATTTAGAGAGTTATAATACTGATTTTGATATACGAGTTACAAAGAATCATTTTTATTCATATTTAAAAAGAAGACGGGGTAATTTTGAGTGTTCATCACTTATGATCAGGGAACGGAAGTCCATGCCCTAAAAATATGAAGAATATGTATGCATTTATGCCGTAAAAAATAGCTAAATATACCACAAAATATACTGTAAAAATTAGTAAATATGACACAAAATATGCATAATCAATCTGAGATTATTTTAACAGAATAATACGTTACAGGTTTATAGATAACTTACGTTTAGGGCCTAGTCTCTGGATTTTGAAGTGAATACTGAATGCTCCATTACTACTGTTGCAGTTCACAACTAACCAGTGACGTATGTTTCCAGTAGTAAATCTTCTCCTGTGGTCTCTCAGCATAGCTTTGTAGCGCGAAAAACTTCGTTGTACGTCGCAAGAAGTAAGAGGGGCTTGCAAAAACCTGTGAGCTGTTCTATAGATAACTTTGTTGGTTTGTTTGGTGTTTTTCCTTCGAGAATATCTCAAATTTCTGCAAGTTTATAATAGCCAGGGGTTTTGGTAAGAATATGTTCTGTTTTTTCTTTCACTATATCTCCTGCATTTCCCGGAACTGATATTAAACTGGAGATCGTTCTATCGAAATCTGCTGAAGACTGCAGTAAAGGAATACCAACTGCTTCAAATGCCTAATTGCTTTAGGAATAAAATGAAAATGAGATTATACGAATACAAGGTTGCTTTTTAATTCATTGTCCGATACAGTTTTCTGTGCTAATTCGATAGATGCTGCTTCACTTGAATAAAAAATATTTATAATTTCTTTAATTTTAGAAAAATGTTCTGAATAGTATAGAGTAGCTTCCAGCCATGTGCCCCAACGGGTTAAAATTGGCTGTGGTGGGAGGGGAACGTCAGGCGCTATTGTTCTGAACTTTTGAACTCTGGACGGAGCATTCTTAAATACTTTCTTAACAGACGACATTAGCTTGTCCACTAAAGAATAACATGTTCGAATAGTCTCTGATATACGATGAAGGCCGTGTGCAAGACATGTTAAGTGAATCATATGAGCGAAAATACCTTTCAGTGTTGTACCTGATTTTATCATATAACTAGCAGAGTCCGTTATCAAGAGGAGCACATTATCGTACTTAATGCCATCAGGCCACAATAGTTTCAGCGAATCAATAACAAACTGAGTAATTGTTGCATTGTTAGTAACTTCTAACACTGCAACATTCAGAAGATACGGAGTTGTGGGATTTTCTTTACAAAGGACTCCAACTATAAAATTCGCTATGTAACGACTTTCACAATCCGTCGTTTCATCAACACTAATCCATACAAATTGATTCCTAAGAGTATATGAATATTAGATATTACACTGTTGTAACACTGGCTTACATATGTTTTTCGTAAAGTACTTTCATCTGGTACATGTTCGTTGGTGTATTTCTGAAGAAAATTTCTTAGCGTTGGATTATTGAGTTTAAAGAGAGGAATATCGCATGCTATAAAAACCTCACACATGTCTGAAGAAAACTGAGTTAACCTACTACCTAAACACTCCGCAAGTTCCTTTTGCTTTGGATTATTTTTCGTTTCACGTTTTTTAATTACTAATTCCTAATGTTTGGATGTGCTTATATGCTGCAACACTTGAAACCGTTTCTCGCTGCCTACTTTTTTCTCACATGCTTTACAAAATAAAATTATTATTATCCGTGGAAATAAACTCGTTACGAAATGCATTTACAAATGATTAAAGTCTACCTGAATTACTTAATTTAACTTTGGGGTGATTTAATAGCGGTATAGAAAAGCCCCTTAACAGTTTACATCACTTCACCACACACAAAAACTAGACACTTGTTCAATGAACGGATATACAACTGCTCGTGAGTCCGATGCATTAGCGTGTTACTGTTGACCTTCGCTGCACGTGGAATACATACGGGGATTCACCAACGGATCGTGTGAAAAATTGATGCCACCTCACGAAAACTTGAGGGGCTCCCAATGGGTGTGCCATTCATCGTTAAACAAAATTCATAAACATATATTAATCATGTTTACTACGTTACATTTTTTAATCAACTATTTAATTTAAATTAATGACATTTTAATATTATAAATGTTAAAATATGATGCATTTATAAATAAAGGTAAAATATGCACTTTTATACACAATAAAAACAATATTATTGTATTCAGAAATTTGCGATTCGTGTAGATAATCTTTCGGCATATTTGCACAACGAGAGAGAACAAATATGCAAATGCATGAACTTCCGTTCCCTGCTTATGATATAGTGGATATGTATTTAGTTTTTATATTGATACAGTGCTGATACCTAACTTAAAGTGTTAGAACATATATAAAAGTGTTAGCATGAAACACAGTTATGTAACAGTTATTATAAAATCCATATCACAGTGATCTTGAAATGCTTACAGAATGAGACAAATATTCAACGTGTCATGTATCATTTAGGATGCCATGGGAATGTCAGAGTTAGGCACGAAAATTATATTTTATTTCTTCTTCTTCTTCTTCTTCTACTTGAATAAACTAGGCCTTCTGAACTGTTTACACATGAAGTAGGTTCACACTTGGCCGTGGTTTAAACGAGCAAAATTTACCGACCTTAATCATCCAAGTAATATCTTAATTGACTCCTAGATATCTCATTGGGCCCGTATGCTGATAACGTGTATTTCATGACATCTACAAGAAGACCACTTTCCATAGCCAACTCTATTTTTCCTCCACCAGTTTCCCTAAAGGTACGTACACACCTGCGCGCCGTAAACACGAACGGCGCGCGCGCGTCTCTCACCACGATCCACTCATTGTCGGTTTTTTCCACGAACACTTTGATGGTTCGCTGTTTAGATTTTGGACGGGTACCTGAGAGGTTCGTTACTTTCGGTGCGCACCTATTATTTGAGTATGGAGAGGTCAGAGGAAAACGTGTTAAAACTTGTTGACATTTATAGAAGCAAGCAATTATTGTGGGATCCACAACATAAGGATCATTTTGAAAAATCATTGAAAGGAGATGCCTGTTTTTTTTTTTTCAATGATATGTGTTTTTTTTTCGTGTGTACTATAATTGTATAAATGAATTAGAATTATTTAGAAAACATTATTTATTTAAGACGTTCATTTCATAATATTATGTATGAAGTATCACAAAACAATACAATATATAAACACATTTATTGCTAATTATTTATTTATCTCTTCAAAGACTCCAAAGAGCAAGACTGCTCATGTTAAGGGGCAATATACAAAAAATAATGGCCATAAAACAATTAACAATAAAAACAAGAAAACAAATTCAGGCATAAGTTTAAGTAATACAAGCTACTATAGATGCACAATATATATACACATATAAATACAATATTTAAACAGGATAATATTAATAATAATAAAATTAACAAAATTAACTAAGAAAGCAATGAGAAAAATTATTTTTTAATACAATTAGAAAAATGTTTAACATTCGTGAAATGTTGATATTCAATAGGTAAGTAGTTATTTTAATGGTTGATTAATGCATAACGAATCCCTTTTATACCTTTTTTTTTAGAAACTAGTATCTTTGTGCAATAAAGTACAACCTGTAGTATAATAATCATGTACATTTTTATTAAAAATTAAGGCCATGTTATGGTGAGAATGATTCTTAATAATTTTAAACATATATATATACAAATCATGTCCACCGCTGTAGTCTCGAGGTAGCGTGCTGCCTTGTCACGCAGCGGGGCCCGGGTCCAATCCCCGGTCGGGGCAGTATTTCTGGGTGAGGTTTTTATCGGGGTTTTTCCTCACCTGTAAGACAAATGTCAGGAAAACTTTAAGGCCCAAACGGTCCCCGAAATCATATGGCCATCATCATCATCCTTATCATTATCATATCATCATCCTTCACCGGTGTGGAAAGCAACGGGAAGCTACCACACCTACACAATTCCCTAGTAAAGCTGCAAGCATAGCATGAAAATGCTATGATTTCAGTGAAGGACCTGCCTTCGGGCAGAATTACTATGGATGGATATACAAATCATATATTTTTTTAAAATTCCTTTAATGCTATAATATTTGAAAAAGTATAAATAAAGTTATAAGATGTAATAAGTAATAAGCGTGACCAGACGTCCCGATTTTGGCGGGACAGTCCCGATTTTTAACAATTTGTCCCGCGGCATTTAAAAAAATGTCCCTATTTTTGGGAAAGAATGCAGGTCAAGCGGGAGAACGGAAAGGGAATAGACATCGTTGGTTATACCTGCTCTGCAAAATGTCTACTGAAGGTTTGTGGGTTTCCTATGGATCGCAGGAGGTTCGTTGAAATTAATAATTTCGACGAACATAACACGCGCCGCGCGCGCGCGCCCTTCGTGTTCGCGGCGCGCATATGTGTACGTACCTTAAGATCCCTATCCACACAAAGGCCTTCCTAACTTTCTTTCTCCCAAAGGTTTCTTAGTAAAACTTTTGGTAGCATTTCTATTGTCCCTCCTTATCTGAACTTCTGTCAAGTACAATCTTCGACTATTTATAATTCTTTACAATTACTGATTTACAAATACTGAACGATTTAATTAGTCTTAGGGCGGAATTCATGAAACCATCTTTACGCAAAGATAGAGTGGGAAGGAGTCGCTCTTTGCGCAAAGAGGATTTCATGAATTCCGCCCTTAGTGTATGTGGCATTTAACATATGAGTTCCATAACCATATAGTTAGTTATTTGTCTGGTGGACTGTGCCACGATAAGGAGCTTCGAACAAGATATTATAAAACAACCTCATTTTATTAACGGTTTAGTTATAAACTGACTTAAAATGCACTCAAAATTGTATTGAGAAGCCATTGGGGAAAGGCGCCGTAGCATAGATGGTCAAGGCAATATGCTACGAGCCGGACAGATTCAGGTTCGCGTTTCTATAGGGGTGGATTTTTAAACTGGCCGAACCTTCTGGTGGCACCATGACTCCGATGTCGACTCAGCATATAGCTGAAATGAAAATCAGACTTTTGTTCTGGGTGCAGGGCTGACTACCCGGCTGATATCTCGTGCTATATGTCTAGAAATGTGTGATCATTCAACCCCTACAACCCCAAAGGTCTCTAGTGGGATCACACAAAATTGGGAAGCCCTAGGCGTAGGTTGGAGGAAAATGTGGGTTGAATCTTAGGGAACTGGTTATCAGAGACATGAAGTGGCTGAACATACAGACTATGGGATGGCTTTAGTGAACGCAGCATTCAACTTATGTATTCTATAAGCCGTAGAGTTAGTATTTGACGGATGGACGTTGCCATACTAAGGAGCTTCGCACAAGAGATTATAAAATAACCGCTTTATGAAACCGATTATTTAACAACATAGGTTTAACAAGTGATTTAACAATCATTAAATAAATGCTCATCATTTCAACTATTGAACAGATTATGAGGCGTATGAATATCATAATCGTTTTTCTCAATTAAAGGAAGAAGCTTTCAGTGTTCTAATACTGTCTGGCTATGAATAGAAATTAGAGGTTACTCAATCTCCAGACTTAAAATAAAATTCCCCTTAGTCGAGTGTAGCGAAGAGGTTTTACGAGTTATTAATTAAAATAGTTTCCTCATATAATTAGTTACTGGCATCATACGTACCATTAACACAAACATCAGCGTTTATGAATGCGTGCATTTGTTGAGTGACCACAAGAAATGGACAATTGTACTAGAGTATTCAGATTTTTTTAAAGCTCTCCATTTCCCTTAGTATCGTCAACTGTTTTAGATCATCTCATTTTTCTAATGAGTTTGAAAGTGTGTATAGATGCTAAAAGATCATTACTTTCGATAAATAAAAACGTTAATCTACAGTTTTAATTATTATGGATGTATAACAAACTCTATAAGAATTTAACCAACATAGGAAAATTAAAACTAAATTTAATCCTTTGCACGATAGCTCCTAAGAGCCGACTGATGTGGTTACCATTGGTTTAAAAAAAAACATGGTAATATGCACAATTTTATGGTAAAAAGAACAAATTCTTGCCAGAGTTTTGTTCAAATTTTGTATTGATAGTGCAGAATACTTACAAAAATAGAAATGAAAATCAACATAATAAAACGAAGTAGGAAAACTGACATTTTAAATAGAGGATTCGAACAAAAATCTGTCATTGAAAATGCAATTCTTGTCACACCGTTGTCCTGGTTTACGATAATAATTTAGGGAGACGCATTTCTTCGAAATTAGTATCAGTTTTCTTAACCAAATTTCGACGCATCTCAATCAGATAACTTTAAACTGTCTTCACTAGGCTTAGTAAATTCTGTTGCAGACCCAAATCCATGGCATGGCAGGCATAAAAAAGGTCCTTTGCCTACCAGCTGTCTGGTAGTCTCACATCCACATGCGTTAATCATAGATGTGGACGTTCATCTAGCTATCATAGGGGTGGCATGTGGTCAGAATATCGGGTCTTCCAACCGTTATAGCTGGTCTTCTCTACCTGTTACTCAACTAAACGTAAAGAAAAAATTCTATAGTATAGCTAGAAATCAACTGGGATCCCTGTAATGCTAGTCAGAGATGCTAACCGTTACACCACAGAGGTGATTTTAGATGAGTAACCGAGCGAGTTGGCTTAGCAGTAGCGTTTGAAACTCTTATTCCGGTTCAAACCCCAGTGCTGACTAACCGGACTGAGTTTTTTTTTCTCCTAGTTTTACTCAGCTTTAAAGAAAACTCTGGAATGAAATTTCATTTACGGCATTCATTTCACCACTCCATAATATCATTAAAATATTAATTTTTGAAGATCCACAAAAACATAATATGACTACACACAACATGATATATAACTTACTGAATGTTAAATCGTTTATAAGTAAGCATGAAAAAAGTGTAATAATTTGTGTATCATGCAGTGAAAAGGTGTAGTAAAAAGTAACTTATAAGGAAAAATTAGTTTATGGATCTGTGTTCAGATATAGGCTTACCGTACTGTCCACACGCGGAAATGAAAAGTGTTTCACCAAAATACAGAAGCTTTTTTTTTCTGTTAAACGTCTAATATGTTTGAAAATACAGACCCCAGATAGAAAACCAAATGTTACCGCGTTAAGATTAATTTCTCTTTCGACATGTTGGTATCTGTAATCAGTTGGGATTGGTAAAGTAAATAGGGTCACCCAGGAGGCAGGGGGTCATGGATTTCTTGTCTAAGTGAGAGGCAGATAAATAACAGCAATATAGCCACTCCAAGCATTCAAGGACACTCGATTCACATAATGCTTAATAATGAACACAATGAACCAAGCCAAAACATTTTTCTATACACGAGAAATGTCATTTTCCTTTCAAGAGTTTTCCTGCTACAACTACTGGTGGTAGTGGGAATCTTATAATCAGTATTACTATTTGAAAAATGCAGGAGAATTCTCATAATTATTATATCACGACTATAAAAATTGTTTTTGGCTAATTTCTTCCGATAATTACGCCAATTTAAAGATTTTGTCGTGACAAAGATATAAGATTTCTGGCTCACTACTGGGAAATTCAATCGTTAAATAGACTCGATCCAATTAAAATACATGTTTTTAGTAGCCTATCCCTTCTCATTTATATTCACATCATTTGTAAATGATTGATGTTAAAATGATATATTAATATGGCTTCTGTAATTTATTTATTCACACATAAAAAATATAGCAAGAAATGTTATGTCCAGATCTCCAAATTTCGAACATGAAAATGTGTACAAAATGTACGTGGTCACCTCAACGACCACTTTTCAGATCGCCGGTTTGATCGTGCTGTGTTAAGGATGTGGCACTGGATATGTGGACCTCCAGATCTCCCAAACTTATACTTTGTATTTTTTTTGTGCAGAACATCGTCATTGGTGGCACGATAGCTCATTATGGGCTCCCTCCATTTATCTCTATCCATATGAATCTCATCCAAATCATTTCTCGAATCTTCGCAACATCCACGGAGATAAAATCCTTCCTTTTATTCTTGCGCATTCCTATCGCGTTCATCCCTTTAGGCATAATAGCAAATATCTTCGCCAGTACTTTATTTCCATTCAATGTTTGTGGATGTCCAGCCCATTCGGTCCTGTTAATTTTGATAAAGTTGTCCAGATCGGTTATTCATTTTTCTTATATAATTCAAGTTTTATCTTCTTCTCTATTGGCCTTGTACTATTATTTCTTATCAGGATTTCTCCCCCAAATCTGCCTAGGATATCTTCGTCCCCTTTCGTTAATTCGTAGGGTTCCACAAGCCTTTCAGCGGTTAAGGAGTTGAGAGGCGAAGCGATTAACTCGGTTTGATCAGATTACGCTTGCACAGACCTGGGAAAAATAATGGAGTATCACTTAGACGTATGCAGTGTCACAAATGAGACTCACATCCCCTGTGAATGTCCATGATAACTTGAAGATTTAGTATTTCAAGTTATTTTGTAATTGTGAAATATAAGCGTCCATAAATATGAATTAAAATTAAAAAAAAAACTTTGAACTTTTAATAATTACGTATACTTAAGACATGTTGAAGATTGTGTGAAAGTTATGATGCTATCTGTAATAAATAATAGTTAAAAAAAACTAAAAGAATACGCTTTAATAGAAACCGAAACTAAAAAACAAAAAAAAATTAAGAATAGTTAAAAATGTATTAAAAACGCGCTTTATTAAAAAACCGAACTAAAAATAAAAATAATTTTAATTTCCAACACGCTTGGGATAAAATTAAAGTGGTCAACAAAAAAATCACCTCCAACACATCTAGAATAAAACTAGAGTTATCTAAAAAAAAATAATTTTACCATCAAAAGCATGAGGTGCTCTTTATCAATTAATATATTTCATAATAAACAGATATTGGTAAAAGTAAAGTCTCTAAGAAGAAAACGTAAAAACCGTAAAAAGCACTCCACGCTTTTCAACGACGGACTAAAAAGTCGATAAGTCCGCAACCTATTATACCGCTCTTTATTTATTTTTTGATGTCCTGATGACCCTGGCCAGGATCTTAAAAACAATTTATGAAATTATTGTATTGTCATAGGTCCTTTACAAGTATACAAATTTTCAAGTCGATCCAATGTTTTTAAGTTGGTAAAAATCGTTTTGAAAGATTCCGTTACATAGACAAATCCAGGTCAAGCTAATATAAAGCGTGTAAAAACCATGCACTTAATACCCTTGTAATTTCACTACACCCACTACGCTGTCTGCAGATGAATAACATGTGAATGTTATAACTAGGGCCCGGATGTTTATGACCTTAAAATGATTAAAAATGACCTGTAATATTCCCTTAAAATTCTCTTAGAATGACCTAAAAGTGTAAAAAATGACCTAATGCAAATTATAAATTTCATAATAATTAATTAATAATAATTAATTTATTAATTAGAAATGGTCTAAGAGAAATAATTGATTGGGGTAACTATTCTAAAGCAATTCCTGTTCTTAGTTGTAATATAAAATAATTTAAAAAATAATAATTATCACTATGCCAACTTCATTTGTATTAAACTGATATGAAAACTTGTTAACCAAACATACCTTATGTATTGACTTAGGCTTTCACGGCCGGGTTTGCTATGATGATCTTGAAGAAAATTTCCGGGCTGTAGGCCATGATCTCGAGGCTTTAAGTTCCCCGACGTTTCGCCAGACGCAGTCTCTGGCGAAACGTCGGGTAACTTCAAGCCTCGAGACCACGTCCTACTGCCCGGGAATCTTCTTTCAAGATCATCATAACAAAACATACCTTAGTTTGCATTGCAATACAATACCATGGCCATACTTCAGTTATCAAAAGTGAACGATCGGCGGTTGTTAGCTGACACGGTTTTATATGGTTTAATGTGTCTTCATAACATTTTATTAAATAGTTTTTACGCAATGTTGTTTCGTCTGAAACAGTATGACCTATGGCGTTCAATGAAGTCACATAGTTTAGAATTGTATAGTTTTTCTAGTTGAATATTTGCACTGACAAACACTTCACGTGATTAATGTTTTATTTTAGGAAGTAATATTTTGAGGTTCTCTTAATTACATTATTTTCAGTCTACTATATCTTACCTCACTACTATTGTTGATTTGTTCTTGTACATGTTTCGATTAGCTTCTAATCATTCTCAGAATCTTGGCCAGACTGGTTGGATTTATGTTGTAAACCCTGGATATATTAGAAGCTAATCGAAACATGTTCAAAAACAAATCAATATTATTATTGAGGTAAGATATAACAGACTCAAAATACTTTAATTAACTTCACATAATTCTTTAAAAAATAGAGATGACTTGCTATGTGATGTGGAAGCAATTTGTTTTAACAGTAACTGAGACACATTTTTAAGGGCCCGCAAATGTTTCTCACACCCGATATATTGATGTACTGTGAAACGTTTATCTGCAGCGACTTTAATTTCGCACACCTTGCAAAATAATACACTCCTTTCAGTAGAAAATTTGTTCACCGAATCCTGTCTTAAACGGATAGCACTAGACATTTTTTGTTTTGGAATTTTGCACTGTACGAAAATCAACACAACCATACAGAATTGCTACTCTCGTGAGACAAACGGAAATATTACAAATCGAAAGATTCCCCCATTGACGGGGAAGTCCCGAATCAATCAACGTTCAGGCAGAGCACAGTGGTTTCACGTTATGTTGAGACAACGCACTGTGGTTTCTCACAGACTTGTTTGAGCATAAAAAATAAGATAGCAAAAAAATACATAAAAACGAACGTTTAACCATAGATTAATTAAAAACTGACGTATAAAAGTACAAAAAATAAGTAAAATGACCTAAAATAAAAAAAAATGTAAAATGACTATCACAAAAAGTGCAAAATATGTATTTTTAATGACCTATAAAAACCTCATATATTTAACATATTTAGTGAACAATGCACTTAATTATTAATCTGCATCATCTCTGGCAACTCACAAAAAAGATGACATTTCATCAAAACCCGGGCCCTAGTTATAACCTACAATAATTTTTCAAAACGTTAAATACATATCAACGCTTTTTAATTACTTTCAGTTTTATTCGTACCTGTCTATATAAATTAATAGAGTAAATAAACTAAAAATAGACTAAAAGCTAGGGTTGACTCTGGGTTCCACTTTACGCGAATATGGAGGTTAAAGTGGATCTTTCTTGTAATGTAAAAAGTTTAAAATTTATGAAGATGTTTCCAACGCTATTTCATAGTTATAACACTTACTTACTTACTTACTCACTGGCACTATCGAACCCGTAGGTTCATGGCCGCACGGACATAAGCTCTCCATACATCCCTATCCTGAGCTAATGTTTTCCAATCATTCCCTGTATAATCTACTTCCCTCAAATCATAGTTAATGTTGTTCTCCCACCTCATTCTTGGTCTACCAACTGGGCGTTTTCCTTCTGGCTTTCCTACAAGAAGTTTCCATGCACGTCTTTCATTCCCCATACGTGCAACATGTCCTGCCCATCGCAGTCTACGGGACTTAACTGTTCTTATTATATCTGGCTTCCTATAAAGACCATGTAGTTCATTGTTATGTAGTCTTCTCCATTCACCTGTCTGTTCATCTCTCTTTGGTCCAAAAATTTTCCTAAGAACTTTATTCTCAAATACTCGTAATCTCCTTTCCTCCCTTAAAGTAAGAGTCCATGTTTCGCACCCATATAATATAACTGGTAGAACAATAGTTTTATATATTTTCAGCTTAACGTTTTTTGAAAGGAGTTGGGACATCAAAAGTCTCTGCAATGCATAATAGCATGCATTTCCAGAATTGAGCCTATGTTTAATTTCTTTGTGCATCTCATTCCTATTTGTGATTATTGTTCCTAGGTATTTGAATTCAGCCAATTCCTCAAAATTTCCCTCATTTGTCATTAGCTGTCCATTTCCATTATATAATGTATTTCTACGTGTGACCATATATTTAGTTTTACTGATATTTACTTCCAGTCCTAATTTCTTAGTGTTACTCAATAGTGTGTGCGTGTTGGCCTTTAGTATCTCCTCGCTATCGGCCAGTAGTACTACATCATCAGCATAAACTAACAGCTTATTAATACCATTGAGTTGTAAGCCTTCCTCATTCTCTAAAGATTTAATGGCATGCTCTAGTACAAAATTAAATAGTAGAGGAGATAGTGCATCTCCTTGCTTTAACCCATTCTGGATTTCAAAAGTGTCTGAAAACTGTTTGCCTACACGCACCCTACTCGTTGAGCCATTTAGACACATTCGAATAAGTCTAACTAACTTTTTAGGAATTCCAAACTCCAGCAGGATACTATATAACTTCTCCCTCTTAATTGAATCATATGCTTTTTGAAGTCTACATATAGTTGATGTACAGTACCATTATATTCCCATTTCTTTTCTAAAATCTGTCTTATACTAAAAATCTGATCTGTTGTAGACCTGTTTCTTCTAAATGCACATTGATGATCTCCTAGAATGTCATCAATATAGGGAGTAAGTCTGCTTACTAATATATTTGTTAGAATTTTGTACGAAGTTGAAAGTAATGAGATGCCCCTATAGTTGTTGCAATCAGTTTTATCTCCTTTCTTATAAATTGGTACGATAATTGATTCCTTCCATTCGTCTGGAAGAGCTTCTTTTTCCCAAATCATACTAAGCAACCAGCGTATCTTGTCCATCAATTTTTCTCCCCCTGATTTTATCAGTTCTGCTGGGATCTCATCTGAACCTGATGCTTTATACATCTTCAATTTTTCAATTGCCATTTCAACCTCTAATGCACTTGGCTCTGCGACTAGCATTTCTGCTGTCTGTAACTTATCCTCCTCAATGTCCTGTTCTGTATGTACATTTAATAGCTGATTAAAATAACTTTTCCATCTATTTAATATACTCTTGGAATCTGCAATCATATCCCCATTTTCATTCCGAATTATGTTTGTTCTAGCCTGAAACCCTTTCTTCTCTATACTAATTCCTGATATAATTCTCTAATGTTCCTATTTTTTGCATTCATTTCAAGATCATTAATCTTCTCTCTCAAATATTCCCTCTTTTTACTCTTTAGTAACTTGGTGGTTTCCCGTCTAACACTACCCAATTGCTCTAAATTTACCTCATTTGGCTCGTGTAACCATTTAATTTTTGCTAGCTTTCTTTTCTTTACAATGTCGGCACATTCCTCATCAAACCATTTCTTGTTTTGCCTCTTTTTTAAACAACCAATGCTTTCTGATGCTGACAATTTAATAGTATCTCTTATAGCCTCCCATTCTTTATTTATATCAGTTTTCTTCTTCGTTTGCCACATTGTCATCAGAAGATTCCAGTACTTCAAATCTATTAGCAATTTTGATTTGGTATTCTTGCCGCATTTCATCATTTTTCAAGTTTTTTAATTCATATTTTACAGAATCATCTTTAGCGTTTGTTCCTCTCATAAGCGATAGCCGTTGTCTGATTTTCACCCTGACCAGATGATGATCTGAATTGCAGTCTGTCCCTCTAACTGATCTAACATCAATGATGCTACTGTGCCAGCGTTTATCCACCAATACATGATCTATCTGGTTCCGAGTTTCTCCATCTGGGGACGTCCAGGTGTATTTATGAATATCCTTATGCTGAAATGTTGTGCTCTTAACAATGAGATTCTTTGATGTGGCAAATGTGACTAATCTTAATAACACTAATGATAATAATCAATGTAATTAAACAAAATTAAAATCCCTTAATTAAAAGAAGAAAACAAATTCAAAATAGGGGGCCACATAACCCGAAGTTCCTACATATGTATATATATTGTAAATAAAAATAAAGAAAAAAACATATGTAGGCCTACTAATTAAATTTTAAATAATATTGATTTTATACTAATGAGGTTCACAGTTTCATTGAGACTTTGAATTTGACTTTAGAAGAAGAGGTAACCTCTTCCTCTTAAATTATATTTTACTATTGAAAACTTGGGAGAAGGGCAAAGTCTAGCTGGCTGGAACCTTTCATTTTAAAAACAATGATCACTGCTTGGAATATATATATTAGTTCTTAGAATATTATTATAAGAAGAAAAGAGTTCTGACATTTGATTTATAACAGAGTTCAATATTTTTCCTGCAAAAATCTCTAGGAGCAGTAATTAAACTAAAACAATTTTAACTTAGGCCTAGTTATAAGATTTCTTTAAAATTAATCTAAACTAACAATGTTTGAACAGTTGAGTAATCTCGCATGCGTTTCTTTGATAAAATATATACCGTTAAATGTATGATTATAGGGCCAAGGCAGTCTGGGAGGTTAAGGTTCTTCCAATTATTTTGTAGGCGGCCGGCCGTACGAATGTAGTTGTTGGTCGGCTTCATCATACCAAGAATGTATGCCTGGTAGCCATGTACAATTTACAATACAACTTTCCTATGACTATCAGAGTTGTAGCAGAATAAAAGCATTCATCCCTTTCTATTACGTATTCAATTGCGACCAATTTCCTGGTTATGATATTTTGAGAGCTTTCTTTCAGCTACAAGAAAACTAAAACTATTTATTTGTGCGACGTTAAATAAAAATGCACGATTATAATATTTTCCGTCTCAAATTTGTATAGACTAATAAGAAGCATACAATATACAATAATATAGTAAACTCATAATTATACAGAAATATTACATTAAGAATATTAGGGTAAACAATGGCATTTTCATGATACTTGTTACTTCGTGATACAATTTTAAATCGTATGAAACATGCTAAAGGGATTGGCATTGTAGTTTTTTTGTGATTCTTAGAAACTAGGAATGGCCTAACTGAGGCATATATTAGGCCAAACACCGAATTAACATAATAGTTAGATGTTCACTGAGAATATTTTATAAAAATTATCACGAAATTTTGCTTTCAGGAAGTTACCTACATTTACCCTACCGACTAATAACGAATAAGTTACGTATACTCAAATCGAGTGACTTAATTACATTTCATGTCCCCTCTTCAAGAAAACAATTAAGGACCATACATACACTTTTTTTGTGTTAGTAACACAATTACAAATAGATTTTATTATACGCTACCAATCTGTGAAGTTTAAAAATTTAAAAGGACAAAAAATAGATACATTTTCTTACATATTAATTCGCACAATACTCTTATATAATACGAATATTTGTTATGCTCATTAATTACGAGGGAGTTAGCGCAAGTTGAGATAGCAATAAAAACGTTTTGGTTTGTATGAATATGTTTGAGGTACTGATTACAAAAAATGTATAAACTAAGTGCCATCGTCAATAACAGTGTAAGCTACGAAGATTCAATATTCCACTCACATGGACCATACCTAACATGATCGTGATCCTGGGTGCACACCTTACATTCAGCCACTTGATGTGCTATTCTTCCGACAGTTCAAGGCGCTGTTGAAGCGGATGAAGATCACAGAATCCTAAACGACTATCAGTAAAACACCATCGTCGAGGGATTCAATTTCTTTGCTGATGTGTATTCTACACAATCAGTTCTGTTCTCCAGTCTTCGCAGACATTATTCGGTATTCCTGGACTCTAGCTGGATATGATGACTTCAGACCAGAGAGGTTTCAAATCACCTGCCGAGCGAATTTTTGATGTTCAAAAGCTGTGTGGAACGGAAGACTGCTTAATGCAGGAGTTCATGAAATGCTCCTACTGTGATAAGCAACGCTCTTTCTGGCACTTTATACTCGGTGGAAATGTTCATCCTCGTAATCTTTTGCCAAGAGTTACCAAAAACCCATTTTTTGGAACTCGGTGACTGAATACGCGCATGATTGTAAAGTGCTGTATAATTGTATAAAGCAAATATTGTGCACATAATTGTAACGTACATGTAAAACTCCTATATGCAAACCAAAACATTTTTGTAATTGCGATCGCAACTTGTACTAACTTCCTCGTTAGCTTTAATTTTATTTCATTTTTTAAATTTACTTAATTTTTATTTTCTTCCAAATTATCATACCGACTAAGAGAAATTGGAAAGTCTCTTGGAAGGCTACACCCGTATTGCAAGGTCTCGCGCCACAGTACATGACCATGCTGAAATCCATCTCGCATCGTATGTAAGCCGTTTAAGGAACCATGCCTTGGTGCAGAGCCACGGGATTTGCACTAGTTCGAGTCTACATAGCTGGAAGAAATTTTCTCTTGGGATTTCGGCTAGTATGGAATCGATATCTACCCTGCACTGTAAGGAATTTGAGTAAGATGCAATAAGTAGAGGTTTCAAGTTAAAAAAAAAAATGAAACCTGCTATAAGGGCTTCGGGACTCGACATACTGGTCACGTGTCACCAATTTACTAGTTGAATGATCGTCCACCTCATTAATAAATACATGTGGATGTGAGGTCAGTAGCCGGCTGATATGCCCAGAACTTTCCAAGCCTGATGCTTTTTTATTAGATTATTTGAGAAATAAATAAAATGTAATTAGGCTATATTATATTTTGCATTTAAATTTTATATAATAAAGAAAATATGTCTATATTTCGAATGGGGTAGTGTAAGCAGTAGAAAGGTATAAAGAGCTACAATCAGCAATACTTAGTGTGAAGTTAATAAAAATTCCACGTAAGATAAATCCCGCAGAAGAAAGTGCAGGATCTTAACTAACTCACTGGCTCTATCGAACCCATAGGTCCATGGCCGCGCGGACATAAGCCCTACATACATTCCTATTCTGAGCTGTTTTCCGATCATCCCCTGTAAAGTGTACTTCCCTCAAATAATGGTTCATGTTATTCTCCCACCTCATTTTTGGTCTATAAACTGGGCATTTTCCCTCTGGTTTTCCTTAAAATAAGTTTCCATGCTCCTCTTTCATTCCACATGCGTGCCACATGTCCTGGTCATTGCAGTCTTCGAGACTTAAATATTATTAGGCCCCTATATACGTTTTCCCATAAAGATCATATAGCTCACTGTTATTTAGTCTTCTCCATTCGCCTGTCTGCTCTTCTCTCTCTGGTCCAAAAATGTTCCTATGAACTTTATTCTCAAATACTCGTAATATTTTCTCCTTCCTTAAAGTAAACGTCCGTGTTTCACATTGATATAATATAACTGAGAAAATAATATTTTCTTTTTTATATATTCAGTTTAACATTTTTCTTCAGAGGAGTTGGAACAAGAGTCCCTGTAATGCATAATACCATGCATTTCCTAAATTGAGCCTATGTTTAATTTCTTTGTGAATCTCATTCCTATTTGTGATTATTGTTCCCACGTATTTTAATTAAGCCACGACTTTAAAATTTCCCTCATTTGTCATTAACTGTCCATTTCCATTACATAATGTAATTCTATGTGTGAATATATAATTATTTTTATTGATATTTATTTCGAGTCCCAATTTTATAATGTTTCTCAATAGTGTGTGTGTGTGTGTGTGTGTGTGTGTGTGTGTGTGTGACTTTAGTATCTCCTCGCTATCGTCTAATAATACTACATCATGAGCACAAACAAACAGTTTATCAGTACCATTGATTTGTAGTTCTTCTTCATCCTCTAAAGATTTCACCACCTGCTCTAGTACACAATTGAATAATAAAGGAAATAGTGCATCTACTTGCTTCAATCCATTGTGAATTTAAAAACTATGCGAAAGCTATTTGCCTACACGCAACTTAATCTTTTTGCCATATAGACACATTCGAATAAGCTTAACGTTTTAGGAATTCTGAACTCAACATGATACTATAAAACTTCTCCCTCTTAATAAATCCTGTTTCTACATATGCATTGAAACATGTAGGGAAATTGTCAATAAAACGAATAATAAAAGTAAGATATACCACAATAGCAATAGTAACGACGATTATAATAGCCAATTAGTATTATTGTCATTATCATTTATAATAAACAGTAATAATGATAATTCAAATCGTAATAATAATAGTAATAATAATAATAATAATAATATTAAAAACAAAATAATGATAAAGTAGGCATGTTTCTGTGCAACACAGGTTTTTCGCACCAAATAGCCTATATATTTTTTATCCATGACCCCAATAATATATCCTGTTCCTCCATTTTAGGGACAGTTTGAATTGATCACCACCTCATCCATCTAGAACAAATCTACAGCCTTAGAAATAAAGTTAATAATAATAATAATAATAATAATAATAATAATAATAATAATAATAATAATAATAATAATAATCTCTATCTATCTTCGGGTTTTTACAAACCTCCAAAGCCTACGGTCTTGGGCATCTTCGATGCTTAGCCCTCTAGCTTGCATTACTTTCTTCATGTTTTCCTTCCATGTTAACCTTGGTCTCCCTCTTTTCTTCTTTCTGTTCGGATGCCATTCTTATAGTTGCTTTGGCCGTCGCTTATCTTCCATTCTTAAGACATGTCCTAACCACTTTAATTCCTTCTCCTCAATTCTTTCAATTATGCTTTCTTCTGTTTGCATTATGTTTCTAATCTCCTTATTTGTGACATGTTCTAATCTAGACTTTCTGGCACTTCTCCGTAAATAATCCATTTCTAGAGATAATAATAATAATAATAATAATAATAATAATAATAATAATAATAATAATAATAATAATAATAATAATAATAATAATAATAATAATAATTCACTGGGTGAAATTGAATTTGAAAATAATGCTGTTCCTTGCAATCCCCGAAACATAATCTGTCATCAGTAATTTTGCCAACTCATCTAACTTTAACAAACTACAATCTTCGATATAAATTAAAAAAACGCATACCCATTTATTTTCGCCACTTAGTACTAATAAAATCACTCATACCACGAAAAAAAAAAATGTTATGTGGAAGCTATATTCACACCAGAAGTCTCAAGCCATCAATTATGTAATCACGATGTATGGAAAATGTAATCACGAACCTAGAAACATAACCTAAGGCAATAATAAAAGTCATGAACTGTGAAGTAAAGAGGGGAGAGACGAAATCTGGTAATTAATAAACCCTGAGAGGAGGACGGAAAGAGAAAACAAATCATAGAACAAATAACATTGCTTATTAGGAAAAAAAAACATTAAGTGTTTACAATAATGGCACTATATTGTGCTAGAGGCAAACTTATGAGAAAAGACAATTCAAGCAGAAGATGATATCAATGATCGGAAACCAAGTCTCTAACCCTTACACGATACAGTCATTAGTTAGAACTTGGAAGCGGCCATGGGAAGATGAAACTAACAAACCTAATCTTGATTATGCCACTTAGATGCATGCAATGTATACAAATAATAGGTAAGATTTTCTCACTAGAAGCCATGGAAGATCTAGTGGACACTAGTAAATAGTGGTACCATAGGATATTTCTCTTTACGAAAACCAACTGTACCATATGGAATACCAACTAACGAAACAGTAATTTCAATGTATAACAATACAATTTAATTTCAATGTGTGGATAATTATTTATTTTTCTAAAATTATTTTTGTCAAAATATAGCGAAAATTTTAATACCCATCCTTTTTACACCCGACTCGACAGTATAACTAATTAGCTATTTGGTATGAAAAGTAGCGAAATTAGGCGAAGAAGTAGAATGTATGTTTGAAGTAGGCAACTTCTATTGTCTTCATCTAGCCTGTGACAGGAAACACTTAAGTAGGCAGTGGATTTTCAAACTGTCGTCCTACAAAATTATTGTTTATTATTTTCAAACACTGAGTTTCCGTGTCAAATTAAATAAATGGTAATAATAATAATAATAATAATTATTATTATTATTTTTATTAATATTATCATAATTTTATCATTATCATTATTAATATTTTAATATCATTAATATTAATCATTTTATTATTATTCTTTTTGTTATTTGTTTTACATTTTTATTATTATTTTTATCATTTTTATTATTATCATTATTTTCATTATTAATATTTTCATTTTTATTATTTTGTTATTTATGTATTATTATCTTATTATTTTTACTATTATTAATTTTCAAACTGTCGTTATTCATTGGAATTGGTGTCCACCTGGAAGAAGGACGAGAGGAAGACCTCGAAACTCGTGGATGCAGGAAATAAGAACTGAAATGAGAGCAAGAGGACTGGAGGATATGGATTTGGATGGAGAGAGACGAGTTAAGAAGAAAAATAAAACTTTAGGCACAGAAAGATGTGTAAACATTAAAATTCTGTATATAAATAAAAATTAGTTTTATTACTATTATTTTTATTATTATTGTATTATTTTTTATTATTACTTTTATTTTTATAACTCCTTTTATTGTCCCGCGCCATAGCCGAGGGGTCAAGGCAAGAAGTCTCGGCGCAGAGTTACAGGAATTGCTCTAGTTTGAGTCCCCATGGGCGAAGATATTATCTCATGGAATTTGGGCCAGTATGGTACCAGTGCCCACCCAGCATCGTGAGGCATTTGAGTAGCTACAATAAGTAGCGACTCCAGGTTGAGAAGACCAGCTATAACGGCTGGGAGACCCCGACATGCTGACCACGTGTAACTCCTACACTGGCTAGATGATCGTCTACCTCTGGGATTAACACATGCGGATATTATTATTATTTGCTATATGGAACATGTAGTTGAATGCCGCATTCGCTAAGGATTCATACTGGAGCCTACGCTCAGCTAATTTAATCCAGTTCATATCTCCATGGTCCATCCGAATATTATTCCCCCACCTACGCCTAGGTCTTGTTAATTGTGTTTTGTATAAAGGTTTATAAAATATGAAAGGATTTCTATTGTCACTCATTCCAGGTGCAATGCTTCTTTGACGAAAAGATCCAGAAATATAATAAAATTCCATTCCATGTTATTAACTCAGTTTAGCCCTTTAATTGGCGAAACACAAGTGTAAGAGTGAATATCCCTGCGACCAGCTATTAAAATAGCAGGAGGTGAGCAATTCTTCGGCCCACTGGTTAAGTGGAGCCCCGGGTTCCTAGACAGCAGTCCATTTGTCCCGGCTAGTTAGTTAGTAGAGTTGATGATGTTGATGACCAGCAGCAGCAAGTACCCGGCTCTGTTCCTTATGATTTGTTTTATTTACTTTTTAAAAATACTTTTTTCTTTTAATTACAATTTTTCCCCCCGTCAAGTAGCTACGTGAGGCTAGCTTGAGCGCTGATTGGTTGAAAAGGGCGGCCGGTTTTTTCGTGTTTATAATTTCGATATTAGTGTTTCATATGTTTTAAGTGAATTTTTTATTGTTAAAGTTGATTTATATTGTGATTTGATCCATTATAAGTTGTTAATGTTGTTATTTTTTTACTTTTTTTGAAGTATTCTGTGAGTCTATAGCTTGATTGGACTCACCGCGTGTTGATACTCTAATGGCGGGATTTTGAATTTACGTAATTTTTCTATGTCTACGTAGTGGACCTTTTGAAGTTCGCACGCTTATATGTTGTGAAGGCCGTAGCTGGAGCTCCAAGTTGAAATGAAACTCTATCACTCACTTTTACCCGGTCGATGAGAAATTAATGAATTTGCTGATGGGATCTAGGGGACTACCTTAACGCTAAGGAAACCACCGAAACCTTAGCAGAGTAGCTTAATTGATAGTATATTTATAATTAATGTTTTCTAAAGAGATTCTTAGTTCTAATACCTCGTGCCAGTTATTTAATGTGGCGGACCGCACTGAGAACAAAATCACGCATGACTTATTACTGGATTTATTGTGTAATTCGATACACATTTAAGTTATTACAACTCGTCCGTTTTCTTCTATTTAATTAATAATACTAAATAAATCATGGGTGCGAAACATGGACTCTTACTTTAAGGGAAGAAAGGAGATTACAAGTATTTGAGAATAAAGTTCTTAGGAAAATTTTTGGACCAAAGAGAGATGAACAGACAGGTGAATGGAGAAGACTACATAACAATGAACTACATGGTCTTTATAGGAAGCCAGATATAATAAGAACAGTTAAGTCCCGTAGACTGCGATGGGCAGGACATGTTGCGCGTATGGGGAATGAAAGACGTGCATGGAAACTTCTTGTAGGAAAGCCAGAGGGAAAACGCCCAGTTGGTAGACCAAGAATGAGGTGGGAGAACAACATTAACTATGATTTGAGGGAAGTAGATTATACAGGGAATGATTGGAAAGCATTAGCTCAGGATAGGGATGTATGGAGAGCTTATGTCCGTGCGGTCATGAACCTACGGGTTCGATAGTGCCAGTGAGTAAGTAAGTAAGTAAGTAAATAAATCGAACCTATTGAAGTATCCTATAGGATAACCTCACGCCAGCCGGGCCTAACTGTGGCACCACCTGTCGGGAGAACAATTTTAAACGGAGGATCATACACATACATTTTCATCACACAAGGACATGGAGGACCTCCCGAAATCAATGATCAACTCAATGTCAGGGTCTCCTCCAAGACAAATCAATATTAAGAGTAATAACAGTAGTAGTAATAATAGTAATATTAGTAATTGTAGTAGTAGCAGTAGTAATTGTAATTATAAAATAATAATAATAATAATAATAATAATAATAATAATAATAATAATAATAATAATCATTCATTTTGAGAATTTTCTTCATCATTGATGGTTTTCTCCAACCAATCTTAGTAATTAACATGAATTATAAATAAATAAATATAAATGACTACGGAATTATAGACTATCAGTTTGCAACAAACATTCACAAATTTCCCTTAATGAAATTTCTCCATCGTTCTCTGTCCTATGTGTCTTCATCTGTTACACCAAATTTACTCATTGAATTTTGAATGTTGCTCTTCAAGGTTGTTATTGGTCTTCCTTTTCTGTTCCTTCTTTCAATTTTCCATGCATAGACGGTCTTTGGTAATCTTCCATCCTGCATTCTTCTTACATGTTTAATAATAATAATAATAATAATAATAATAATAATAATAATAATAACAATAATAACAACAATAATAATAACAATAATAATAATAACAACAATAATAATAACAACAATAATAATAACAACAACAATAATAACAACAATAATAATAACAACAATAATAATAACAACAATAATAACTCTCGTTGGTCGAAGAAGTCCACTGTTTCTCTTGGTCAAATTCGATATCGACAGTACTTTCACATTGAACACTTGTCTGTTCTATATGTTGTTTCCATTTATCTTCAATTCTGAAGATACTCGTGAACTTCTGTTAGAAATTATACTCCATTACTTCCTTCTCTTGCAAGCTGAGAATCTAATTTAAATTACCTGGCGAGTTCATTTTTCGTTTGTTTCCTTAGAGGGCAATCTTCATTTCTAGATTTTGGTCGAGATATTATCATTATTGTTGCTGTTCTTGTAAGTCAAACAATGCGCGTACAACAGTAATACCTTGTACAGTTTTTAGCGAATGGCTGATAATTGCACCATTAATTTCGTTTTAATTAAGTGTGTGTACTGTACTTTACTTTGAAGCAGCGTATTCCATTGATGAGAAGAGATCCGACTCGCAGGATTCACCGTGCATGAAGTTTGACGTTCTTGAATCACGAATCACACGCAAGTACCTATGCCGAACACTGCACGCAACAAGGGCGTAGGTCTAAACACAAATTTGTGAAGAATGCTAGACAATGGAAAGCTTCAAGGCCATTCTCTGGAAGAGGCGATGACACCTTTTTTATATACACGTTTAGATACATTTGATATTGAAATTAAAATCTCAATGAAACTATGTAATACACAATACAACGTATGATAAAGAATATTTTACAACAGAAGAGTTAATTTGTTTAGAAAAAATATACAATTTAAACCCTCAATAATAATGTTTATTAAACACGCTGTTCAGAGTTACATATTGATACATAGGTAACAGTTTTCATCATTTTAATCATTTCTATGGATTATAGAACTTCAGCGAGTTTGTCATTGCCTGATAAATAACCCTTAAATATTAAGATGTTATCGATATGGCAAAAATTAAATTTCTACAAAAAAAAACTGGTCATCTGGATGTTGAAGAGAAATGAAAACAACTGTTCATTAACTACAACAATATAGAGTAAAAGCTCCTTATTCACGGGGGATATGTTCCGCAAATATGCTACGATTACAGAAACCGGGAATATGGAATGGTAATTTGTATGGGTATATAGGGGATATCACAAAAGAAAATGAAGACATCTTAGAAGAATTATACATGGAATCTTTAGAAAACAAAATTTCTGATTATAAGTCAAGATGGATGCAACATGTTCATCGAATGGAAGATCACAGAATACCCAAACAAATGTTAAGATATCAACCTGCAGGAAGAAGAAGACCAGGATGTCCACTCAAAAGACTTCTGGATGGTGTTTCTCTTGAGGCCGAAACAGGTCAACAAATGGCCTAAATTCGTGAATGTACTATGATGATGATGATGATATAGGGGATACGTTTCAAGGTTCCGAAATAAAATAAAAATTAACAAAATAATATCAATTAATGAGAGATTTTGAACAATTTCTATTAATTATTACTGTCAGACGTAGGCATGGGCTTAAAGAACTTACTATTTTTTTCCAATTTTGCCGCTTTTATATGCTCTTTCAAATCAGTTTGTTATTTAATTGTGAATTCAGGGATATAATTCATTTGTCTTCGGATTTCTTGATGAATCTTACAGTTGATTCATTAACATTGAAACAGCGTGACATGGATGCAAACGACTGGCCAACACGTAAACATTCAAACATTTTTATATTTTTACTTTAAGCGGCAACACTACTTTTTTTTCCATTTCGGAACTAATTTTCTTTCCTTTTACTCTACATTATAAATTGGCAACTAAGCAGAGACACGAGTTATTTAATAAAAATTATTGCATCGAATGGCATGTCGAAACAACAAAACACCGATCGTGGCGAGGGCGGTATTTATCAACGGACATAGCGGCACGTAAATTACGGCGGCGGCGGCGGCGGCTTTTAACAACGAACTTTAGGTTTAGTGACAATAAAGTTTGTTTTACTTTGATATTTATTTGACCAATTGGTTTAAATCGTTCCTTGGCACGTATCTGCAGTAAAGAAAAAAATTGCCGATGGTTAATAAAGGATACTAATCCTCCTAATATACCGACTGGATCCGCGAATAAATAATTTTTTAGCCGCGAATATAGGAACTGTGTCGCAATTTTTTAACCCGCGAATAAGGAACATTTACTGTATACAAGACTGGCTTCAGTAGGTGAAAAGAATGGAACCTCCCAGAATAAACCGACAGATGTTTTACTATATACCCCGGGGATGATACCTCCGGGAAGACCTCACAAGAGATAGTTGGAGACCGTAACAGGCGAGTAGGCCTAATACTTAACAGGATAACGGGGATGATGATGGATACATATTACTGAAAAAAATTAATGGCTTGACAGGCTTAGAAAAGTCCTTAGCCTACCAACCGGCTGCTGGCCTCACAACCACATGTGTTAATCAGAGAGGTGGACGATCATGTAACCAGTATAGGGATGATATGAGGGCAGAATGTCGGGTCCCCAGACGTCATACTATGCTAACCAAATTCCTCACGATTCTGAATTGGATCCCCATATTGCCCGAAATTTCGTCATAAAAGTTCTTCCCCCATGGGGACTCGAAATATCGGTAGTCTCGTACCTCTGCAGCAAGGCATGATGCTTTAAACTACAAGGCTACGCGCAGGATACTTTCTACTACTAGAACGGGTCAATTTTTACCCGTGTATGGTTTTAAAACTATATTTTAATATCTAAAACCAAGGTAAAATTTCTAGAGGTGTACGAAGCAGTATTATGTTTAATGACCTTTCAGACTAAACAATTTCTTTGCCTCCAAAATTAATCTGGTGAGAGAAGTTAGGAATGTTGAGAGTGAAATTTCACATATCCTAGTGTTCGGTGGTTAAAAACAAAATATCACTATCAAGAACTGTTTTTAAGGCTTGTTACTGTGATTAATGGAGGAAGAACAATTAAATTAGTGTTGGCAACTACGCTATGCTATTAATTGATTTAAATACGTTCTTTAATAGGTCATTAGAATCCGAATTCAAATACAGGTGTTAAAGCTCAAACGAATTTTGAGCAGAGGACTGTTATTTATGTGCCGTAAATCTATGCCACTGGAACTAGGGCTTCAGTTCGCTTTCGAATGAACCCATAATCAGGATTTTTTATGCTCTGAAAAATATATCGACTCCCGCGAAACTTGGAACCAAGACGAGCATGAAAACCACTATCATACCAGGTTCTCATAAAATTACTTTTTGGCGTGAAATTTTGAAAGAAAACTTCTCATTTTAATTGCTAACACTTATGACTGGCATCCGGGTGAAGTTCGGGTTGTAGAGGAGTGGAAACTATATATATTTACTTTTGAAAAGTGTAACCCTCTAAAATTATAGGTGTACGTCAATAAGAAAACGGTCATCTGTCAAATAATATATGCCAAACCAAATACATTACTTTTTCTTAAAATGTTAGGCCTATAAATTTTGAAAAATGAAATGTTAACTCACTACCCGTATCTATATCCGGCGTAATGTCATTTCGATGGATGAGATGAGAACGAACCTTTATAATTATTGAATATCTGTGGTATACAAAGATGGCGGCAGGCTAGGAGTGTAGCGCCATAACGAGGGCAGGTGTAATGGTACGGAACGAAATGAATGATATGTGCAAGGAGAAGTAGTTTTTCGCGAGATAAATCGGGAGAAACCTCGAGATGAGCCTGCCCTGTGCATTACGATCCCTACATGGGGTGACATCATTCGTTTACAATATTATCAACATTTAAATATGAACAACTTTTCGTATTTTGAGTTCATGTAAGTGATTTTGTTACAGCGAGAGAGGTTTATTTTTATCAATGTGCAAATAATATAGGAATTGTGAATTATATAATATCCACCTTTCAGTTTCATTCAATGGTTGATGATGATCATTATCTTCTTCTTTCACGGATTCGGTCTCTGCCTGTTCCGATCTCACATTTGTTTCGCTCAGTGTTTTTTTGGTCTTTCTACCGATCTTCGTCCTCTAGGTAATCCCATCTTTGGTATCCTATCCTCTGTCATTCTCTGTATATGCTCTATCCAGTTGTTCCTGTGTTCATTTATTTGTTGAATAAATGACTGTACTGTTAGTTCCGCTCTTATAATTTTCTTATCTTGTACAACCTTTCACCGCTCGTAGGATGCTAATTTCCGCTGCCTGAATTTTACTTTTCTTTTTCTTTCAGGACACAGACCTTACTTCCATACATCGCCACTGATAGTACCATTTTTGAGTAAAATCCTAGCTGTGTCTCCTTTCTAACTTTGTTCCTCAGTATTCGTCTAATTGTGCCACAAGTTTGTTGGAATTCCTGCATTTTCCTATTTATGCCTTGTTCTTCATAAGTTATATTGCAGCCCAAATACTGGAAGTGTGAAACATGTTCCAACCCCTTGATCTTCTATTACTATTTATGTCCTTACTTGGTACCTTCCAAGGAACGCCATTATTTTAGTTTTTGATTATGAAATTTTCATATATTTCTTACATATATAATTTAATTTATAGACTGCACTATTTAACCTGTATTGTCTGCCAAAGTTAATACTATATCATTAGCAAAACATAATGCATTCAAAGTTTCATCGAATGAGATCTCATGAAATGTATGTCGAAAAATACTTATCTTTAGACCGCTCACAAATTCTAGCATATCGTATACTTCCAATCTGGAACTCCATTTATTCATCAAGTAATACTAAAATGATTGACATCTTGCAATTAAGGAAACGTGTAATAGTTATGAGATAATTAAATGTTACCATACATTTATTGTTTCAAAACATATATTTGTTACTCCTATCAGCTGGTTCATTTTAGAACTGGAACAATATGTATTTATGGATATTGCTAAGTTGAGCTTCATGCCGGGATTATTAATTCATCTGCCAATGCGACGTGACAGAATATGCTTAGCACAATGGCATAGATTTGTTCATATTTAAAGAGTTGTAGATGTAAGCATACTAAAATAGCACGAAATCCATTACTAACGTATCATCCCTTCTAACACGAATTGCCAATCCAATCCGATCCAACCCCCCCCCCACTCAAGTTTTACCTTGTGTTATTGATTTTATGATTCGGAATTCATACCCATCCTTATTATAATCAAAATAAGAATGTCCATGTGTACCCCAATGTCGATACGTAGGGCCTTTTTGTTTTACTTACAATTTAAAATTATTATTTTCCCAGGAGGCATCTCTTCATTATTGTAGAGTTAATAGTAAAAATACGATTAAATTGCTGTCTATTTCCATTCTCGTATATCCCCGCGTGAGGCAAGGTTGCTCCCTTACGGGAGTTACTCAATGAAACTTAAACAAGTTATGTTTATTTTCCTATATATCAACAATTCGTTTAAAAGAGATATCTAGCAGCAATTATGGTATTACTTGTTTAGGAAGGACCGTTTAAATTTTGCTCAGAGGCTCTAATTTAGTTTCGAAATTCTTTAACTAGCAAGAAAATCATTAGATTCGGGACCCATGGCTTAAAGTCCCTCTTGACCTCGTCAGGGTTCTAACCCGCGATTCTCAGGACCAGGGGCAATGAATGTAATCCCTAAACTATGAAGGCTGATTTTAAAGTGCAACATTTTAATATTAAACAGGCTTTTATTAAAACTCTTATGTAATATTACAAAATCGAACTTTAAAAACATGTTAAATATTTGTAAGATTTGGCTACGTAAATTTTATAGTAATTATAAATAACGAACTGCAACGCTGGCTGTAAACAGAGGCGACTATGTTATTCAATAGTCCACCGTGACCGTTGTAGTAGAAGACGATCATCAAGGAAATCAGTCATGCAGGAACTGCGTGAAACTAAGCGAATTCCTCGCTCGGTAAGTAGAATTTATGGTCCGATTTTTCAGGTAGGCCTTTACGGAATGTACGTTTCTTAATTAACACGTACGAATAGGCTTCTACAGTTTCGTCACGAGAATACGGTACTACTGCAGTTATTAAATATCGGCTTTCGAGTAAACTTACACTTCCAATGGTCGAATTTCGCTGATATCTTAGAATTCTTTTCTCGTTTTATTTCAATAGCATATACCTAGTTTCGTTGCGAAAAAAACGAAAAATAGTGGTCACGAGAACGATTTTAAAAATTTTGCTTGATTTAACTCCCACTTTTAATAGTCCGAATTTACTGGTTAATGAACTCGACCTTATGTTTTTTAATTCATTGCTAGGCCTATATGAAGAATTTGTTTCCGAAAAAAAACAGTTTAGGCCGCTATAGCGTTGAAATGTATACACACACAACACACACACACACACACAGATATATATATATATATATATAAAAATTTCGTGTCACGTTGTTTGTCCGCGATGGAATCCTAAACTACTGAATCGATTTTAGTAAAATTTTGCACACTGTGTGCAGTTTGATCGAACTTGAGACTTAGGGTAGTTTGTAACTAAATTTATAGTCGCATTATTTTTTATTGCAAATTATTTGTTTATTATTTAACAAGGAGTTATAATTATCTTGAGTTCCTTACCATTCTAACAGATGGCGGTGTAATTATCTGTGAGTTCCATACGATTCTAACAGATGGCGGTGTAAGGTAATTTGGTGAAGTAATTGGTTTATTATTTAACAAAGAGAGATCCGGATGGCTGTGCTTTTTGTTACAACCGCGAATTTCAATTGAATTACAAATATTGATTATTTCATAATTTAAGTGTGTTCAGTGTTTATTTTATATTCAATATTATTAATTTCGTGTGTATTAGTTTTAAGTAATCTGGCTGAAAGACAGCAACTTAATTTAAATTTTTAACGTATACCTTAGCCATAGCAACGCGTGGCCGGGACTTCTAGTATATATATTCTGTGCATAGTAAGTACGATCGTAGAGAATTGTAAAAATGTTTCAAAGTATTTTCGTGGAAATAACTTAAAATAACCTCCTTTGGAATTCGTTAAAATGTTGTAAATAATTATTAGATGGCTATGAAGTGAAACAACTCCAGGAAAGCGACAAACGTATGAACATGATGTTTTGGTAATAATGGACTGTCTAGTACTAGGAAAATCGAACGTTTCGAGTGCCGATAAAGTCATTGGTAGTGTCAACATGCAGAATATGTAGATAGGCATACGGATGACGTTACGTGAAAGGTAAGTCATATTGCATTAGCACTAAGCAGGCACCAGAGAGCTATCATTACTCGAATTTGTAACGGCTCTATTTCCATCAGCAAGCCCGTTTCCCTAGTTACGTGCATTTATTGCTAGCATCAGTTACTCTGGGTTATTTAATAACTGGTACATTCTATTTCGCAATACCAAAAACTATAGCAGTTCAAGAATACTATTGTTAAAGAATATAATAAAATAAATTCTATCTATTTCAGAAACAAGGTCTAAACTGTGACTCAGACAACAGAGCTTTTTTTGTCCAATATCGCCAGACTCTCTTAACTACATCTTTGGAATTTTATGCTGGCATTGGCAAAATTGTAACCAACTTCTGAGGTTGGGGCACATGGAAGGCGGAGTTACGTTACCCCTATATGATGGACGATAAATGATAATGAGGCAGTAGAGAGTAGTTAGATCTAAACGTGACCTAAATTCAAATTCACGAACGACCACAGGAATAATTCCCTTTAAGGAAATATTCCTTTCATCTCAGAGGGAATCGAACCCGGAACCTCACATTTATAATTTTTTTAATACATGAATTATTATAATTTTATCCCCCAACATATTTCCGAAAAAAAAAGGGTTCTTGTTTTCAGACTTCAATCTCCTGAATTAAACTCAAGAAAAATTCAGGCATTTGAAAGTATCATCTGCTGAGGAGGTTCTACGTTCGAATGCTCTTAGGTTGTTTTATTCCCTTAATTAAGAGATGTCCACCGCTGTGGTTTGTGGTAACGTCGTCGTGCAGCGTCGATTCCTATTTTTGACGTGTTTCCTGGGTGAGACTTTTTTCGGGTTTTTTCTCACCTGCCAGACAAATATCAGGAATCGTTAAGGATCAAATATTCCTCGAAAACCATCGGCCATCACAATCATCCATATCATACTTCGACATGTTTAATATGAATGGTGTGTCTTCTCTGAAATGTCCGTGTTGTCTCAGATGTGGCCCTGGCACTGAGCTGATCACTCATCCAGGGAGGCTATCCACATCCTTGAGTAGTCAGTCTGGACAAGAATGAATGAAGAAAATTCAGTATACGTCTGCTGCACACGTTACATATAACATCCTAATTTATTGATTGATCCCTGTTCGTCCCGCGTCGGGACATGGTTCCTCCCTAAGACTAATTTAGTTAGGCTTAATCGTGACACATGTCAGCGAGGGACATGTGGTTTGTACGTCGCCTCCAGTAGGAAATAAGGTATTACTTGGACGGATGAAGGTCGGTTCAATTTTGCTGAGATGAAGATTCTAAGACCTCAAATTATTGGAGAGCAAGATTGCTAACGACTTCAGTGTTAGATGCAGCACATTAGACAACAACAACAACAAATTTTGCTTAGACTGTTTTATTCAGACTTCAATTTTTTAAAGCCCGAAAATCTTCAGACTCGGGGCCTTCACGAAGGACTTGTCCCTTTGATTTTTTCATCCTAAAATTAGTCCTTCTCCGTCCGGGTTTGAACCCGCGACTCTCGGGATTAGAGGCAAGGAACATAACCACTAGACCACAGCGGAAACCCGTAATTTATGGCAATTCGTAAATCAATATAATTAAATGTATCGTTAAAATTATTCTCCGTGTTAATATTTCATAAGTTAAAATATTTTGAATACTGTTAAAAAACTAACATTCTTTCATGTTACATATTTGAGAATATTTTTTTCGAAAAGCTATAATTAAGAGGTATTTGCACACTTGATAATAATTAATCATAACTATGTTGCATATTTAAATAAAATAAGAGATTACATAGTAGGTCTAAATGTAACTACATAAATAAAAATACATCTGATAATGATATAAATATAAATTCATTGTTTGACAAAAAAAAAATAAAAATAAAAAACAACAGTAAACCAGTAATTTAACATGACTTACCTAATCTGACATGGATGATAGACCACGCCTTAAAGTCGTAACTGTGACAGGTAAAATTAATATATTGTCATTATACCAATATTATTATTATCACTACTATTATTATTATTATACCAATATTATTATTTCTATTATTATTAATATCACCATCATCATCGCGGCTCCGTGGTGCAAGTAGTTAGACACACGCCTCTCACCTCTGGGAATTTCGAGATCGAGTCCCGGTAACTCCATGTGGATTTCGTGGTTGATGAAATGGAGATTGAAAAGGTTTTTTCTCGGGGTTTCTCCCGTTTTCCCCTGTCACAAATTTAATTCAATCATATATCCATATCCATCTTTCCATTACATTTATGCGTCCCTGTGACGGTGAGTCCGGTGTAATCGGCCGGCACTCTTGCCACTTAAAATATAGTGACTTCACTACCTATTCCTCTATCCGACTCTGATTTGCATACGAGTTTGGCATATTAAATTATTATAATAATAATAATTATTATTATCATTATTATTATTATTATTATTATTATTAAAGTAACAATAGGAACTGTTTAAAAATTAATATAAAATTATGGAATATTCACCTGAAAGGTCCGTCTCCTCAACTTAATTAATTGTTTAACTGTAGCGCTTTCGGACTTGTCCCATCATCGGCAGGATTCAAAACTGGTGTTTCACTGAAGATCTGGTAGAGGGGGTTGCATGTACTGGGTTCGTTTTCGTTTATCAGGCTGTCGTCGTTGTGAGCTGCTTTCATGATTTTCATCTCTTCGAGTACGTTTATCTTCGCTGGATTATTTTCTCTGTGCATTACTGTTAGGGTGTTTTCAATATTTAACATGCGATGCCCTTCATGGATAACGTGTTTTGCATAGCTTGATTTTCCTTCTGCGTGAATGAAGTCTCGAAAATGTTCTTTCAATCTTTCAGGTGAATATTCCATAATTTTATATTAATTTTGAATAATACCTCAACGGAACACATCATGAATCTTATAAAAGGAACTGTTTAAATGTAATATGGCATAATATGCAATGAGTGACTGACAATCTTCCACATTGTTATAATAATAATAATAATAATAATAATAATAATAATAATAATAATAAACTTATTGAATAGAATAATTTTTGTATAACATGTCACATTGTTGAAGCATATGCGTGAATTTACAAATTTTTAAGCAGTGAAGTGAATAAAGACGCAATATTTTATTCTGGAAAAATGTGGTCGTGCATACAAAAAATTTGCGAACCCCTGGTCTAAGTAATTGTGCACTTTAGCCTGCATGGCGGGAAATTTGCCTGGGCAAAGAATCGGAAATTCGCTTCTGAAATAACTTGCTTTACCAGGTAGAAGGCACTAAGATTATTGCTCATATATGCAATCGTATAATGCACAATAAACAATATCTTGTAAACACTAACTGTTGTAAAAACGTCTACTTACGAGTTATGATATTTTTGTTGTGTTTTATTGGATGCTTTTAAGAAAAATAACTTCAATATAGATGGTTTTCCAATCGTGCTTCAGACAAAGATTATGAATCATGGCGCCGGATCTTCTGAACATCAACTTTTATAGTGTTATATTTTACATTGCCCAAAATTGTTTGGAATGAGACAACTTTCTCTCGGTATCCTGGTCAGTTTACATACCACCATAAACTCTTCCTCCTTATATTGAAGATAAAGCCCATTGTATAACGTTATATACTTTAAATACATAACCGCCGAATTGGCTCAGGTGATATCAAACGCGCTTCCTTACTAGGGGGCCCGGGTTAAATACCCGGCCAGAGTGAAATTTTTCATTGTAAAATAGATTAAAATATTCAATCTCGGGGCCAGCAGGAGTTGTGGTGTACAATTGTTAAAGGCTATATTGTGCACCAGATTCCAGCAATGAATTGCAATCTCCTCTGCAGTACATTGTTGAGAAATAATATGATACTGTTGATAGTGATTCGTCCATCGGATGATGACGTTAAGCCTAGCATCCCACTTTGTGCTTTCCGAGTAGGTTACGTGCCGACACTGGGTTTTACCTTCTCCCTTCTCTTCATCATCTTCACACTACACACTTAACACTACACAAACACGTAAATATAAACGCATGCTACACTCCTTTCTGTACACAACATAAATAAATCCATTTTTGCAAAGTTGTCTGCCGAAGTAGTGCGTAATATAAATATAGACCGCATTAACGCCATGTATCCGCCTGGCGCGGAACTCCAAGAACGAAAAGTGCAGTGGGTGCATTAAAAAATAAACAAACACACACAATATGGAAATACGGAATTCAGAAATAATGCAATACTCAAATTTTATTTTGAAATTCTAAGAATTGCAATCACGCCGTATCGTAGTGCTTAACGCACTGAGCTACAAGCCGGAGGGTCGAGGGTTCAAGTCCCGTAGGGGTCAGGGTTTTTAAACTGACCCAAAACCTCTGGCGGCACTATGGCCTTGGGGTCGACTCAGCCTCTAACTGAAATGAGTACCGGACGCTTGTTCTGGTGGTAAAGGCGGCCATCACGCAGGGCTGACAACGTGGCTGACATACAGTGCCGATTGTCTAGAAAAAAGTGGGAGCCTTAACCTCCTACTACCCCAAGGGCCTCCGGGCCTGTTGTGGGATCACTTTTTAAGAATTAACACTATGAGGTGCATTTATTTATCCTTCATGGTATCTTTACCTTGTCGTGGTGGATTGGCTTGCGTGCTTAAATGATCCTGAGAGCTATACCGGCCGTAGCATTGCTGCCGATAGGGGTACCCATGCCGGACTGGTCGAAGGTGATAAGCCAGACGAAAAAAGTACCTTGGGCGAAAGAGTGACGATCTTTCACCGTAAAAATACAACCGTCAAGAAATGCGGACATGGGTTCATCTGGGGTAAAATTTTCCGGAGGTCAAATAGTCCCCCATTCGGTTCTCCGGGCGGGAACTACTTCAGGGAACCCATGCCAAAGGCTCAAACACAGGGACATGTTCCTAGGAACATGGAATGTTAGGACTTTATACAATAGCGGGGCACTAGAGATATTAACGCGGGAATTAGATAAATCGCCCTTGGATATAGTCGCTTTACAGGAAGTTAGGTGGCCAGGAGTAGGTAGTCAGGAATCAGGAAGCTTTGCATTATACTATGGGGGTGCAGAAAGACCTGCATTTGGAACGGGTTTTTTAGTCAGAAGGAGGATCCTATCCGCTATCCGAGATATTAAGTTTGTTAGTGATAGGATATCATACATAATTCTAAAGGGTAAACGACATGATTTTATAATTGTAAATGTACATGCCCCCACAGAAGATAAAGATGACAAGATCAAGGATGAGTTCTATGAAGAATTAGAATGCTTATTTGATAGCCTTTCACGATATCATATGAAAATTGTCTTAGGAGATTTTAATGCAAAAGTGGGGCGGGAAGATATATTCAAACCAACAATAGGCAAATTCAGTCTTCATGAAGATAGTAACGACAACGGGGTTAGATTAGTCACATTTGCCACATCAAAGAATCTCATTGTTAAGAGCACAACATTTCAGCATAAGGATATTCATAAATACACCTGGACATCCCCAGATGGAGAAACTCGGAACTAGATAGATCATGTATTAGTGGATAAACGCTGGCACAGTAGCATCATCGATGTTAGATCTGTTAGAGGGACAGACTGCAATTCGGATCATCATCTGGTCAGAGTGAAAATCAGACAACGGCTATCGCTTATGAGAGGAACAAACGCTAAAGATGATTCTGTAAAATTTGAATTAAAAAACTTGAAAAATGATGAAATGCGGCAAGAATACCAAATCAAAATTGCTAATAGATTTGAAGTACTGGAATCTTCAGATGACAATGTGGCAAACGAAGAAGAAACTGATATAAATAAAGAATGGGAGGCTATAAGAGATACTATTAAATTGTCAGCATCAGAAAGCATTGGTTGTTTAAAAAAGAGGCAAAACAAGAAATGGTTTGATGAGGAATGTGCCGACATTGTAAGAAAAGAAAGCTAGCAAAAATGAAATGGTTACACGAGCCAAATGAGGTAAATTTAGAGCAATTGGGTAGTGTTAGACGGGAAACCACCAAGTTACTAAAGAGTAAAAAGAGGGAATATTTGAGAGAGAAGATTAATGATCTTGAAATGAATGCAAAAAATAGGAACATTAGAGAATTATATCAGGGAATTAGTATAGAGAAGAAAGGGTTTCAGGCTAGAACAAACATAATTCGGAATGAAAATGGGGATATGATTGCAGATTCCAAGAGTATATTAAATAGATGTAAAAGTTAGCCTACTTTAATCAGCTATTAAATGTACATCAGAACAGGACATTGAGGAGGATAATTTACAGACAGCAGAAATGTTAGTCGCAGAACCAAGTGCATTAGAGGTTGTAATGGCGATTGAAAATTGAAGATGTATAAAGCATCAGGTTCAGATGAGATCCCAGCAGAACTGATAAAATCAGGGGGAGAAAAATTGATGGACAAGATACGCTGGTTGCTTAGTATGATTTGGGAAAAAGAAGCTCTTCCAGATGAATGGAAGGAATCAATTATCGTACCAATTTATAAGAAAGGAGATAAAACTGATTGCAACAACTATAGGGGCATCTCATTACTTTCAACTTCGTACAAAATTCTAACAAATATATTAGTAAGCAGACTTACTCCCTATATTGATGACATTCTAGGAGATCATCAATGTGCATTTAGAAGAAACAGGTCTACAACAGATCAGATTTTTAGTATAAGACAGATTTTAGAAAAGAAATGGGAATATAATGGTACTGTACATCAACTATATGTAGACTTCAAAAAAGCATATGATTCAATTAAGAGGGAGAAGTTATATAGTATCCTGCTGGAGTTCGGAATTCCTAAAAAGTTAGTTAGACTTATACGAATGTGTCTAAATGGCTCAACGAGTAGGGTGCGTGTAGGCAAACAGTTTTCAGACACTTTTGAAATCCAGAATGGGTTGAAGCAAGGAGATGCACTATCTCCTCTACTATTTAATTTTGTACTAGAGCATGCCATTAAATCTTTAGAGAATGAGGAAGGCTTACAACTGAATGGTATTAATAAGCTGTTAAGTTTATGCTGATGATGTAGTACTATTGGCCGATAGCGAGGAGATACTAAAGGCCAACACGCACACACTATTGAGTAACACTAAGAAATTAGGACTGGAAGTAAATATCAGTAAAACTAAATATATGGTCACACGTAGAAATACATTATATAATGGAAATGGACAGCTAATGACAAATGAGGGAAATTTTGAGGAAGTGGCTGAATTCAAATACCTAGGAACAATAATCACAAATAGGAATGAGATGCACAAAGAAATTAAACATAGGCTCAATTCTGGAAATGCGTGCTATTATGCATTGCAGAGACTTTTGATGTCCCAACTCCTTTCAAAAAACGTTAAGCTGAAAATATATAAAACTATTATTCTACCAGTTATATTATATGGGTGCGAAACATGGACTCTTACTTTAAGGGAGGAAAGGAGATTACGAGTATTTGAGAATAAAGTTCTTAGGAAAATTTTTGGACCAAAGAGAGATGAACAGACAGGTGAATGGAGAAGACTACATAACAATGAACTACATGGTCTTTATAGGAAGCCAGATATAATAAGAACAGTTAAGTCTCGTAGACTGCGATGGGCAGGACATGTTGCGCGTATGGGGAATGAAAGACGTGCATGGAAACTTCTTGTAGGAAAGCCAGAGAGGAAAACGCCCAGTTGGTAGACCGAGAATGAGGTGGGAGAACAATATTAACTATGATTTGAGGGAAGTAGATTATACAGGAATGATTGGAAAGCATTAGGTCAGGATAGGGATGTATGGAGAGCTTATGTCCGCGCGGCCATGAACCTACGGGTTCGATAGTGCCAGTGAGTAAGTAAGTAAGTAAGTAAGTAAGTAAGAATTGCAATCATTTAATAACTACGCAGAACAAAGTTGTAACCCGCATACCTAACGTAAGTTGAATTTTACATGGGAAAATGATAGTTAATGTGAAGCTGGGATAACTTAAATTTGGAGAAAAAATTAGGTTCTGGGAGGGTACCGGTATTCAATGAATATCATCACTAACTGAAGTAGAAAAAAAATCCATTCTACATCAACTCTGTACATAATTAAAATATAAAATTATGGAATATTCACCAGAAAGGTCCGTCTCCTCAACTTACTCGTATTAATTATGTAAGTGTAGCGCTTTCGGGACTTGTCCCATCAGGTGAATATTCCATAATTTTATATTTTAATTTTGAATAATACCTCAACGCAATACATCATGAATCTTATAAAAGTTGATCTGTATATAATGCAAGTACACAGCACTTACAAAACGTGATCTGCCGAAATGGTCCTTAAACTAAAAATAGACAATATTAACGCTACATATCCACGTACTGTGGAACGCTAAGCACAAACAATGCAGTGATTGACATACGCAGAAGTAGAAATGAAAGGAAATGGAAAAAAAGTAAAAAATATAAGTGTATTCTATGTAAAATTTGACACGACAAACGAAAATATAGTTTCTCTCCTGCTTCCCAAAGTGGTATAAATACTTATAAAGAGATTTTCAATTAAGAAACTCATACGTAACAAACAATTGTTCTTTTTAATTGAAACTATTACACCACGTAGAAGCGTTAGTTGTTACATCAGTAACTTTTATTTTGTAGAATTAATGACCAAAGTTTATTAGATCATAAAACTCAAAACATGTACTTTGTAACTCCGCCTATAGGCCTATATACACATTCACAACTGCTTGTTGAAATAAAACTGAACAATTCACAGAGATGGTATTTTACCTTCATGCTGTAAAACATGATATTCTACACTTACATCAGTTACCGATATAAAATCATATATTTTAAATACAATTATTAAATATAACATTCCATATTTTTCTGTTAAAGAGATTGGAACCTATATATAAATGTTGTCCACCGTTGTGGTCTCGAGGTAGCGTGCTGCCTTGTCACAAAGCGGGCCCGGGTTCGATCCCCGGTTTTTTCTGGGTGAGGTTTTTATCGGGTTTTTTCCTTGCCTGTAAGACAAATGTCAGGAAAAATTAAGGCCCAAACGGTCCCCGAAATCATATGACCATCACCATCCTTACCACCATCATCATCCTTCACCGGTGTGGAGAGCAACGGGAAGCTATCACACCTACAATTTCCTAGTAAAGCCGCAAGCATAGCATGAAAATGCTATGATTGCAGTGAAGGACCTGCTTTCGGGCAGAATTACTATAAATGGATGTAAATGATTTGAATGGAAAAGGTACTGTCCTACTGTCTTAAGGCTAAAAAAAAAATAATAAAAATAAAATGCTGTTTTATTTAGTTGCATTAATTGTTATGTAAGTTACCGCGGAATCCACCAATAACAAAATTAATGAAATTGTGTTACGTTTGTGGAATGAGACGTTCCAAGAGATTGACAAAGTAATTGCTGTCATTGACTAGCAGCTGACAATACAGGGAAGCAAGTAGTTATGTAATTTATAGAAAACCTACGTTTCATTTCCAGGCAATCACTTTTCTTTATATTAATGAATGTCCGTCGCCGTGGCGTAGTCGGTAGAGTCCCTACCTTCCACTCCGGCGACACCGGTTCGATTCCCGGCGGGGTAGGGGATTTTAAATCCCCACCTTGGGTTTGGGTGTGTGTCCTGTCTTGTGTCTATGTATGAGAATAACAGAAGGTTAACAAAAAGGTAACAAGAAGGAAATCAGTGTAAACGAAAAGAGGGGGGGAAGACGAAAATTACCTTAAACAATTTCAAAGATTCGTCAATCAATAACGAAACAATTCATATAAGTCTCTATTATTCTTTCGCTCATTCTATATTCTTTCGCTCATTCTATATTTATTGTGCTTCCAATAACAAGTAACTACCAAGTTTGCTTCTGTTTACGAATCTCGTAGGTTCAAACCCGTAGTGGTCGATGAATTTTTTGAGATGTAAAGTACTAATTACTCCTTCCTTTGGAAAGAAAGTAGATATATTGGACGTAACCTTCTCTTCCACACAGCTAGATATAATAATAATTGCTACATTTTGTCCTACAAGTACAGTGATCCCACTACAGCCCATAGTAGGCCGTTGAGGTAGTATGAGGGTAAGGCTCCCACATTTCTACATAATCACCAAGATATGTTAGCGGGTCTCAGCCCTGCGTGACAGCCGTCTTTACCCCCCAGAGCAAGCGTCAGTACTCATTTCCATTATAGGCTGAGTATATCCCAGGCCAATGTGCCGCCTGATGTTTTGGAAATGAAAGACGTGCATGGAAACTTCTTGTAGGAAAGCCAGAAGGGAAAACGCCCAGTTGGTAGACCAATAATGAGGTGGGAGAACAACATTAACTATGATTTGAGGGAAGTAGATTATACAGGGAATGATTGGAAAGCATTGGCTGAGGATAGGGATGTATGGAGAGCTTATGTCCGTGCGGCCATGGACCTAAGGTTCGATAGTACCAGTGAGTAAGTAAGTAAGTAAGTAATTTTTTTCAACGTGATACAGGGATTATGAAATTATTTGGGCAGTGTTCTAGTCGTGCAGATTTATAATTTTCTATTTTGACCAAGTCTAAACTTAGAGGCTATTTCAGTTCTTCTGCCGTTTCTATTTGATGTTCTTAGCGGCTGGTTTTTCACTAGATTTAAAAATCAAGATTCTATAGTTTCCTACTATTATTAGGATGGATGAAGTTTCACTCTACAGGGCTTATTATACAGAGTGAATATTGATATATGCACTTTTTGAAACGTTAATTCTCAGCAACGAAATGAGACAAATAAATGTTTTGTTGTGTTGCATTCATAGAACTTCTATAAGCCCGCACGTGTTCAAAATGTCCAACTTCTGCTACAGTACACAACTAATAACGACGCCGAACAGAGCGACATACCGTTTGTACTGTTGCTAATGGAATATAACTGATGGCATGTTCAATCTGATCTCTCATTTCCTCCAGTATTTGTGGTTTTGTGGCGTACACCGTGTTCTTTAAAGTTTTCCAAAGGTAGAAGTGTAGAAGTTTAAATCGGGAGATCGAGGCGGGAACTCCGTAGCATTTCCACTTCGTCCTATCCATATCTGATTGAATCTGCGATCGATAAAATGCCTCACATCATATGAAAGTGAGACGGAGCCCCGTCTTGTTGGAAGTAAATCTCATTTCCATTCTCAAAGAGATTATTAGGGCATTGAATCATGACTTCAACATTTTCAGGTAAGTCTGACCCGTGACAGTCTCTTCGAAAAAGTACGTTTCAATTAATCCTCTGGAAAACAGACCTCATCATACTACTACTCCTGGAAGAATGGCGGTGTTTTCTTCAACATGTATGGGCTCTCGATAGACCAGGTACACACAATTATGCAGATTAATTTTACCATTAAGTTTAAATGTGGCTTCATCTAACCATAGAATTCAGTCTTCAAAATTTTCCTTTCTGTCACGCTTGGGCGGGAACCACTCACAAACATGCAGTCGCCTATCTGTGTCGTCCTCTTTAAGAGCGCGGACAAGTCTCAGAATGCACGGCTTCCAATTTCGAGTCCGCAAAATCTGATGAAGACTGGATTTCTCGATATCAACCTCATGATAACATTGCCTCAATTACTTCTTTGGGGATCGTGCAAAAACCTACATGACTGCATCAGCACTCTCGTAATCAGTGGAATTTATTTTTCTTCCTTCCGCACCGACATTTCGTCACATTTTACACTGTTCCATCGACTTCAAACATGACTCGGGTTCTTGTTGATGTTACCCTTGTTGGCGGTTGTGTACCAAATTCAACCCTCCAACATCGTTGAACTTCAACAATATTCTGCACTTTCCAATAACATTTCAGTAACCACTTACGTTCATAGAATGATAATTTCACCGTCATATTTCTTTATAAACACATGAACAAAGATGAACATGTTACTGTGCTTTCCAAAGCCTTCTGGAGCACACACAACAAAAATTGTACTTCTGTCTCATTTCGTTGCTGAGAAATAATATTTCAATAAGTCTATACATCAATTTGAGACACCCTCTATTATTTTTCCCGTTATGATTGTGAAATGAAGTCTCTCAGTTTAAGAAAAGAGAAAACATTAGGAGTATTTGAGAATAAAGCACACAGAAAATGTTTGTACCAATGAGAAACGAACTGACAGGTGATTTTTTTAACCTGGTTGAGTGGTAAACAAGGCCTTAAATACTTAACTCTGCCAAGTAATATATATATATATATATATATATATATATATATATATATATATATATTTATTATATTATATTATTATATTACTATTATTATTATTATTATTATTATTATTATTATTATTATTATTATTATTATTATTAAGAGAAAAGTACATAACCTGTATGGGAAAACATACTTAAACAAAAATATAATTCTCTTAGACAGCGATGTGCTGAACAATGCACTATTAGAGAATAAAAGAGGCAAGATACTCCTTAAAAGAAAACCAGAGGGAAAGTCGTAGTATGTGGGTCAAGAATGAGGTGGGAGAATAGTGTTAACTATTATTTTAGGGAGGTAAAATGTGCAGGAGCTGGAAATGATTGGAAAATATTAGCTTAGAATAGGGATGTATGGAGAGATTATGTCCGCACAGCCACGAACCTCCGGGTTCGATAGTTCCAGTAAGTTAGTTACAGGCCCCATTACGTTTGAAAATCATTTAACTTAATTATCTAAAAACAATGTAATACTTCCAGGCATGTAAAACAGTTTTACATCAAAGTACCAACGTTTCAGTATAAAGTAGTATTTTTTGCCACCAACATGAAACTGGAAACAGCAGTAGGATTCTATTGTCAAAGGGTTAAGTGAATATTGGGAATAACTTAGTCTTTGCTATATCCTTAATTTTAATGAAAAAATCTTCGTAGACCCATAGAAAAAAAGGAAGGACTTTTAAAAGTGAAGAGTTCGGGGCACGTACTGTCATCATTTCAGAGTTTACATTAAAGTGTGAATGATTAACCAACGTGACCGTATCATGTCATACAAAATTCTAATGGCTTCGTGAGTGGTTACATACATCACAAACTACCGAGCGTTTAAAAAACATACACATCATTTTTTCTTTGTGTGGCAATTCTGCCTTGGTAAATAGTAGTCTGACGTTTTAAACGTGCGAAGTAACCTTTGGGGTCATGATGTCGTTACAGCCTCAGTTTTCAACGTAATAACACATTGATATCACAGTGGCGATATCACATCGAAGAACAACAAATGGTCAAAGTAATCTACATAAGAATGTTCTTTAAATTAAACATGATATTTTTATGGCTTAATTAAAGATGATGGTACCGAGAATAAAAAATACATATATAAATTATACGACGTATATAAAGATAATGATATAGTTATATACGTTAGAGTTAGACGCACTGAATAGTTGCTTGTAGAATTAATTATTTACGCTTACCTGTAGGATACCAAATGCTAAAGTAGATCACAAGAGGAAAGTCGGCAAGCCTAGGTTTACGACTCTGGATGATTTAAGAAAAAATAGGTATAATGGAATTGAAAACTCAGAGCCAATAACCAAAGTGGATGGATGGTTGTCAAAATGCATGCTTAAGGTCAAATTAAAAGAACCATCAATGATGATGACTGCAGTAAAGATAAAAAAAAACAAGAATGGAAGCAGTTCATAGATGGGCCTACTTACATTCTACCTATAGGCCTATTACTCAATGCAAAGTATATAAACTCCATGGCGCAATAGGACTACAAAGTCCATGGCTTACCATCTAGCTACTGGCCTCACATCCGCCGTGTGGTAAACACATAGGCCTATGACCATCCACTTATTATAGGGGTGCTATGTGGTGAGTATGTCGGGCTCCGAAGCTCTTTTCTTAACCTGGAACCCAATTCCTCACGACCCTAGTTGGACACTGGTTCCATGCTGGCCTAACCTTCATTAAAATCTGTATTCCTTATCGGGCTTGAACCAGCGAGAGTCTCGTAGCTCTGCGCCAAAGCAATATTCATTAAACCGTTCTGCATGGGCACGGGACTAATATAAATATTTCTAAGTTTTGTCTAAATTATTGAAAACACAATATCTGTCTAAAAATAATTACAGATATGACACATAATTATAGGAATTGTTATGTATTCATGCGAAACCTGGTTTATGATACTGAAATGTGGCAGTTGAAAAGGTGGGAAAGGAATGCTTTGAGGAAGATTTAAGGACCCATCAAAGATCAGGTGGGGTGGAGAATAAGAGCTAACAGAGAAATGTATATTAGTCATTCAAAATATCTCTGCAGGCGGAAGAATTACGAAGCTCTGTTTGTTGCTACACGTGACGTCATATAAGGCAGTGTATACTGTCAGCGTCCCACGTCCCATTCCCTTTTGCACTCTAGATAGCAGTGTCACGTGTTCTATTCCTGCATAAACACGACTGCAGTGCCCTCCCCCAACAACTGCACTTACTCCTTGAACGGGTAATACCTATATAAACGATAAACATTGCTATTCTAATCAATGCTAAAATTATTATATTAATTGGAAATGTAATCACTGAAGGATGGTAGATTTATTAGAATATATTTTAAAAAGAAAACCGGGAGGGAGAAAAGAGAGAGGATCACCTAATCTTATATGGTTATATACTGTGGAAACGGATGTATTATCCATCCAAGTGTTGTGTGCAGGCGGAAAATATGTTAACTAACAAACTGTTTTTCTCTTTCTCTTCCTTACTATGTTGCCACTTCCTGTCCTTCGTATTATGTTGTTTGATTTGGCAGGTAGAGAGTTGAGAACTGCTATGTATTTTAATTATCCGTCGTTCTGCGCGGTCAGTTGCATAATGACTAATTTGACAACCCTGTTTCTTTTGGGGTTACGTCTGTGAAAGAGCTGTCACTTCCTTGCTCTTCTCATTACAAGTTGCCACTTGTGATTTATTGTGAGGCTCGTAACAGAGAGACGACAAATACTGTGATTTTAAATGATCCGACCGCTTGAGCGTACCGTGCTTAAATGACTAATTTGACAACCATGTTAAGATCTTTCACACGTGTTTAGAAATTCTCCCCCACATTTGAAGTTGAAAAATTTCAATACGTGATCGGATGTACAGTTGTCTCCTACATCCCTTCCACAGATTCAATAGATCGGCGACACTAGCGCTAAAACTCTTCCCCTCCGCCCGTGAACAGTTAACTTGGATGAGTAATAAATATTTTAGGAGTTAGAGAGAGGAAGAAGTCCAAGGAGAGAAGGAAATGTGGAGCTTCTTAAACTCTGAGTTCTGAACGCAAAGACAAAAAATAAGAAGAAATTAAAATCAATAATAAAACATGATACAAACATTTCAAACTGAGTCGAGACTTGGACCACAAATCTCCTGTTTTACAAGTTGATGATCTTACATTAAGTTACTTAGAAACACATCTCACGACCAAAACCAATTTTCTCTCTCTTTAATTAATACATCCTCGCATTTATGGATACAGTACTACAGCAATTAATTAACATGTATTAATAAACACTTGGTTAATACATATTAATTACTATTATTAGTAGTTTCTTGTTTTCAAAGAACTCGTGACTTTGCACAAATAAAGCAATACTAATACCCCCACTTTCAGGTATCGCTGATTTCATTTTATAAATTAATGAGAATACTGTCCGGCAGCAACCAGTTTCTCCTGCAGTGGGGTAACAGCAGATGATAAATTTTATTAATACATAACATTGAAGAAAAAACATTAATATATGCTATTAAAAATCAAATATTAGTGTAATTATTATAGAAAATAATTGTATTAAATTATAATTAACGTTATGAAGAAATAATAAAATGAGGCAGTTACTGAGTACACGCCACTGTACATACACAAATACAAACGAAACTACTCTGGAACGAGCTCTTGTATCTTTTCATGCTACCGGCGGACGCCAAAATAAACAACCCTTAGAGTCCATGTATGTTCAGCATGTGCAGCTCAACGGACATCTGTACTCAGAATTCTGGTTAAAATCTCCTATTTCAAAAGAATGGTTGTAACAAAAACCATCATTTAAATGCACGTCAAGACTTTAAGTATATTTTTTCCCCTATATAAAATATCTAATTTAAACAACAAAATATGTTATACTAATATCAATCCTTAAAATGTTATACACTTTCTTATTTTTCTATATTTATGTGTTAAACGTATTTAGACAGTTAATATTTTTATATTGAAGATAATTATTTATGATAGGAAAAATGTATGAAGCAGCAATGTATACAAAAAAATCTTAAAACTTGCATCATTTTTATTATTGTTACTCATCCTTAAATTCCCTATTTTTTAAAGAAAAAAGTTTAGCAACCAGGATAAAGCGTATTTGTTTTGGAGATAGCAAAAACTAATTTGATTGCAATGCTTCAACGGAATTTATGAATACATTTTTATAAATAAGTACTTCTACCCGAAAATCTCCCAAGAGCTTCGATGGCGTACTGCCACCAAATCCGTATATGTCAACATGCAAGAACTGCACTATCGTCTGTATATAAGCAGCGTTAACATGTGGTTTCCACATTCGCTATTTTAAATCTCTCACACCTTATTTTAATTCAAAACTAGTATGCTCACAATAAATATGCAAATTAGTTATATTCATTTATGCTTACACGGGATTAAACTGAAAGGGGGTCAATTATTTTTACTGTATAAATCAATCACTTGTGAAAGACAGAAAGGTTTGGCGGGAGCATCTTAACAAGGCCAAGACCCAAAATGTGCTGTCGTACCAATTATGATGAATATTTAACTCATGCCCCATATGGGATTTAATGACCAATCACGTTTCATTGAATTTTGTTTTACAACCAATAACAGTCGTGTTTCACCTCGCTCTTTATCGAATTATCATTACCACCTCCTGCTTTTGTGATAAAGAAAGCTCCTCCTTTTTAAGGTTCCGAACATGTCAGAGCAATATTTTGCAGAGACTGACTCTTCAACAAATACATTGAATATTACAAATAATGAACAGATTCCTTGGAAGTATATATTTCATAATTGTGTGTTCAACAATTGTGTTTCTAAAAAATAATTTTACTGAATTGTTTACTAAAAAAATTAATTAATAACCTATAATATTGGTTATAATTATAATATACAGTTTGACGTGTTTCATGTTTTCTCCACTAGGGTGCATTCTTATAATATTGCGATCCTATTTGGCAATAAATAATATGATCAAGTTACAGCGGATAAACAAATGAACTTAACTACACATTTCTGATTTGTATACAAACATCGTCGTTTATATTAAATAAATAAATATTTTAAAATAATTATAATTAAATGATGATTTATGAATAAACAGCTTAATCTTATTCGTTAAATTGTCCTAACAAATGCCACTCTTGATATCCAAATCCTTTAGATCAATTCAATCGTGACATTACTTATGATGAACTCATTCAATAACTCACTCGCTATTGGACCCAGACATAAGCTCCACACAAATCCTTATTTTGAGCTAATATTTTTCTATAATTCCACGAACAGTTTAAATTTGATGTTGCGTCAGGCCTAGAAGGCCCTTGACCTATCTGTCGGCTGTTGACTTCACATCCACTCGTGTTAATCACACAGGTGGACGATCATCCAACCAGTATAGGGGATGAAATGAGGTAAGCATGTCGGGTCCCCAGCCGTTATAGCTAGTTTTCTCAACCTGGAGACGTTACTTATTGTAGCTCCCTAAATTCCTCGTGATACCGGTCCTATACTGGCCGAAATTCCATAAGGTAATTCGTTCCTCGTGGGGGCTGCTACGCGTTCTTGTACAGCTTACCTGTCTCAAATCATGTTTAATGTTATTCTCCCACCTCAATTTTGGTCCACCTACCGAGCGCTTTTCCTTATGCCTCTCTTTCATTCATCATTAGTCCCACATTTCATGCCAAACACAGTCTACGAGACTTAACTGTTATTACATCAGGTTTCCAATAAAGATCATGTAATTCATTATTACCTAATTTTCGCCATCCATCTGAGTTCGTCTTTCTTTCATCGAACATTTTTTTGGAGTTGACTTTTTTAGAAGGCGTTGATAAACAATTTGTAACCAACTACGAAAACTTAAACTTATCCAGAAACTCCCTTATGACAGAATATGAAACTAACATATGTCACTAAATTAAAGCAACCATTGATTCAAAATCAGTTGTTGGACTTGTAAAATAAATAACCTCGCAGCGGACACACATCAGAGTGTCTGGTGTACGTGTTTATATTCCCATGACAACTGATATTCCCTGCAATTCCATTTAAGTCTAGGTTCATGAGATCATGGCATACGGAAGGAGAGTTATGTAAAATTATCTATCCCATGTATTTACTATTGTGCAAACAGAGAGAGACGGATTGAAAACCTTACTCTGCGTCTGCAAAACATAGCAACTTTTAGGTAAATATCTACAAATTCACCTACACTTCATTATACAAAATTAGAATGATAGTTTATAATAGACTATGATAAAACTGGTACTAACAATCAATTATTTAAGAGAAAAATAGTTTAGCGCAAACCATTAAACATCATAATATAATATTAGGCCTACTTATAAATTTAATTTTATTATATTGTTTTTATTTAACGCAGTTTGATATTTTTTGTGATCTCTGGATTAAGTTATACACTGCGATGTGCAGGACATGTGGCACGAATGGGGAATGAAAAACGTGCTTGGAAACTTCTTGTGGAAAAACCAGAGGGGAAGCGCTCAGTTGGTGGGTCAAGAATGAGGTGGGAGAATACGTTTAACCATGATAGAGTAGAGTATACAGGGGATGATTAGAAAACATTAGCTCGGGATGGGGATGTACGGAGTTACGTCGGCTCGACCATGCACCTACGGGTTCGATATTGCCAGTGCGCTAGTTAGTTAGAATTATCATTGGTTAAATTTATTATTTAACTAACACACTGGCACAATCGAACCCGTAGGTTCATGGCCTCGCAGACATAAGTTTTCCACATAACCCGGTCCCGAAATAATGTGTTCCAATCATCTTCATAAGTAATGCCACGAGTGATTTCCAAATTATCGATAAATTCACGACTCACGAAGTGAGGAGTGAATTTATCTAGTGAATTTATCTAGAGAATTTGGAAATCAAGAGTGGCATTTGTTAGGACTATTTAACGAATAAAATTAAGCTGTTTACTCACAAATAATGATTTAACTATAGTTATTTTAAAATATTTATATATTTAATGTAAACGGCGATGTTTGAAAATAAATGAGAAACGACAGGTACGCTTCATCTGCTTCTTTTGTTTATCACTGCAACCAGATCATACTATTTATTGCCAAAGGAACGCAATATTGTAAGAATGCTCTATTTCTTAAAGGCTCGGTCACTGCAAAATAATGGGCAGACCTGTTCAGAATATTAAAAAGGAGGAGTTTTCTTTAATATGGTAAATTTAACACTGATAAATATTTCGTGAAACACGACTCTGATTGGTTGTAAAACAGAAATCATTGAAACGTGATTGGTCATTGAATCCCATTTGGGGCATGAGTTAAATAGTCTGTTTAATCTAATTCCCTCAAATCATGGTTAGTTATTCTCCAACCTCATTCTTGGTCTATCATCTAGGAATTTTCCCTTTGGTTTTCTTACAAGAAGCTTCCATATACCTCTTGCACTCTCCATTCGTGCCACATGCCCTGCCCATAAGTCTACGAGTCTTGCTTGTTATTACATCTGGTTTCCTCTAACGATCATGTAGCTCACTGTTACGCGGTCTTTCCCATTCGCCAGTCTGTAAGCCTACATTTCTCTTTGATCCAAAATGTTTCCTGATAATATTATTCTCAAATACTCATAATATTTTCTCCTCCCTTGTAGTAAGGGTCCATGTTTCTCATCCATATAATATAACTGGGAGAATCATAGTTTTATATATTTTCAGTTTAACGTTTTTGGAGAGAATTTGGGACAACAAGAGTGTCTGTAATGCATAAAAGCTTGCGTTTCCAAAATTGAGTCTATCTTTAATATCGCTGTGCATCTCCTTTCTATTTACAATGATAGTTCATAGATATTTGAAAATCAACCACATCTTCAACATTTCCCTCATTTGCCATTAACTGGCCATTCCCACTATATAATGTATTTCTATGTGAACATATATTTAGGTTTATTGATGTTTACTTCTAGTCCCAAATTCTTACTATCACTAAATTGAATGTGCGTGTTGGCCCTTAGTATCTCCTCGTTATCGCCTAATAATACTACATCAGCAAAAACTAACAGCTTATTAATACCATCGATTTATTAAGAAAAATATATTTCAGATACACGAAAAAAATTATCACATCCATTTATTATAGATATCAGTTGTAACATTTAAGTCTGGAAGACTATGATAGGCAGGACATATGGCACGAACGGGAAATGAAACAGGGGTATGGAAACCCCATGTCGGATAGGAAACACAGAGAGGGAAGCGTCCAGTAGGCAGGCCCAGAATGAGGTGGGAGAATAACCTTCAACATGATTAGAGAGAATTAGATTATACAGGTAATAATTAGGAACCGTCAGGGAAGGGGTGTACAGAGAGCTTATTTCCGCGTGGCCATGAAGTAAGGGGTTCGAGATTGCCAGTAAGTTAGTTATCACAAGTAATATAAATATATATTATTTCCCCTCTCCTGAAATCGTTCCTGGTGGGCTACTACTTAATATAGTCTCCTCTGATTCCAAAATACGCGGGTTGAAAACTGGTCGGGGTCAATATGTTTTTAAGGGCGTTAAATTCGAGAACTTTCAAAATGAAGTAAAGTTGTAGGTCCTTTTAAATGATTTATGGCGCGTAAAGGAAACTCAAGCCTGGAAAAAGGAGGCTTCTCAGCAAAATTTATCGATTTTTTCACGCTAATGACCTGACCTCTTAATAAGCGTCACTAAATAAAAATACAACCTAACTGCCTTATTTCTCTGAAGTAACAGAAACGTGTGTGTAAATTATACTCAAGTGAACGAAATATAATTCTATATAAAAAAAAAAATTCACCATGAAGTTTCATCAGGATTAAGGTCATAATTTGGTTGAAGCCAATGAATATTTGAGGGTAGGACTCGTTTGGAGTTTTAGTAAAATTATTAGATACACTACTATTAACAATTTTATTTAGACGTTATTTTTGCTTTGTTAAAACTATTTTAGAACCTTACCACACATGCCAAATATAAAAAGCATCGCTTATGAAATTGCGGTTCAAAATTTCTCTATTATATCAGTTAATATTTCAACGTTTCATTGGTCTTCCGGTATTAATTCTTCCTTTTAGAGTGCAGATCAAGATGTAGGTCTAGTGGTTTTTTTATGTCAGACACGGAAAATATATACAATATTATAATTGAAGAGTTTCCTCAAGAAATTATGTAACCATCAATTTGTGGGAAGATAATTTTAAAGATCTAAAATGAATACTAGATTCACTATTTGTATGTTATCTTCCTCACAGTAGTAAGTAATACACATACTTCTAAGTGTGTGGTATCGATTACCACTCAGTTGAAATTGGTTACAAGATTACGTTGCCTGTAGAAGAATTTCATACCGAATAATTTTTGTTCAACTACTTCTACAAAGTTGGTCTTCAATTAGATTACAGTATACAAGTATTGCAACTCATATGGGCTAGTACTCCCTTCTTACAAGCCCTCCTTAGACACTATAAAATGTTAAGAGTCACTATCACTGTTTCTGTGTCTCTATTTTACTTAACTTATTTTGGACTAAAAAGTTCTCTATTTCTTTAAAATACTTCGAGAATTGAGTTTTGAGCGGCGCATGTTATTTCACGCTTCGCGGAAAAAAACACCAACCAAATTAAATGAAGGAAAATAACACTTTTCTAATATATAAAAATGAATGTTTGTTTGTTTGTTCGTACATTATGCGCGGCCTTACCGTTGAACCGATAGTGATGGGTCTTTTTGCAAAATGTTCAGGAGATTGCCGGGATGAACATAGGCTGTAAGATAGTTGTAATCCTCAAACCATTCACCCCTTAAAATCACCCTTTGTAGTGGAAAACGTGAAAAAAGTCCCTATTTTGACGCTTAAATGGCTTAAGCTGCATAAACCATAACAAATACACAAAATTAATGTACACAGAATTTAAAAAAATCTCAAAACGCTCTACAAAAAATTCCGCGACAGCATCTGTTTATCTCCTACGGATAACTCACAATAACCATTTTTGTCTTTCATTGATGCCAAGAAAATTGTGACAAGTACGTGGATTCCTGTGCAAGCATAGCAGCACATGGCGAGTATTCTTTTACCGATAACTCACAATAACGAATTTTGTCTTTTAGCTCATTTATGCTAAGAAGATCAAGCTAAATAGATTCCCGAGCATCACCGGGTAATCAGCACGGGGAATCTTAAAATAAATACGATATATATGTATAATTACTTTTCATTTTACTTATTCAACTAACCATAAGGATTACATTAAAGTAAAGTGATCCCACAACAGACCCGGAGGCCCTTGGGGTAGTAAGAGGTTAGGGCTCCCACTTTTTCTAGACAATCGGCACTTTATGTCAGCCGGGTTGTCAGCTCTGCGTGACGGCCGCCTTTACCCCCAGAACAAGCGTCTGGTACTCATTTCCGTTAGAGGCTGAGTCGACCCCAGGGCCATAGTGCCGCCAGAGGGTTTGGGTCAGTTTAAAAATCCTGACCTTAACGGGACTTGAACCCTCGACCCTCCGGCTTGTAGCTCAGTGCCTTAACCACTACGCTACGGCGTGCCCCCTAAGAATTACATTAATTTTCGTATTTCAGCTCTTTTATGTCAAGAAGATCCGGATAAGTAGATTCCCGGCCAACGACGGGTAATCAGCACGGGGTATATAAAAAATATAAATTTATAATTATTTCTCCTCTTACTTATTCAATTAAACATAAAAGAACATTAATTTTCATTTATTTAGGCGTAGCAGCGCACGCCGGGTATTAGCTAGTGATAACATAAATATAATAACTAGCTCACTGGCACTATCGATCCCGGAGTTTCATGGCCGTGCGGACATAAGATATCCATAATTTTTAATCCTGAGTTAATATTTTGCAATCCATTATTGTAGAATTATTCTCCCTCAAATCATGGTAAATATTACTCTCCCTCTCATTCTGGGCCAACCTACAGAACGCTTTCCTTCCGATCTTCCTACAAGATATTATTATTGACTCCTTCATTTTCCCCTTCGTGCCACGTATCCTGCCCATTGCACTCTACAGGAAGTAACTATTATTATTTCTTATTTTTATGAAGACCATGTAGCTCTCTGATAATCAGTTTTCTCCATTCACTTATCAGTCCATTTCTGTTTGGTGCAAGAAAATTATCATGAGCACTTTGTTCTCAAACATTTGTAACATTTTTACTGCCATAAAGATATCATGTTTCGTATCCATATAGCGTAAATAAATATATTAATTATACTTGGGGAGGAAAATTTATGGACAAGATACGTCGGTTGCTTTAGTATCATTTGGGATAATAGGCTCTTCCAAATGAATAGAAAGAATCGATATTCTAACCAATCTATAAGGAGGGGGATAAAACTGATCGCAACAAATACAGGAGCATCTCATTACTTTCAATTTCGTACAAAATTCTTTACTTTACTTACTTTTTTTTACTTTCGAGGGCCTCTCCACTTTTCAGCGGTTACCCTGTATTCTCATTCGCCATTCTTGCCGACCACGCCATTCATCCTCCTCCAGACCTCGGTCGTTCATCAATCTATGGATCTCTCCTCTCCAAGTTGTTCTTGGCCTGCCCCGTTTCCTTCTACCAGAAGGTGACCATTCCAAAAGAGTTTTGGGCCACCTATCATCCTCCATTCTCCTGACATGGCCATACCACTGAAGAGCTCGTCTTTCGATCCTTTCCACCACTGTCTCCTCCATATCCATCATCTGCCTCACTTCTTCATTTCTTCTTCTTTCCAACCTGGACACCCTGGCACTGCGTCTTATTCCATCCATCTCCACTGCCAAGATCTTAGTTTTTTGTCCCTCTACCAAAGTCCATCCCTCAGCACCATAAGTCATTATGCTTTCCACAACAGACTTCAAAATCCTCTTCTTCGTGTGGTTTGACATGGTCCTACTCCACAGTACTCCATTCAACATTTTTATGGCTCTTCGTGCTTGTACTAACCTGCTATCTACTTCAGCTTTACAACTCCCTGATTCATCAATAAGTGATCCCAAATATTTAAATTTTTTAACAGCTCTAATAATTCCTTGGGATAGGGATATATCTCGTCCACTTCCTCCTACTACAAGATATTCAGTTTTTTTCCATGTTTACTCTTAATCCTCCTATTTCAAAAGCATTTAGAAGTTTTCTCATCATGTATTTCACATCCTCACGACTCTGAGCTATCAACACTTGATCGTCTGCAAATAATAAGGAATGTATTGTGCCACCTTGGACTGGTACTCCCATGCCTCCACAATATCGATTCCACTGCTCCAATATATGCTGGATGTATATTTTGAACAGAGTAGGGGACATACTACAGCCCTGTCGCAGGCCTTTAGTAGTTCTGAATGGAGAGGATATCATCTTACCCACTTTAACCGAAGCCTGACACTGCTGGTACAACCGTCGGACAAGTGAAATCGTTGGTAAATCGATACCAACATCAACCATTGCATCCCAAAGTTGGTTGATTGGCACTGAGTCATAGGCCTTTTCTAAATCAACAAATATCAAAAGAATTTCCTGGCCCTTAGCATGTGATTTTTCTGTTATCTGTCTCAGACTAAAAATGTGATCCATGCATGATTTCCCTCTGGTAAATCCTGCTTGGTCTTCCAACATTCTTCCTTCGATAGTGTGTTCAAGTCTGTTTGTGCTGATACTGCTAAAATTCTACTCATGGATGACATCACACTGATTCCTCTGTAATTTCCAGGGTCTTTACGATTTCCCTTTTTATGAATAGATGTTATATATGACATACACCAATCCTTTGGTATTTCATCACCCTCCAAAATCCGATTAAACATTTTACAGATAAGTCTTTTTAATAAGGGGGGGTCCATATTTCCATAATTCTGTCATTATTCCACTGGGTCCACTGACTTTACCATTCTTTGCTTTTTTCAGTGCCTGATTTATTTCTTCCTCTAAAATAGGTTCCATACGTGACGATATATTGTCCATATACTCCAAATTTTCACATTTTTGTCCCTTCCTTTTCTCAACAAGCAGATTTTTAAAGTGCCTCTCCCATTGTTCCATATTCACAAGATTTAAGGCCGGTGATGGATTATTAACTGCCCTCATCCTCCTTATAACTCCATGCCTCTGCAGATCTGTATCCTAATGAATGATCGATTTCAGCACATACTTTTTCCCATGATTCTTCTTTACATGTTATTATAACCTTCTTTACCTTTCTCTTACATTCTCTATACTTCTGTAGGTCTTCTTCACTCTTAGAGCTCAACAACTTATAGTACAATTTCTTTTTTTCATTAATAATTCAATAAATTCTAACAAATATATAAGTATCCAAACTTGATTCCCTATATTGACGTACTACGTGATCATCAATGTGGATTTAGAAGAAATAAGTCTACAAAAGATCAGATTTTTAGTATAAGACAGATTTTAGGGGGGGAAGGGGGATAAAATTACATTGTGCATCAACCATATGTAGAATTCAAAGAGGCATACGATTCAATTAAGCGTGAGACGTTATATAGTATCCTGCTGGAGTTCGGAATTCCTAAAAAAGTTAAGACTTATTCGCATATGTCTAAATGGCACAAAGGGAAGGGTGCGTGTGTGCAAACATTTTTCAGGTACTTTTTAAATACACAATGGATTAAAGCAAGGTGACGCATAATGGGTTAAAGAAAGCAGGTGCACTATATCCTCTATTATTCAAATTTATACTAGAGCATACACTCAAATATTTAGAAGATGAAAAAGGCTTATAACACAATGGTGCTAATAAGCTGTTAGTTTATGCTGATGATGTATTATTAGTCGGTAACGAGATACTAAGGGCCTACATGCACACTCTCTTGAATAACACTAAGAAAGTGAGACTGGAAGTAAACATCAATAAAACTAAACATATGGTCATACACGGCCTATAGAAATATATCATAATGAAAATGGACAGTTTATGAAAAATGAAGGAACATTTGAAGAAGTGGCTGAAAACAAATACCTAGGAACAATAATTACAAACAGGTATATGTGGTACACAAAGAAATTAAACATAGGCTCAATTCAGGAAATGCATGATATTACGTATTACTGGGACTCTTGTCGTCCCAAATTCTCAAAAAAAAAAAAAAAAAAGAACCTGGAAGTATATAAAACACTTATTCTCCAGTCATATTTATGGATGCAAAACATGGACTCCTACTTTAAGGGAAGAGAAAAGATAACGAGTATATGAGAATGAAGTTCTTAGGAAAACTTTTGGACCAAGGTGAACAGACAGGTGAATGGAGAAGACTACATGGCGGTGAGCTAAGTGATATTTATGGGAAACCAGATATGATAAGAAAGAGTTAAGTCACGTAGACTAGAATGGACAAGGCATGTGGCACGAGTGGAAAATGAAAGCAGGTTAACGGACATTTGTTCTAGGAAAACCAGAGGGAAAGCGCCCAGTAGGTTGAACATTAATGAGGTGGGATGCTAACATTAATCATGATTTAAGGGAAATAGAGTATACAGGGGACGATTGGAAAACATTACTCAGGATGGGGATGTATGGAGAGCTTATGTCCGCGCGTCCATTAACTTACGGGTTTGACAGTACCAGTGAGTTAGTGTTAAAAATACGAACTCTCTTGATTAGATGTGAAACAAAAACATGTGAATGGATAAATTCAGTTGATAGGTTCTCAATATTTTATAATATTATAATGATATAGTGAAAAGAAAATGTAATGTCTGAATCAGGAATCGAACCGTGGACCTCTAGTTCTCCGTACTAGTGTGCAGCCCATTACACCATTCTTGACTTGGCACAAACATTAACAATTATTTCCACATATACAAATTTATAATTCTCGTTTCGACCGCTGCCACGTACCTGGCAGTGGGCTGCACACTAGTACGAAGAACTAGAGGTCCACGGTTCGATTCCTGGTTCAGACATTAATTTTTCTTTTCACAATATCATTATAATATTATAATATGATCCATTATTGGAACTGTGTTAAAATAATAGTATTGGAAAATGTTAAATCTCAATATTTTAATGCACCAATTAAAACATAATGTGGCACATGAGTTATTGTTAAACCAACACGAAAAACAGCTGACAACAGCAAACAAATGTCGACGTTTTCTTTAGAGTTCCATTGTTGGTTAGTAGCACGACCTGCAAACGTGAGATGACTGGATGAAGGTAAATGTAGGAGATTTCTTTTCTTCAATGCAACACCGGGAGAACCAACGGTTGTCGCCGATTCTACATTTCTCTACTTACACAGGTATTTCGACCAGGATCAAGCATACCTTCGTTCCCAATTTACATAACTCCCTTTGCTTCAATTCTCAAAACTTTTTTCTCCTATACACCCCCAGGAACTTGATACTAAGGAACAATACTCGTCAATTTTCACTCCCCTCCAAAATATTCCAGAAAGAGAGAGGTGATTTGTTCTGTTTCTGAAGGCTGCAGTAAGGGCTCAAGTACCTCTACAAAAGGTTTCCAACATTCAACTTCATCCTCACAACCGACAAAAAAAATGAGCATACCGTATTTTTATGTAATGTTCTCACGTAATTAAATACATTGTTTTAATGAAATATAACTTCACCAGTAGATTTTACTACTTTGGTTGATTGATATATTCCATTTAATTTTACATTTAAATAAAACTATAGGACTATATCTTAAACTCTACTGGGGTAGTTAACCCTAAGTATTCAGGTTTTGTTTTTATCATTCCTTAATACGCAGAAAGAAGCAGGACAGATGTCAGATATTGCATTTACGAGAAAGTAGAACTTCCGATAATTCAACAAAGTTGAATTCCATTAAGATGACCAGTGGTAAGATTCCGATGCAACAGTCTACCTCTTCCAGTTTGTCATAATTTACCATTCACTTAAAAAAGAGGCATAAAGAAAGAAAGAGGGAAAGTCAATTACGAAGTAACGGAATTTAAAATATAAAAGAAAAACACGCAAGTTTAGAGTTAGCATAATAAACAAAGAAAATTCAAGATAGGGCGATGCATTTTTTATTATATAAACAGGAACATGGATTATGTACAATACATGTAATATTTAAATAGTCGTTTTGTGTTTCACTAAAAGTATGATGAAATTCTTTGAATATTTTTGGGAGTTCGCCTCTCAGTGTAAGAAGAATATAAGGAAACAGTCAATATCCATAATTAATAATAATATTATTTTTATCATTATAATAATTTTAAATAATAAAGAAAATAATAATTAAAATTAAAATAATACTAATAATAACAACAATAATAAATAAGATAATTATTATAATAATGATAATGATCATCTACATCATCCGTCACGAATTATGCCTTTGTAGACCTGTTTTGGCCCCATCTAGCAGTCTTTTAAGAGGTCTTCATGGACGTCGATGTCCTTAGGGTTTATGTTCCAACATCATTTTTGGGATTATTGAATTATCCATTCTTTTCACATGGTCTAGCTAGTTTAATTTATATCTCCTGAGTTTTTCTTCTAATGATTCTAATTCTAATTGTTCTAAAATGTATTCATTACTTTTTCGATCTAAAAGAGTGTATTCTGCTGTCCTTCTGAGAAATGTAATGTCCGTTGCTTTGATTCTGCTCCTGTCTCTTTATCATAAAGTAATTATTATTATTATTATTATTATTATATTTTAATTATTATTATAACTCTAATAATAGCAATAATACAAATAAATATAATAATAGCAATAATAAATACTTACTTACTTACTCACTGGCACTATCGAACCCGTAGGTTCATGGGCGCGCGGACATAAGTTCTCCATATATCCCTATCCTGAGCCAATGCTTTCCAATCATTCCCTGTATCATCTACTTCCCTCAAATCATAGTTAATGTTATTCTCAGTTGGTCTACCAACTGGGCGTTTTCCCTCTGGCTTTCCTACAAGAAGCTTCCATGCAAGTCTTTCATTCCCCATACGTGCAACATGTCCTGCACATCGCAGTCTACGAGACTTAACTGTTCTTATTATATCTGGCTTCCTATAAAGACCATGTAGTTCGTTGTTATGTAGTCTTCTCCATTCACCTGTCTGTTCATCTCTCTTTGGTCCAAAAATTTTCCTAAGAACTTTATTCTCAAATACTTGTAATCTCCTTTCCTCCCTTAAAGTAAGAGTCCATGTTTCGCACCCATATAATATAACTGGTAGAATAATAGTTTTATATATTTTCAGTTTAACGTTTTTTTAAAGGAGTTGGGACATCAAGAGTCTGCAATGCATAATAGAACGCATTTCCAGAATTTAGCCTATGTTTAATTTCTTTGTGCATCTCATTCCTATTTGTGATTATTTTTCCTAGGTACTTGAATTCAGCCACTTCCTCAAAATTTCCCTCATTTGTCATTAGTTGTCCATTTCCATTATATAATGAATTTATACGTGTGACCATATATTTAGTTTTATTGATATTTACTTCCAGTCCTAATTTCTTAGTGTTACTCAATAGTGTGTGCGTGTTGTCCTTTAGTATCTCCTTGCTATCGGCCAATAGTACATCATCAGCATAAACTAACAGCTTATTAATACCATTCAGTTGTAAGCCTTCCTTATTCTCTAAAGAGTTAATGGCATGCTCTAGTACAAAATTGAATAGTAGAGGAGATAGTGCATCTCCTTGCTTCAACCCATTCTGGATTTCAAAAGTGTCTGAAAACTGTTTGCCTACACGCACCCTACTTTTTGTGCCATTTAGACACATTCGTATAAGTCTAACTAATTTTTTAGGAATACCGAACTCCAGCAGGATACTATATAACTTCTCCCTCTTAATTGAATCATATGCTTTTTTGAAGTCTACATATAGTTGATGTACAGTACCATTATATTCCCATTTCTTTTCTAAAATGTGTCTTATACTAAAAATCTGAACTGTTGTAGACCTGTTTCTTCTAAATGCACATTGATGATCTCCTAGCAATAATAATATAATAAATATTATAATAAATATGATGCGTTCTTTAAGCAGAAAGAATTAAGACCAAAGGGTCTTTTCTTTCACTTAACCAGCGAATAATGAAATAACACAAAGTTGCATACACTTTATATAATTTAATATACTATTAAAGTATAGCCTAAATATTGCACAGTGTTCATGGAATCTAATATTAATACTAAAAGACAAAGAATAAAGTAAATAAAGGAATATATTTAAAAAAAATAGGATAAGCCAGTTGTATTTTATATCCTACATCAATTTTCATATGTGCATATACAAAGTGCTGAATATAGTTGTTATGCATTTTCATTATGTAGGCCTTTAAATATTTATCAAATTAGATTCAAATAATGTTAGTGATTACATTCCTGACATGGTCTGTAAGTATCACCTTTTAGCCATAGAAGTCGTGAAAGTAAATGCATGTCCAGTGTTGTCTGTGGTAGCGAAAGTGAATATGCTTCCTGTGATGTTGTGCCTAAATTATCAAGAGCCGGTAAATTTTGTAAACGCGTTGACAAATAACTTGGTAAATGTGTGTGTGCATAATTTGGATTAGCAAGACCTGTGAATGTAGAGTTGTTCGGTCATTTAGACGAAGCCAAATGAATAACCTCACTCCACAAACAGAACGTCATTCATTTATGGAAATGCATATAAATGATTTGAGATTTACAATAGATAACGACAGACTTGTTAAATATCAGAAATTATAATTAGAGTGAAATTGGTTTAGATTTAACAGACAATCGTAATTAACTTAAATACGTATAGGCCTATCTAAAACTGACTAAAACAGATGTAAAGTTTTCATGAAGTTTTAAAACTACGTTTTCTCAGATATTAGTAAAAACTGCACGATAAAATCTATTTTTATTTATCCTCCTCAGTCCCGCTGTGGAATTGAAGTATATATTTAGTTTAATTATTTTTGAAATAAAGTAATATTAATTTCGAAAACAAATTTAGATTTTTTATACGTGAGATCAAAACAGCTCTGGGAGTAACAATTTTTGGATAAAGTGTACTGTTTGTCTCACATGAATTCTTTGTAGTTCTACATAATCGCAGTGCGCATTCGCGAGTTGCTATAATGGTTAATGTAGCTTCCGGTAGATGGCTCTGAAGTCGGCGTCACCAACATTCGGAATAAATTCCCAAATGCTAAAAAAATGAATGTAAACTAACTTCCTATTTCCTAACATAACAAAACAAATTACATGCATATTATTTAATAAACTATAAACTAATTTTATGTACACTAATTTGTCCCATCGGAATCTAACAAAATGAAGTTAATTTCTTGAAATATAGTTTGGAAATATTTGCGAATGTTGGTAACACCGATCTGAGAGCAATCTAGCGGATGTTACATTAAGCATTTGCGCGTCTGTAGAATTCGATTCACAATATTCGCGTAATTACATAAATATCTTCAATATATTGTCTTAGGCTTTCACGGCCGGAGTTACTATGATGATCTTGCAGAAGACTTCCGGGCTGTTGGCCGTGGTCTTGTAGTTTCCCAACGTTTCGCCAGAGACTGCGTCCGGCATTCTCAAGGGTTGTCTTGAGACTTGCAATTTTGTCGACTACCAGCTCCATTTATACATGTATCCGCGACGTGTTCTCTGCGCGGTCCGTTACTTCGTAAATTGTATCTGCCTTCTGGTTGGTTAGCATTAGGGTCTTCCACTGCACCAATGAGGTTGCTGTCTGATTGTTCTCGTAGGGGTTTACATCTGGCTTTTTTTAAGACTGGTATCCATGCTTTGTTGACTTTTAATGATTCTTCTTTTCTATTGTAACTATTTTGATGTTTGAATATTTTAATGGCTTCTCGTTGCAGACGGGTAAAATAGTGTGTGCAGTTAGATAATATATCTGTGTTGTTGTATTGTACTGTATGGCCTTCAAATAGAGAGTGTTCTGCTACTGCCGACTTTTCCACTTGTTTAGGACGGCTGTATCTTTCGTGTTTTTTAAGTCCGGTTGTGATAAACGTTTAGTGGTGCCTACATACACTTGGCCGCAACTGCACGGGATTCTGTATATGCCTGCTGATTGATGATGATGAAGTTGATCCTTAATAGGTCTGAGAAGGTTTTTGATTTTCCTGGCCTATATAGTGTATTTATGTCTTCTTTCTTTAGCAGTTTTCCAATTCGGTCAGCTACATTCTTGATGAAAAGTCAGAATGCCCTGGTTGACGTTTTTTCTTCTGATTCCTTGTTGTTGTACCGTCTGGGATGGTTTGCTCTGTTGATTTCTTTGTTGGTGTATCCACTGGCTGTGAATACTGTACGGAGAAGTTTGATTTCAGTCTTTAATAATTCAGGTTGGCAAAGTTTCTTGGCGCGATTTGTCAATGTTTTGATGATACCAAGTTTCTGTTTGGGGTGATGATTGGAGGTTTTATGAATATCTGTCAGTATGCGTAGGTTTTCTATATATAGTGTAATAAATGTCGTCATCTTCTTCTCTTCTGATTGAGATGTCCAGAAAGGCTATGCTGTTATCTTTTTCTTTTTCTACGGTGAATTGTATATTGGAGTTTATGTTGTTGATGTGCGCCAGAAATTATTCTATTTTATCTTCCCCGTGGATCCAAATTACGAAGGTGTCGTCTACATATCGAAGCCATATCTTGGGTTTAAGAGGGGCAGTCTCCAAACCTTTTTTATGGAAAACTTCGAACAAAAATGTTTGGAGACTGCCCCTCTTAAACCCAAGACATGGCTTCGATATGTAGACAACACCTTCGTAATTTGGATCCACGGGGAAGATAAAATAGAATAATTTCTGGCGCACATCAACAACATAAACTCCAATGTACAATTCACCGTAGAAAAAGAAAAAGATAACAGCATAGCCTTTCTGGACATCTCAATCAGAAGAGAAGAAGATGACAACATTTATCACACCATATATAGAAAACCTATGCATACTGACAGATATATTCATAAAACCTCCAATCATCACCCCAAACAGAAACTTGGTATCATCAAAACATTGACAAATCGCGCCAAGAAACTTTGCCATCCTGAATTATTAAAGACTGAAATCAAACTTCTCCGTACAGTATTCACAGCCAATGGATATACCAACAAAGAAATCAACAGAGCAAACCATCCCAGACGATACAACAACAAGGAATCAGAAGAAAAAAAACGTCAACCAGGGCATTCTTACCTTTCATCAAGAATGTAACTGACCGAATTGGAAAACTGCTAAAGAAAGAAGACATAAAAAACAGTATATAGGCCTACCAGGAAAATCAAAAACCTCCTCAGACCTATTAAGGATCAACTTCATCCTCATCAATCAGCAGACATATACAGGATCCTGTGCAGTTGCGGCCAAGTGTATATAGGCACCACTAAACGCAGCATCACAACCAGACTTAAAGAACATGAAAGATACAGCCGTCTTAAACAAGAGGAAAATCGGCAGTAGCAGAACGCTCTCTACTTCAAGGCCATACAGTACAATACAGCAACACAGATATATTATCTAACTGCACACACTATTTTACCCGTCTGCAACGAGAAGCCATTGAAATATTCAAACATCAAAATAGTTACAATAGAAAAGAAGAATCATTAAAAGTCAACAAAGCATGGATACCAGTCTTAACAAAAGCCAGATGTAAACCCCTACGAGAACAATCTACTAGAACATCAGACAGCAACCTCATTGGTGGCAATGGAAGACCCTAATGCTAACCAACCAGAAGGCAGACACAATTTACGAAGTAACGGACCGCGCAGAGAACACGTCGCGGATACATGTATAAATAGAGCAGGTAGTCGACAAAATTGCAAGTCTCAAGACAACCCTTGAGGATGCCGGACGCAATCTCTGGCGAAACGTTGGGGAACTACAAGCCTCAAGACCACGGCCAACAGCCCGGAAATCTTCTGCAAGATCCATCATAATATCTTCAATGTTTAAAAATCGTAAAAAAATGTTTTTAAAATGGTACCAAAATGGTTTAGAATAGTATGACAAGTGTTTAAAAGTGTATACTGCAACAGTAGCGTAAGGATGTTGTATGAAAAATCGTGCGAGACAAACAGGGAACCTCAGCTCAATTTTGATTTTGTGTTACATGCTTCATCAAGATACCAAACGGCAACATGATTTACATTTTTACAAAACAAATTGAGATAAAAATTTTGAGGGGTTGGATGTGTAATATTTGTGAAACAGTAGATTTTTATCGAGTTTTACTGTTCGCACCGTGTTGCCACCTGACCATAAAAATAGTAAATAAAATGAAATTATCAGAATAAGGCATAGTTATGTAACATCATAAGAATCCAATAACAGCAATCTAGAATTTTTTTAAAAAGCGATACAAAATTTAACATCCCTTACACAAGATACAAGGACTGAACAGGATATTTAGTGAAAGCTATCTATTAATGATAAATTAATTTCACTGAAATCCTTTTGTTTTAATTTAAGGTTAATACAGAAACATATGTTCTCAGGAAAGAGGCTAGCTACAGGTTTCGGAAACATGGTAATGATAATTATTGGTGATTTTCAGTAGTCATCTGACTGGTGGAATAGATTACACGGCGTAATGGTTCCTCTGACGTGCAGTTTCCGCAGTCGTGTGAGAGGAAACCGTCCATAGTTACGACTCACAATGAGTCACGAAACCAAAGCAACCGTTTCAGATCTTTTGTAGCATTTTGTTGAGCAACAATCTTCCAAGACAAATGTCTAATTAGAAATACATTTCCTCAGCTAACATCTGTACTTTTTAAAACTATTTTTAGTCGAAACTACTGAATTAAAGGTCAGAAATTTGTAAAAAATTTACAACGCTATCATAGAGTACTAACTTCCAAAAAAATATTCAATAAATTAATTATACGAGTACTTTCCATAATTTTATTTCTGACTAAAAACTTAAACAAATGTATAGCACAATTCGAATCATAAAAATGTTATACAATTCTAACATTTTCCATCTTAACATGGACATTATGTACATGGAAACTCACATTTTACCTTGAAATTCACATTAAGTAAATATGACTTTCTCCACTTTTACACGTGATGCTACAATTACATTTAGACTGGAATATGAATATTTCATGTAATTTATGCCACTTCCGCACCAAAGCCGAGTCGTTAAGGCAAAATGTATTGGCGCAGAGTTACGGGACTTGCGCTGGTTCGAATCACCATGGGGAAGATATTTTTTCATAGAATTTCGGCCAGTATGGGACCGATTCCCATCCAGCATCGTGGGTCATTTGGGTAGCTACAATAAGTAGCGACTCCGGGGTGAGAAGACCAGCTATAACGGCTAGCAGACCCGACATGCTGACAACATGTCATGCCTACATTGGCTAATGATCGTCTGCCTCTGTGATTAACACATGTGGACGTGAGGCGAGCAGGAGTCTGGTAGCGAGCAGCAGGCCTTCTAGGCCTGTCGCGCGTGGAGTTTTTTTAACGAAACTTGTTTGCCATTTACAGCATTTGAAATGCTGTGCAAAAAATATTAAATTAAAATTTACATTGACTTAGGTACACTTTTCTGAAAGATTAACAATACATTTTCGAGTGAGAAGACATATATGTATTATTAATACAATTTTGAATGGCCATCTTGGATCGAGTATGTATTCTGTCCTGTATTTGGAGGTGGCCATAGTATTTTTCTAAATACAGAACCAGAGAAATCCGCCTGTAAGACGTACTTACCTAAAGCGAGTTCAAATTTCTTTCCCTTTCCATTATGCGCCTACAACTTCATAGTATGAGGTTTGGCCTTGTCAACAACCTGCTAGGATTATTTTCGATTCTGTGTTATTTGTCCTGATGTTTAAATTAATCAGTTTTAAATAATTCGTGACAATAGACCTACCATATATTTTTCCACCTTCTCCAATTTTTTATGGTAGCAATTGATTTTCATTTGTAAGTTTTTTTACCAATCTTTGTTCTTGCTCTATGAAGATAAAGTAGAGTATCATAGGAAGAGAGCCATAGCTAAAATTGAAGTTCGCAAAAAAACATAGACAAAGCTGGGAACAATTTGTCTCATTTTTGGAAAATGATAACACTAGGCCTCAACCAAAAATATATAAAGTTTTAAAAAATTTAAATAATGATTCAAGAGAAAATGCACATTTAAATTGTATATCTAAAGAATCTTGGCTTAATTACTTTCATCTTTTATGGACACAAAAGGATGATTTATTACAAATACCAATCTCTAATAACACTGCTTTGGATCAAATTTCTATAGATGAACTAACTGATGTTGTTAAATCATTAAAAAGTAACAAAGCTCTCGGAGAAGACCACATTAATCAATAATTATTTAAATTTTCAACTAAAAATTTTTTAGACAGATTTCTTATTCTCCTTCATATGATATGGGAAGGACAAGAACCACCACAAAGCTGGAACAAATCCATTGTAATACCAATCTTCAAAAAAGGAAGTCGCCAAATCAAAGATAACTATCGTGGAATTAGCTTGTTGAACTCTGGATATAAAATTTATGCTAATATTGTTAAGAATAAATTGAGGAAAATTTATGAAAATATAATTGGAGAAGAGCAGAATGGATTCAGAAAGGGTAGATCTTGTACAGATGGATTCTTCACTCTAAAAACTACTATTAGAAAAGCACAAGGAATTCAATATAGAAACTCATATCGCCTTCGTTGACTTCATAAAGGCTTTTGACAAAGTAGACAGAAATATATTACTACAAATTTTAGCTGATGATAACGTTCCACAACAATATATTACTAATATCTTCAACATCTATAAGGATAATGAAATCTCTGTTAAACAAGATGGCAAATTATCTTCTTGGGAAAAGATCAACACTGGAGTAAGACAGGGATGTGGACTTTCACCGGTGCTTTTCATTATATACATGAATAAATTAATAAATGAATGGAGGAAAACACAACGAGGATATATACCCATCAATAGGAACCTCAAACTCGATGCTATTCTTTTTGCAGACGATTTAGCTCTTCTGGCACTTTCCGAAAATGATTTGCAACGATCAACTTATAATTTACAAAAAATAGGTGCCAAATTTAATATGGAAATATCAATTAACAAAACTAAAATTATGGCATTTCATGGGAAGGACCCCATACAAAGTAAAATCTGTCTCCAGAATAAAATTTTAGAGAGATCTAATCAATTTAAATATCTTGGATATTATCTCTCTATCTGGGATGAAAAGG